>OW964573.2:39817029-40268997 GCA_943138885.2 Tholera decimalis | reverse complement strand
CCTAACCTAACCTAACCTAACCTAACCTAACCTAACCTAACCTAACCTAACCTAACCTAACCTAACCTAACCTAACCTAACCTAACCTAACCTAACCTAACCTAACCTAACCTAACCTAACCTAACCTAACCTAACCTAACCTAACCTAACCTAACCTAACCTAACCTAACCTAACCTAACCTAACCTAACCTAACCTAACCTAACCTAACCTAACCTAACCTAACCTAACCTAACCTAACCTAACCTAACCTAACCTAACCTAACCTAACCTAACCTAACCTAACCTAACCTAACCTAACCTAACCTAACCTAACCTAACCTAACCTAACCTAACCTAACCTAACCTAACCTAACCTAACCTAACCTAACCTAACCTAACCTAACCTAACCTAACCTAACCTAACCTAACCTAACCTAACCTAACCTAACCTAACCTAACCTAACCTAACCTAACCTAACCTAACCTAACCTAACCTAACCTAACCTAACCTAACCTAACCTAACCTAACCTAACCTAACCTAACCTAACCTAACCTAACCTAACCTAACCTAACCTAACCTAACCTAACCTAACCTAACCTAACCTAACCTAACCTAACCTAACCTAACCTAACCTAACCTAACCTAACCTAACCTAACCTAACCTAACCTAACCTAACCTAACCTAACCTAACCTAACCAGTCTCACGGCGCCCCCCGCCGCGATCGGATCAGTTTTGGCTTGCTCCGCGCAGGGAAAATCGTAAAAATAGTGTTTTTCGAATAAAACCATAAGTGTTGCATATCAGTAGAAGCGCGCTGCAAAGACGAAGGTGTCTGTGAAATTTCCATAGTGAAAAGTGAAAAACTGTGGCTAAAAAACGCAAAAAACTGTGCGGAAAAAACTTCAAAGCCCGACGCTGCCTGATTTGGTGCGGGCACTTAAAAATCCGAGACTGCAGCAAGGTGCGCGTGGACCAGACCTATCTCCAGACACCCCACTCGGGGTAATCCGACCAGGGGTGCCGGAGATAGAGGCGAAAACCTTCAGCCGCGAGGAGCGAAGTCGGTGTTCCCGAGGGTTCGCACGGGACCCGAGGCCGTCATCCGGAAGCGACACGGACGAGGAGCCGGGAGGCGTAAAAACAACGTGAAGATACAGTGTGGAGGACCGCAAAAAAGCAGTTAGGAAGATTTCCATTTTTTAAAAAATCTTTTCCCGGGAAACCGGGAAAGATCAAAAGTTTTTAATAGACTCTAAAAATTAGGCTGCCTTAGCTTTACTTAGATTTTAAATTTTATAGCTCTAGCATTAATAGTTGTAAAGATATCCGAGTTTTAAATTTCAAAAAATCAGGGGGTGGATAAATACCACCCCAATATCTACTTAAAGTGGTTATATATAAACGCTAAGGGTATTGCTGCACGAATAATCCTATTTTTAAATTTTATTGTACATACTAGTTCTAAAAATCACATTTTTAAGGTAAGCAAAATTTTGAAGATTTTTGCAATCGTACTTTGGGGGTTGAAGGAGGGGAGGTGCACGCCTGGATTTTTGACGGGGTGCAGAGGCGGGGCAGACCCACTCCTGGGCCGATTTTCGGATTTTTAGGTGCAGGGGAAGTTCGAAAGCCACAGTATTTGCGGTCGCGAAACTGTGAACGACCCCCTTTGACGACTCCTCAAAGGCGAACCCCTAAACCGAGGAATCCGGGACGCGGGTCGGGAGAAAGGGGAAATCCCCCCGCATCTGCAGACACGTCAAAGGTCCACGCGTCTCAGATAGAACCGATGATATTGACCCCCAAAGTCGAGGAACCGCTGATAGAAAACTGAAAAATTAACATTGTAATATAGAAATTCTAGACATCGGGCCGCTACCCACAGTACCAAAAAGTAAAAACGGAAAAAATTTTTTTTATACAACAATATTAATTGGAAATTTGGATTGATTGGATTGACAACCCATTAAAGCGCCAACTAGCACGGGAACATAAATCTGGAAAAAACTTTTTTGGAAATATTTAGGAAATTTCACCTACCGGGAACCGAACCCGGTACCCAAAAATTGTGTATCTCCGAAACTAGAGGAGCTAGGCCAATTTGGACCTCAAATTTGGCCTGTGTAGTGTCGTTAGACACGACACTAAGGTGAAAACCGCTACCGAGGTATCGATCCCCCCCCCTATTTTCCTTTTTCCTGAACTTTCCTTTTCCACATCCTTTGGAGGGCCATATCTCGGGAACGAGAGGAGTTAGAGCCGATCCGACTTCGGAATCAGCCTCTGTGGCTAAAGTCGCGCAGGAGAAACCCTCTCCCCCCTGTTTGGACCCCCACCCCCACCCCCCCTCCCCCACTCCTCACATACCAAACCTGATGCCTCGGTAAGTACGGACTATAGATCAAAATTACGCTGCAGATTTATGTTCCTAAAGCTTGACCGACACTTAATTTGGTCAAGACCGAGCTGTATTTTAAAATTTTAATTATTTTATTTTAAATTTGAAATTTACATATTAGATCTTTGTTCTTACCCTTTTGTTTGACACCAATACAGACTGACCAAGGTCAAGACCGAGTTGCGGTCAAGCCCGAGTTGCATTTGGTTTTTGTTTTAAATAAAAATTTTCTTTTTAATTTTAAGATCCTTAAAAATTGTAGGTACACTTCTAGGTTTATTGACCTAAGATAACCTGACTCGGACTAGTTCAAGCGGTCAAGTCCGAACTGTATCTAACTTAAATTTATTTAATTTTATAATTGTTTTGACTTTGTTTTATACTTTTAAATTTAGTTTATATTTTATCAGACCAGGGGTGATTAGACCACCTAAACACATTATTAAGTAGACAATAGCCTTTATTGAGGCCAAACGTGTACTTTGGTTTTAATTAACCAAATTTGTTAGATTTAGTTTATAAATTTAGTTTTTATCTATAAACTGTAATTAGTTATAAGGTTTAATTAGGTTCATTATTAGTGTTATTGTATTTATACCGACACAGACCCCCCTTTACAGGGTCTTACACAATATTATACCCCCCTCTACAGGGTCAATTTTATACACAGAGACAATTTTCCCCGACTAAATAATATGCACCGCACACCCACGACCTCTGGCGCTGCCAAGAAGCCCACCACTCCTAGCCCTGCCCCCAAAACCGCAGCAACGCAGGACGCTGCTGCGACATTTATAAAGAGACCACAAGTCAAACGGAGATCGATCGACAACATGGACCTATATAAGAAGCAGCTACAAAACTACGCGGAACTGCCTAGTGACCATCTCCTCCAGGGACTGATGAAGACCTTCGAGGATATCCCCTCGAGAGTCCACGATTACCCTCAGATGAGGAAGGACATTAAAACGTTCCTGGAGGTGCAGTCAGACAAGGGCATACGAGCGATATACGAGCTTAGCAGGCGTATGAAAAGCTACGAAGAGGTCCCAAAAACGAAGACGCCTGCAAGAACTCTGTCGTCCGAGGGGCATGGCGAGGTCCTCAAGAGGCTGGAAGAGGTGGAGGCGGCGCTGACCGAGCGACTGAACGAGGTGGAGCGGGGCCTGAAGGCGGATCTAGCCGAAATGGAAGACCAAAACTACGAGCGAAGCGCCGACATCATCAACAGGATCGCCGACAGGATCGACGAGGACAGGGCTACCGCAGACAAAACGACCGAGGAGGTCGGCGGTCGGCACTATGCCCTCCTCAAAGACCTTGTCGGCGGTGTTGCTGGGGATGTTGCCGCGGCAAAGGATGAACTAGTCGAGGTCGCCAAGAGGCTGACGTCCGGGGCAGGACTGGCTCCATCTCCCAAGACGTACGCCAGCGTCGCCGCAGCAGCCAAGCCCGTCCACCGCCCTGCACTCCACTCAATGGCGGTCACCCTCGAAGGCGGTCAGGAGACCGCCGACGAGGTGCTCGCCAGGGTGAGGAGGGCGGTCGACGCCAGAGGCACCGGCCTTAAAATAAGCAAGGTTCGAAAGGCCAAGAACCAAACTATTATATTGGGTTGCGATACCGAGGAAGAAATGAGGAAAGTGCAAACAATAATAGAGAGTCGCGGGGACGGACTGACAGTAGTGCCCATGAGAAACAAAAACCCTCTCATTGCCCTGAAAGACGTGTTTGTAGATAGCGAAGACCAAGAAATAATTAAGGGAATCCACGCTCAGAATCAGGACATCTTCATGGGCCTACCCGAAGAAGACACGGAAATGGCAATAAAGTTTAAAAAAAGAACAAGAAATCCCAAGACAGCGCATATCATCCTTCAGGTGAGGCCTAAAGTATGGCAAAGAATGACGGAGGCTGGAGCCCTCTATCTGGACCTTCAAAGGGTCAGAGTCGAGGACCAGTCTCCGCTCATTCAATGCACGAAGTGCCTCGCCTTTGGACATGGTCGGAAATTTTGCACCGAGAGTGTGGACAGATGTAGCCACTGTGGAGGACCTCACCTGCGCGAAAAATGCACAGACTTTACCGCAGGAAATGAACCGCAGTGCTGCAACTGCTCACACTCTGGGTTGCAGAAGACCGACCATAATGCGTTTAGCGTGGACTGCCCGGTACGAAAAAAGTGGGACTACCTGGCCCGTGCAAACACGGCCTATGCCTAATCCTCATACAGAAAAATACATAACACGTACACACAGCCACAAAACACACAGACACATAGACACGACACACAAAAACACGAAATACATGATAACACGAACACAAACAGATATACAGAAAGTATATTTAATATACAAGACTATATCAGTACAGAAATACTCACATGACCCACAAACAAAACAAACACGTACACACAGGCACAAAACCCACAAAAACATAGACTCGCACACACAGTCACAAAACACACAGAAACATAGACATTACACACAAAACCAGGAAATACATGACAACAAAAACACACACATATACAGAATGTATATTGAATATACACGATTATATTGGCACAGGAACACACATATTAAACGCAAATAACAACTCAAAACAAAGAAAAACCAAGTATAAAATGAAAACTAGCAAAAGAAACAGACAATAAATATGTATAACTTTGTATATATATATTATTGCCTAGGTATAAGAGCGTATTAAAATAAAGAAAGAAACCACAAAACCAGATATAACACGACATTATATTGACCAATCCTACAAAATGCAGTATTGTACGTTGTAAAATGGCGAAAAGCAAACAAGAACTAAATAAATATAAGTACCATTGCATAAATAGTAGATAAGAACAGAACTACGAAATAGTAAGAACACTAGAAATAAGACAATAAGTAAAGGTATAATTTGATGTAAAATTTATAGATTTAAGAATAGAACTAAGAAATAGAAAAATGTAAGAAATATATGATAAGAACAACAAAAAATATGTATAGTATCTTATGATAAGAAAATTAAATAAAAGCATGAGAAACTTATTTACCCAAATAAAAAAGTAAAATATAAATAGGCATAGAATAGCGGGAGTCCCACCCGGCCAGGAATGAATGTGATGAATATAAGAAAGACAAAGTATGAAGCTTGAAAGTGCGAGAGGAATATATGCGAGAACTTGAATGAATGTGTAATATAGTAAAATAAGGTCCCGGTGTTCTCTATGATCGGGGAAAAGCAGAAAAAAAAAAAAAAAAAAAAAAAAAAAAAAAAAAAAAAAAAAAAACCTAACCTAACCTAACCTAACCTAACCTAACCTAACCTAACCTAACCTAACCTAACCTAACCTAACCTAACCTAACCTAACCTAACCTAACCTAACCTAACCTAACCTAACCTAACCTAACCTAACCTAACCTAACCTAACCTAACCTAACCTAACCTAACCTAACCTAACCTAACCTAACCTAACCTAACCTAACCTAACCTAACCTAACCTAACCTAACCTAACCTAACCTAACCTAACCTAACCTAACCTAACCTAACCTAACCTAACCTAACCTAACCTAACCTAACCTAACCTAACCTAACCTAACCTAACCTAACCTAACCTAACCTAACCTAACCTAACCTAACCTAACCTAACCTAACCTAACCTAACCTAACCTAACCTAACCTAACCTAACCTAACCTAACCTAACCTAACCAGTCTCACGGCGCCCCCCGCCGCGATCGGATCAGTTTTGGCTCGCTCCGCGCAGGAAAAATCCTAAAAATAGTGTTTTTCGCAAAAAAGTACAAGTGTTGCATACCAATAGAAGCGCGCTGCAAAGACGCAAGTGACTGTGCAATTTTCATAGTGATTAGTGTAAAATTGTGGATAAAAAACGCAAAAAACTGTGCGGAAAAACTTTCAAAGCCCGACGCTGCCTGATTTAGTGCGGGCACTTAAAAATCCGAGACTGCAGCTAGGTGCGCGACGAAGAGACCTATCTCTGGACACCTCACTCGGGGTAATCCGACCCGGGGTGCCAGAGATAGAGGCGAAAACCTTCAGCCACGAGGAGCGAAATCGGTGTTCCCGAGGGTTCGCACGGGACCCGAGGCCGTTATCCGGAAGCGACACGGACGAGGAGCCGGGAGACGAAAAAATAACGGGAAGATACAGTGTGGAGGACCGCCAAAAAGCAGTTAGGGAGTTTTCCATTTTTTAAAAAATCTTTTCCCGGGAAACCGGAAAAGATAGAAAGTTGCTGAAAGACTCAAAAAATTAGGTTACATTAGACATACTTAGATTTTAAATTTCACAGTTATAGCATAAATAGTTTTATAGATATTCAAGTTTTAAATTTCAAAAAATCGGGGGTTGATAAATACAACCCCAATATTTAATTAAAGTTGTTATTCTTAAGCGCTAAGGGTACCGCTGCACGAAAAGTCCTATTTTTAAATTTTATTGTACATATTAGCTTTAGAAACTTAAAATATAAGGAAGGCATAATTTTAAAGATTTTTGTAAACGTACTTTGGGGGTTGAAGGAGGGTAGGTGCACGCCTGGATTTTTGAGAGGGTGCAGAGGCGGAGCAGACCCACTCCCGGGCCGATTTTCGGATTTTTCGGTGCAGGGGAAGTTCGGAAACCACAGCATTTGCGGTCGCGAAACTGTGGACGAACCCCTTTGACGACTCCTCAAAGGCGAACCCCTGAACCGAGGGATCCGGGACGCGGGTCGGGAGAAAGGGAAAATCCTCCCGCGTCTGCCGACACGTCGAAAGTCCACGCGTCTCAGATAGAGCCAAAGATATCGACCCCCAAAGTCGAGGAAGCGCTGGTAGAAAACTACAAAATTAACCGTGTAACATAAAAATCCTAGACATCGGGCCGCTACCCACACTATCTGAAAGTTAAAACGGAAATTTTTTATTTTATTTTTACAATAATTTTAACGGGTAAAAATTTGGACTGACAACCCATTAAAGCGCCAACTAGCACGGGAACATAAATCTGGAAAAAATTTTTTGGAAATATTTAGGAAATTTCACCTACCGGGAACCGAACCCGGTACCAAAAAATTGTATATCTCCGAAACTAGAGGAGCTAGGCCAATTTGGACCTCAAATTTGGCCTGTGTAGTGTCGTTAGACACGACACTAAGGTGAAAACCGCTACCGAGGTATCGATCCCCCCCCCTATTTTCCTTTTTCCTGAACTTTCCTTTTCCACATCCTTTGGAGGGCCATATCTCGGGAACGAGAGGAGTTAGAGCCGATCCGACTTCGGAATCAGCCTTTGTGGCTAAAGTCGCGCAGGAGAAACCCTCTCCCCCCTGTTTGGACCCCCACCCCCCCCCCCCCCCCTCCCCCACTCCTCACCAAAACCTGATATCTCGGTCAGTACGGACTATATCATATTATACAGATTTATGTTCCTTAAGCTTTGACCGACACCTAATTTGCTCCGACCAAGGTCAAGACCGAGCTGTATTTTAAAATTTTAATTATTTTATTTTAAAACGAAAATTTACTTATTTTGTTCTTGTATTCTTACATTTTTGTTTGACACATTAATACAGACTGACCAAGGTCAAGACCGAGTCGCGGTCAAGCCCGAGCCGTATTTGGTTTTATTTAATTTCTTCTTAAACTTAGCTTTAGTTTTAAACAATTGTTTTGACGTTATTTTATACTTTAATTTGTAGCTTATATTTTATCAGACGGGGGGTGAATAGATCACCCCAAATATATATCAATTAGCAGACAATAGCCTCTATTGAGGCCAAACGTGTCCTTTCTTTGGTTTTAATTAACCAAATTTGTTAGTTTAGTTTATAACTTTAGTTTATTTACAAACTGTAATTGGTTATCCTTAGGTATTGTTAGGTTTTATTATTAGTGTTTGTATTTACACCGACACAGACCCCCCTTTACAGGGTCTTATACAATATTATACCCCCCTTTACAGGGTCAAATTTACACACAAGACAATTTTCCCCGACTAAATAATATGTACCGCACACCCACGACCTCTGGCGCTGCCAAGAAGCCCTCATCCACTACTCCCAGCCCCACCACCACAGGTACAGCAGTGCAGGACTCTGCAAGGACATTCATCAAGAGACCACAGGCCACACGGAGATCACTCGATAACATGGATCTCTTCCAAAAACAAAAACAAGACTACGCGGAACTATCGAGTGATCAGCTCCTCCAGGGAATCATGCGGACCTTCGAGGATATCCCCTTGAAGGTACAAGATTACCCTCAAATGAGGAGGGACATAAAGCTTTTCCTGGAGGTGCAATCCGACAAGGGTATTAGGGCCGTCTTCGAGCTCAGCAGGCGTATCCAAAAGTATGAACAAGAGGTCCCGAAAGCAAAGACGCCTGCAAGAGCCCCGTCGTCGGAGGGGCATGATGACGTCCTGAGGAGGCTGGAAGAGATGGAGACGGCGCTGACGGAACGGCTGAAGGGGATGGAGCATAGCCTGAAGATGGATCACGTCAAACTTGACGAGCGAAACGACGACCGAGGCGCCAACCTCACCGACACCATCTTCAACAAGATCGACGAGGCCAGGGCTGCCATAGACCAAACGACCGAGGAGGTCGGCGGTCGGCACAATGCCCTCCTCAAAGACCTTGTTGGCGGTGTTGCCGGGGATGTAGCCGCGGCCAATGAGGAACTCGTGGAAGCCGCCAAGAGGCTGACTTCCGGGGCGGGCCTGGCTCCAACCCCCAGGACGTACGCCAGCGTCGCCGCAGCAGCCAAGCCCGTCCACCGCCCCGCACTCCACTCAATGGCGGTCACTCTCGAAGGCGGTCAGGAGACCGCCGACGAGGTGCTCGCCAGGGTGAGGAGGGCGGTCAACGCGAGAGGCACGGGCCTGAAAGTAAGTAAGGTCCGTAAGGCAAAGAACCAGACGGTAATTTTAGGTTGCGACTCAAGAGAGGAAAGTGAGAGAGTGCGGGAGAAAATAGAGAGCAGCGGGTCCGGGTTAAAAGTGGCGCCGATGATGAATAAAAACCCCCTCGTTGTCCTTAAAGATGTATTCACAGACAGCGAGGACGAGGACATTGTCACGGCGCTACACACCCAGAACAGGGAAATTTTCGAGGGCCTACCTGAGGAGGACAGGGAAATAGTAATCAAATACAAGAAACGAACAAGAAACCCACATACCGCTCACATAATCCTTCAGGTTAGGCCTAAGACCTGGCAGAGAATGACGGAGACTGGAGCCCTCTATCTAGACCTGCAAAGGGTCAGAGTCGAGGACCAGTCTCCGCTCATACAGTGTACGAAGTGCCTCACCTTCGGCCATGGCCGCAAATTCTGCACCGAGAGTGTGGAGAGGTGCAGTCACTGTGGAGGCCCGCACCTGCGCGAGAAATGCGCCGAATATACCGCGGGAATTGAACCGCAGTGCTGCAACTGCTCACACTCTAGGTTGCAGAATACGGGTCACAACGCCTTTAGTGCCGAGTGCCCAACCCGAAAAAAGTGGGACTACCTGGCGCGATCCAACACGGCATACATATGACTCACACACTCAGTCGACACAGAACACCCACACACATTGATACAAAAATATATAGTAAATATATATGGACATATCAAAACACGCACACAAATACCGGACCAAGCACACACACGCAGATATGAAAGTATATTGTAAATATACATCGATATATCAAAACATGCACACAAACACTAGACAAGTACACAAATAACCTAACAGAAAACAGCCTAAGAAACAATCCCGAAATAAGAAACGACAATAAATATATATATTAGATTATATATATGTTATTGACAAGTAACATAAGAAATAACGTCAAAGTTGAAAACACTGAGTCATAATGTCATCACCCCACAGATTGAATAACATACATCTTGAATTAAATCGACACCGGATGGAACCATAAATTAAGTCAAGAACAAATTGTTTAATAGAATAAGAAACAAATAATTGTAACCTAGAAATAAGTGTATAGTCAGAAAAGAACTAGATAGAAGATTAGATATTAAGATAGAACAAGGATAAATAAACTGTAAATAGCTTAAGAAATAAATAGTAAGCTATATAGATATAACACTGTACTGTAAGAAAATAGAAATCAAGAAAATAAAAAATTATGTAAAGTTATATATAAAGTTAGTTATATATAAAGTAGTATATATAAAGCAGTTATATATAAAGTAGCATTATATAAAGTAGTTAAATATAAAGTAGTTATGTATAAAGCAGTTATATATAAGGTAGTAGCTCTATATAAAATTGTTAAGCAGATAAAACTTGTATATCATGGTTGCAATAAATGGTCACGTATATAGAAAAATTATTACCCCAGTAAACAAAATAAATAAAAGTAGTCAGATCAGCGGGAGTCCCACCCGGCCATGAAAGAAAGGTGATGGATGAAAGAAAGATATAGAATGAGGCATGTCAGTGCGAGAGGCATACAAGCGAGAACTGGAATGAATGTAGTAACTAGAGTAATAAGGTCCTGATGTTCTCACGATCGGGGAAAAGCAGAAAAAAAAAAAAAAAAAAAAAAAAAAAAAAAAAAAAAAAAAAAAAAAAAAACCTAACCTAACCTAACCTAACCTAACCTTTTTTTTTTTTTTTTTTTTTTTTGACGCTGAGAAATGGCAATTACGCACTTCCGCTCGCTGGGGGGCGAGACGGGGAGTGTGGGACTCCCTGTCGCATGACGGCGACAGTATACCCACTAAAACTCAGCGGTGTTCCCTCCGGCGCCTTGTTGGGAGGGCTGTGGGAGACATTCTGCGTCCACGGCCCTCTGGCGCGTGCCCGCCTAGATGGCGGGCCCTACGTGCCCCCCGGGCTGGGGGGCGACGGGAATGGCCGGGAACACCTGGCCACTCCCGTCCGGCGCTGGTGAAGGCGCGTGCAGTGCAGGCAGGGGTGCCCCCGCACCCGTTGCCTGCTGGCCTCCACCAGGGAGGAGTCGGAGGTGCTCGTCATACTGACGTCTTCTCCGACCCCTCCTCCGCCTGCGGAGCGCCGGCGCGAGAGGGTCGTCCTCGCGCGCGCGCTCCGCCGCCTCCTTCTGCGACATGACCTGTTCACAGAAGGAGGCTACCGCCGCCCAGGACCCCTCGTCCCCCAGCATGGCGTTGATCACGCCGGGGAGCGAGAGGTCCGGCCCGATCACCGCAATGAGATCGCGGCGCGGCTCCGACCACGACGGGCACTCCTCCAGGGTGTGCTGCGCCGTGTCCACCGCCGCGCCGCAATCGCGGCACGACGGTGTCTCCTCCCGACCGATGCGGTGCAGGTAGGCCCCGAAACATCCGTGGCCGGTCAGCACCTGCGCCAGTCGGAAGGAGACCACCCCGTGCGACCGATCGAGCCACTCTTGCAGGAGCGGCCCGATCGCGTCGAGTGTGCGGCGACCGAATGCCGCGGTGGCGAGGTCCGTCGCCCAGTGCCGGACGACGGCTTCCTTCGCCTCCCGCCGGACGGCCTCCCTCTCTTGCGGGGCTGGGCGCTCTCCGCTCGCCCGCCGCCCCGCCGTCCACTCGTACACTCTGGCGAGCACCCACGCCTCGAGTTCCCAAGGCGGGGTGCCCGCCAGAGCGCACGCCGCCGCGAAACCCACCGTGCGGTAGGTCCGCGCCACCCGCTGGGCTATGGCCCTCTGCGGGGCCCGCAAGGCCGATGCGTTCTCCCTCCTCCGGAGGGAGTCCTCCCAGATGGGGGCCGCGTAGTTGGCCATACTCCTCAGGATGCCGGCGTAGAGTCGCCGGCATCGGACGCTGGGCCCCCCCACGTTGGGGAGCAGCCACGAGAGGGCGCCCGCGGTCTTCAGCAGGCGCGCCGACAGCCCGCGGAAGTGCGGGCCGAAGCGCCACCTGCTGTCGAGCACGAGGCCCAGGTATTTCATCTGGGCCCCGACCGCGATGCGGACGCCCTCCACGTGGATATGGGCGTCGGGCGGGGGGCGCTGCCGCTGCCGAGGACCGTGGAAGTACACGGCCTCGGTTTTGTGCAGCGCCACCGTCAGGCCGAGGCGGCGGATCCTCCCCGCGACGAGGGAGCCGCCCGCCGAGGCCAAGTTGGCCGCCTCTCCGAAACTCTCCCCCCGGGCGGTGAGGAGAGTGTCGTCCGCGTAGCAGACGACCCTGACGCCCCGGGGGAGAGTTCCCCGCAGGAGCCAATCGTAGCCGACGTTCCAGAGCAGGGGCCCCACGACCGACCCCTGTGGGACGCCGGCTTCGGCGGGATATCGCCGGACTCGGCCAGACCTGTCCACCAGGAGGACCTCCCTGTCCTCCAGGTAGCTGGCCAGCAGACGCCGCAGGTATGGAGGCACTCCGTGGAAGCGGAGCGCCTCCATGATGGTAGAGTGGGGGATCGAGTTGAAGGCGTTGGCTATGTCGAACGACACCGCCAGCAACCCGTCCCCCGCCTGCATCGCCTCCTCCACCTGCCCCTTGAGGCAGGCCAGTGCGTCCACCGTCGAACGCTCAGCCCGAAAGCCGAACTGAGCGTCCGACAAGTCCGGTCCGACATCCCGCAGGTGCTCCTTTAGGCGGGCGGCGACTATCCCCTCGAACATTTTCCCGACGTCTGCCAGGAGCATGATCGGCCGGTATGCCGAGGGGGAGTCCGCCGGGCGGCCCTCCTTGCGAAGGAGGCACAATAGGCCCTCCTTCCACGGTTTCGGGAACCTCCCCGACGCGAAGCATGCGTCGAAGAGGTCCCGAAACCGCGCCTCCATTTGGGTGGCGGCGATCGCCACCACCCTTGCGGGGACCCCGTCGGGGCCCGGAGCCTTCTTCCCGGCGCGGGCACGGTCGATGGCCGCGCCGAGCTCCGACTCCGTGACAGGCGGGGCCTCCTCCTCCTCCGCAAAGTGCGGCGACAGCGGCGGCGGCGGCGGCGGAGCCATCACTGGTGGGGTGAAGTTGCCCCTGCGCGGAAACAGGGACCGCACCACCCCGTCCAGGAGGGAGGGCTCCAGGGTCTCGGCAACGGGGGGGCCGAAGGGGCGCAGCTTGCTGCGCGCCACCTTGTATGGCCTCCCGAAGGGGTCGTTGTCGAGACCCTCCAGCATCTCGGCTCTCGCCGAGTCCTTGGCCGTGGCGATGGCCCGATCGAGGACCGTCTTGGCCTCTACGTATGCCTCGTAGAGGCGGTCCTCGTTGGCCAAGTCTCTGCGACGCCGCCGCCGACTCCGCGTGTAGGCCCTCCTGGCCCGCACGCACGCTGCACGGAGCTCCGCCAGCTCCGCCGACCACCAGTACACGGCCCGTCTGGCTGGCGGCCGGCGAGACCGAGGCATGCTGGAGTTGCACACCTCGGTCAGGGAATCCCCCAGCTGCCGCGCAGTGGTGTCCACGTCCGGACCGGCGGCGGGCGGCGACAGCCAGTCCTGGATGAACGCCGCCTCCGCCGCCGCCTCCCTGTCCAGGTGGGTCAGGGCCCACCGCGGGAACGGCGATTGCCCCGACCCAGCGGACTCTCCGGAGCCCCTGGCGGAGACGATGTCGAACCGCACGTAGCGGTGGTCCGACAAGGTCTCCACCAACTCCACCCGCCAGTCCACGACGCGGGCGGCTATCGCGGGGGTGGCGAACGAAACGTCCACCACCGACCCTCCCCGCTGCCGCACACACGTGTGGACCGCCCCCCTGTTGAGCAGGGAGACGCCGGACGTGGCCGCCCAGAGCTCCACGGCGCGACCTCGGACGTTGCACGAGGCGGCCGGGTTGCCCCAGGCTGCCGACTTGGCGTTCAGGTCGCCCAAGACTACGACCTGACGCGGCGCCGCCCTGCCGACCACGGCGGCCAGGACCCCGAGAAAGTCCTCGAAGTCCTGCAGGGAGCGGTTTGGGGAGAAGTACACGGCCACGAGGGCCGAGTCTCCCCACGCGGCGGCCACGTATCCCGGTCCCTTCTCTAATAGCGAGAGGGGAGGGGAGTCCGTGGAAGACCGCGCCGCTAGTGCCACCAAGCCGTCCTCGTCGCCCAGCCAGCTGCCGGGGATCGAGTACGGCTCGGCGACCGCCGCCACGTTCACCAACCACTCGGCCATGACCTGGACCACCAGATCCTGGGCCGCTTTACAGTGGTTGGTGTTCGCCTGGAGGAAGCGATGACGGTCGACCCTATCCATCGATCGTCATTGCTCCCCCCTCTGTTGCCGCCGCTGGAGCTGCGGCGGCGACGACGACGGCGGTGGCGGCGGAGGCGGCAGGTCGGACCTGCGCCTGCACCACTCCCTTTTTGACGGGGGGCTTACAGCTCCCGCCCGCCATCTTGTGGTCGGCAGGGCGGCCACTGGCGGCGCACGTCACGCAATGCGGCGTGGCGGCGCCGCAGGCAGCATTTTTGTGCCCCTGGAGCCCGCAGCGGTAGCACGCGTCCCCCCAGTCGGCCTTGGAGGGACACGTGGCCCGGGTGTGGCCGAGTGCGAAGCACTTGAAGCAGCGCATCGGGCCGTCTTCAAGCGCTCGCACCACGGCCGTGCTCAGGCCCAGGGGCAGCCGCCCCTTGGTCGCAGCGAGGAGAGCCCTGGCGGCGACGATGGGGCACTCCACGCGCGTGGTGCCCATGCCGCGGCGGCCAGGCCTGATGGGCCCGCACCTCACCGCGCTGACGTCGCAGCCACCCGCCGCCGCAACGGCCACCACCACGTCCTCCCTGGTGGCCGAGTCATCGACGTCGGCCACCTCCAGGGGTGCGGTCTTTACGGGCCTGGCGACCGTTGCCGCGTCCGCTATGACCTCCCGCAGTTTATCCGCAAAGAGGTCGGCGTTACTCTCGCGCCGCTCCCCCCCGAACTCGAAGATTCGAGCCCCGGTCATGGTCCGCCGGCAGGTTATGTTGCTGATCCCGAGTTGGGTGGGATCAGCGTTAGTACGGGCCCGTCTGAGGACGGACTCGTACGTCGCCCCCCGCTCCGCGGCCTCCGGGGTGATTTTCACCACGACGGCCGCGGTTCGGGGAGGAGGAGGCAGTTTCCTGCCGGCGGCTGGAGCCGTCTTGGCTGGGGGAGCGGTCGCTGCGGGCGCTGCGGACGCTGCGGGCGCTGCGGGCTTCCTCTTCTTGCCCTTCTTGACCACCTCCGTCCACGACATGTTGGCCGGGGTGGTGGAGGGAAGAAGGGCGTCCTGTTTCATCTGGGGAGGGGCCGGCTGGGTAGCGGAGGAGGGCCCGGGCACCGGCTCGGGCGCTCCCTCTGGGCTCGTGGTGGTAGGGGCTTGCGGAGGAGGAGGAGCCGCTTTGCTCCTCTTGCCCCTGCCTTTGCCCTTCCCAGTGGGTTGGGCGCCCGCTGCCGGGCCCGCCTGGGGCACGGGTTCCGGCTCCGTCTGGGGCGAACTCTTGTCCGCCGCTAGCGGCGGGCGGAGTCGCCTTTCCGGCAGGAGCCGGTCCTCTATGCCCGCGAGGCAGGCCCTAGTAAAGTTTCTCTCCTCCGCTATGACCCTCCTAATAATTTCCTCCAGGTTGGAGGAGGAGGAAGAGGAGGAGGAGGAGAGGGGGGCCACCGCTTCTGGTGCCCGTTCCGCCTGGATGGGCCGGGCCGTGGCCTCAGCCAGCTTTTTGTGCAGCTGGCTGACCTCAAGCTGCAGGCGGTCGACGCGCGCCTGCAGCTGCCGTGTTTCTTCTGACGCAGAGCGCTGGGCCACCTCCTGGATAATAGCGCGCATGCTCGCGGCCCGGCACTTGAGGGCCTTCTGAAAGGTGCCCTTCAGGTGGGAGGACTTGGTGGCGATCTCAATGATCTCCCCCTCATCCTCCTCCGCCATCTTCTCCAGCTCGCCCAAGGAGCGGTCCGCGTACTGGAGGAGGGACGCGCCGTACCCGGACTTGGCCCGGGCAGCGCGCGCCTGCTGCTCCTTGGCAGCGACCCGCTCCTCGAGGTCCTGCTGGGCCTGCGCCCGCTTGGCCAGGTTCGGGCGGCGCTCGGCCTCCAATAAGCCCACATCGTGGGTGCAAGGCGAGGTGGAGGTCAAGGAAGGGCTCGAGGCCCTTTTAGACTTCAGCTTCTTCTTCGTCCTAGCTACGGCCGATCCAGAGGAGGTCTCGGACTCAAACTTCCGCTTCGTACGGTCGTATTCAGCCGCCGACGTGCCTGCATTGGAGTCGTCAGAGTCCGACACCTCGTCTGGCCTGCAAAAGAAGCTGGCCGCAGATGGTGCGCGGTCAGCTTCCGACGCCGAAGCGCCGTCGGCGTGGCCCTGAGAAGGGCCGTTTAGATCGTCCTGAGAGGAGCGATGTGATAAAAAGCGCCCTGAGGCGTCACGGCTTGGTTTCTTTTTCATCTTATCGTAGACACACAGCAATTAAAATAAAATCCGGCAGGTAAAACAGTATTTCAATAAAAGTCTACGATGTCACAGCGCACTTTAGCCGCCGGTCTGCCACTCCGTTACGGTGGTCAGACACGGCGTTGCCCGGGGGATACTGCGTGGAAGTATGCGCTGTGGGGGATCCCCCAACCTAACCTAACCTAACCTAACCTAACCTAACCCAGTCTCACGGCGCCCCCCGCCGCGATCGGATCGTTTTAAAGTCGCTCCGCGCATAAAAATTCGCAAAGTGATATTTTTTCGTGATAACCAATAAGTGTCATATATCGTTGGATGCGCGCTGCCGAGACGCACGCAAATGTGAAAAAATTTTGTTAAAAAAAGTGGAAAATTGTGGCCCAAAAGGGCAAAAAAACAGTGCGGAAAAATCGGAAAACGATTTCCTGCCCGATTTTGAGCGGGCACTCGGAAATCTGAGACTGCAGCTAGGTGCGTGCTGGAAAGACCTATCTCTGGACACCTCACTCGGGGTATTCCGTCCAGAGGTGCCAGAGATAGCGAAGAAAACAACCCGCCGCGTGGAGCGTGAACGGAGATCCCGAGGGTTCGTAAGGAATCCCGGACCACATATCGCAGGCGACACGGACGAGGAGCCGGGCGACCGGGAAAAAACCGAAAAATTCAGTGAGGAGGACCCCCAAAAAGCAGTTTGGAACTTTTCTATATTTTTAAAAATCTTTTCCCGGGAAACCGGGATAGGTACAGTGTTTCCTATAGACTCAAAAAATTAGTTTTCGTTAGCTTTATGTAGAGTTTAAATTTGGTAAATATAGCTTCAATAGTTTATAAGATATTTAGGTTTTAGATATTAAAAAATTCGGGGGTTGGTTTAATCCACCCCAATAGCTTCTTAAAAGTTGTATTTAAAAACGTTAGGGGTTCTGCCAAATGAATTGTTCCACTTCGTAATTTAATCTGCAGTTATTAGACCTAAAAAAGTAGAATATTGGTAATACTTTAAACTTGAAATTTCCAAAATTGTGAATAAGGGGTTGAGGGAGGGGTGGAAAACACCCAGAATTTTGATAGGACGCAGGGACGGGGCAAACCTACTTCCGGACCGAGTCCCGGATTTTTCGGTGCACGGGAGGTCCGAAAACCACACCATTTACGGTTGTGAAAGGGGGAACAACCCTCTTTGACGCTCCCTCACAAGCGTACCCCTTGGCCGAGAAATCCGGAACGCGGGTCGGGAGAAAGGGGAAACTCCCCCGCGTCTGCCGATATATCGGGAACCCACGCGTCTTGGATAGAAGTAAAGATATAAACCCCCGAAGTGGAAAAAATTTTCGGAAAAACTGCAAGGTTAACTTTGTTTCCGCATAAGATCTGGATCCAACCCACGCTACCCTCAACTTCGTTTGTAAAATTGAAAAACATTCTAGACCAATATTCTACAGATATACTTCACAATTAAACACCTATTTCATACAAAAGGACATTAACATATACTATTGACAAAAATTTTTGCCTCAAAACCGGAAATTTCACCAACCGGGAATCGAACCCGGGACCCAAAAATTGAATATCTCGGGAACCGAAAGAGATAGGAGGATTTTGACCTCAAAATCGGCCTTTGTAGTGTCGAAGACACTACGGTGAAAACCGGTACCGGGATATCGATCCCCCCCCTTATTTTTCTTTTTTCCACAACTTTCCTTTCCCCTACCTCTTGCGGGCCGTATCTCGGAAACGAGAGGAGATAGCGCCAAACCGACTTCGAATTTAGCCCTTGTGGTGTCGAAGACACCACGGCATAAGTCGGATAAGAGGTATCCTTTCCCCCCCCTTTGGACCCTCCCCCCACCCCTTATATTTTAAAAATCGATATCTCGGTAACTAAGAGGCATAGGGACTTTCTGACTGCAGATTTGGATTTAGAGTTTTAATTCTTTATTTTTATTAGTATTTAGTTAGTTTTATTTTTATTTTGACTGTACCCCCCTTTACAGGGTTAAACGTTAAGTAGGTTCTAGTTAGATTTAGATTTTAACTGACAAATTTTTACCCCCCTATACAGGGCAGACATTACATTAATATTATATTATTATATTTTATTTTATTTTAATTTAGATTTTAATTTTAATTATTGACTATTTTCCCCGTATACGCCGTGCCCTTTACACACGAGCCACACACCACACAAAACATGATGTCTGGAATTCGCACCCCAGTTACAGGGAGAGGATCGGGAGCTGGAGCCAGCAGACCACGAGGGTCTGTGTCGCCTACCCATCCGGACAACGGGGGGCCCTCCGGAGCGCGCGAAGCGCCGAAGGGGTTATCCCTGAAGTTCGGTGGGAAAGCCGCTCCCGCCACTACTCCCAGCCCAGCAAGCCCGCCTGGACAGACGCTGGACGCAGCCAGGACCTTCATCCGGAGACCGGAAAGGAAGAGGAGGTCCATTGACCTCATGGACACTTACGTCAAGCAGGCCGACACGTACGCAACCCTATCCAGTGACAAACTACTCCAGGAGGTCATGAAGACCTTTGAGGATATCCCGTCCAGAGTGAGGGATTATCCTCAGATGCGTCGGGACATCAAGACCTTCCTGGAGGTCCAGTCGGACAGGGGAATGCGGGCCCTTTTCGAGATAAGCAGGCGAGTCAAGAGCTTAGAAACGGCGCCCAAATCTCCACCTACAAGGACAAACATCACGCCCACACCACCCGAACCGCAAGGAGAGATCCTGGAAAGGCTGGCGAAGGTGGAGGCTAGTTTGTCCGAGCAGCTCATGGAATTTGAGGAGAGGCTCTCGAAAGGATACTTAGACATGAAAGACGAGTATAATAATTGCGGGTCCGACATCCTCGACAAGGTCTTCGATAAGTTCGACGAGGTCGGTTTGAAGATCGACGCCGTCCAGGCGCACACGACGGAGGGGGTGAGGACCCTCGGTTGTGCTGTGAACAGGCTCGAGGACCATATCGTTGATCTTGGCGATGAAGTCACCATCAGGACCGACCGGATAAAGGAGGCCATGCGGGAGGTTGTAGTCGAACCTAAAACCGACCCGCCGACGTACGCCAGCGTCACGGCAGCCAAACCCTGGCACCGGCCGGCTCTTCACTCGGTGGCGATCACCTTGGAGGGCAGCCAGGAGACTGCGGACGAGGTGCTCGCCAGGGTGAAGAAGGCGGTCGATGCCAGGGTAACTGGCCTCAGAATAAATAAGGTACGCAAGGCGAAAAACCAGACGGTAATACTGGGGTGCGACTCTGAGGAGGAACTCCAAAGAGTAAGGGATAGGATCAAGAGCCAAGGCGGAGGACTGACAGTGGCGCCTATGCAAAATAAAAACCCGCTCGTCGTCCTAAAGGACGTCTTTTTGGACAGTGAGGACGACGAGCTGGTAAAGGCGATCTACTCCCAGAACGATAATATTTTTAGGGGCTTAGACCTGGAAGAGATGGAAATGGCCATCAAATACAAGAAGAGGACCAGAAACCCCAGGACGGCGCACGTTGTCGTCCAAGTCAGGCCCAAAGTGTGGCAGAGGATGACGGAGGCTGGGGCCCTCTACCTTGACCTGCAAAGGGTCAAGGTTGAGGACCAGTCCCCGCTCATCCAATGCACTAAGTGCTTGGCATTCGGACACGGCCGGAAATTTTGTACCGAGAGTGCAGACAGGTGCAGTCACTGCGGAGGTCCGCACCTTCGCGAGAAGTGTGCGGAGTTCATTGCGGGCAATGAACCGCGGTGCTGCAACTGCCTGCACTCGAAGTTCCAAAGGACCGGCCACAACGCCTTTAGCGTGGAGTGTCCGGTGCGCAAGAAGTGGGACTACCTGGCTCGGACGACAACGGCGTACGCCTGAGTCGTTTCTAGGGACGTACACCACACACATTACATGCACAACACGCACATTAACACACAAGATATACAAAACGTATAGTAAATATATAGTCATATATCTAAACATGCACAAAAATCAAAACAAGCACTGCACAACACCCCCCAGAACACAATCACAAACACAGATATATAATATATATTATAAATATATAC
This sequence comes from Tholera decimalis, assembly GCA_943138885.2. NCBI lineage: Eukaryota > Metazoa > Arthropoda > Insecta > Lepidoptera > Noctuidae > Tholera > Tholera decimalis. The sequence goes on along the minus strand of OW964573.2, from coordinate 40,248,264 downwards.
GTATATATCAAAACATGCACGAAACACTAAAACATGCACTACACACAACCCGAAACACATACAGATCAATTAACATTTGGAATAGGAAAGGTAATAGATATAGTATTATAAGAATATATATATATTATTGCCGAAATAACAAAGGAATAAACAAATGTTAATTACACTGGAAATTCATGTGGTACGTACCCAAAATGGAACAAACTATTTAACTGTACAGCTTGCTGTCTGGAAATTAATGTCAACCGTTTAATAGTATTCTAAAATGTGTATACTAAATGAATAGGTAAAATTGCATTAATAAACTGGATAGTATAGTATTGTATCGAAATACACTGTGTTGAATTCTTCTTGTATTTGTATTGCTATGATAGAAAATAAGAGACAATTAGGATAAGAAAACAAATGTACTTATAGCTTAAGATAATAATAAGACGTTTATATTGAATAAAACTAGCACTTAGTAACATATATAGTTCAGATATAGTTATAAATAAGCTATGTAAATAAAACAAAATTGTCTATTTATATTTCCTAGAAAAAAGAAAACAAGTAGTGATAATTGGCAATTGGTTTGCTGTAAGATAGTACTAGTACGCTTGTTTTAAAAGTGGAACAAGTAAATAATGTTTAAAAATGGAAAACATAGTACTGTGTAATAAACTATAGAGTTGGAATTGTGTATAAGACAAAAGATGTATATTGTATTACATAGAAGTAGTCTATACTACTGAGTTATGTAAATAATCTAAATTCAAGTAGGAAATAATATGAATTAAATAGGAAAACTCTTGTAAAGATAATATAGCAATAAGATTCTAGTTTATATAAAAGTAGTACATAAGAAAACAGTTTAAACCATGTAAATAAAACAAAATTGTCGATCTAATTATCCCTAAATAAATAAATAAAAAGCAAACATAGTAGATTAGCATAGCGGGAGTCCCACCCGGCCAAGAAAGAAAGGTGATGGATGAAAGAAAGATATAGAATGAGGCATGTCAGTGCGAGAGGCATACAAGCGAGAACTGGAATGAATGAGAAAAATAGAATGACAAGGTCCTGGTGTTCTCATGACCGGGGAAAAGCAAAAAAAAAAAAAAAAAAAAAAAAAAAAAAAAAAAAAAAAAAAACCTAACCTAACCTAACCTAACCTAACCTAACCTAACCTAACCTAACCTAACCTAACCTAACCTAACCTAACCTAACCTAACCTAACCTAACCTAACCTAACCTAACCTAACCTAACCTAACCTAACCTAACCTAACCTAACCTAACCTAACCTAACCTAACCTAACCTAACCTAACCTAACCTAACCTAACCTAACCTAACCTAACCTAACCTAACCTAACCTAACCTAACCTAACCTAACCTAACCTAACCTAACCTTTTTTTTTTTTTTTTTTTTTTTTTTTTTTTTTTTTTTTTGTTTTTTTTTTTTTTTTTGACGCTGAGAAATGGCAATTACGCACTTCCGCTCGCTGGGGGGGCGAGACGGGGAGTGTGGGACTCCCTGTCGCATGACGGCGACAGTATACCCACTAAAACTCAGCGGTGTTCCCTCCGGCGCCTTGTTGGGAGGGCTGTGGGAGACGTTCTGCGTCCACGGCCCTCTGGCGCGTGCCCGCCTAGATGGCGGGCCCTACGTGCCCCCCGGGCTGGGGGGCGACGGGATTGGCCGGGAACACCTGGCCACTCCCGTCCGGCGCTGGTGAAGGCGCGTGCAGTGCAGGCAGGGGTGCCCCCGCACCCGTTGCCTGCTGGCCTCCACCAGGGAGGAGTCGGAGGTGCTCGTCATACTGACGTCTTCTCCGACCCCTCCTCCGCCTGCGGAGCGCCGGCGCGAGGGGGTCGTCCTCGCGCGCGCGCTCCGCCGCCTCCTTCTGCGACATGACCTGTTCACAGAAGGAGGCTACCGCCGCCCAGGACCCCTCGTCCCCCAGCATGGCGTTGATCACGCCGGGGAGCGAGAGGTCCGGCCCGATCGCCGCAACGAGGTGGCGGCGCGGCTCCGACCACGACGGGCACCCCTCAAGGGTGTGCTGCGCCGTGTCCACCGCCGCGCCGCAATCGCGGCACGACGGTGTCTCCTCCCGACCGATGCGGTGCAGGTAGGCCCCGAAACATCCGTGGCCGGTCAGCACCTGCGCCAGTCGGAAGGAGACCACCCCGTGCGACCGATCGAGCCACTCTTGCAGGAGCGGCCCGATCGCGTCGAGTGTGCGGCGACCGAATACCGCGGTGGCGAGGTCCGTCGACCAATGCCGGACGACGGCTTCCTTCGCCTCCCGCCGGACGGCCTCCCTCTCACGCGGGGCTGGGCGCTCTCCGCTCGCCCGCCGCCCCGCCGTCCACTCGTACACTCTGGCGAGCACCCACGCCTCGAGTTCCCAAGGCGGGGTGCCCGCCAGAGCGCACGCCGCCGCGAAGCCCACCGTGCGGTAGGTCCGCGCCACCCGCTGGGCTATGGCCCTCTGCGGGGCCCGCAAGGCCGCGGCGTTCTCCCTCCTCCGGAGGGAGTCCTCCCAGATGGGGGCCCCGTAGGTGGCCATACTCCTCAGGATGCCGGCGTAGAGTCGCCGGCATCGGACGCTGGGCCCCCCCACGTTGGGGAGCAGCCACGAGAGGGCGCCCGCGGTCTTCAGCAGGCGCGCCGACAGCCCGCGGAAGTGCGGGCCGAAGCGCCACCTGCTGTCAAGCACGAGGCCCAGATATTTCATCTGGGCCCCGACCGCGATGCGGACGCCCTCCACGTGGATGTGGGCGTCGGGCGGGGGGCGCTGCCGCTGCCGGGGACCGTGGAAGTACACGGCCTCGGTTTTGTGCAGCGCCACCGTCAGGCCGAGGCGGCGGATCCTCCCCGCGATGAGGGAGCCGCCCGCCGAGGCCAAGTTGGCCGCCTCTCCGAAACTCTCCCCCCGGGCGGTGAGGAGAGTGTCGTCCGCGTAGCAGACGACCCTAACGCCCCGGGGGAGAGTTCCCCGCAGGAGCCAATCGTAGCCGACGTTCCAGAGCAGGGGCCCCACGACCGACCCCTGTGGGACGCCGGCTTCGGCGGGATATCGCCGGACTCGGCCAGACCTGTCCACCAGGAGGACCTCCCTGTCCTCCAGGTAGCTGGCCAGCAGACGCCGCAGGTATGGAGGCACTCCGTGGAAGCGGAGCGCCTCCATGATGGTAGAGTGGGGGATCGAGTTGAAGGCGTTGGCTATGTCGAACGACACCGCCAGCAACCCGTCCCCCGCCTGCATCGCCTCCTCCACCTGCCCCTTGAGGCAGGCCAGTGCGTCCACCGTCGAACGCTCAGCCCGAAAGCCGAACTGAGCGTCCGACAAGTCCGGTCCGACATCCCGCAGGTGCTCCTTTAGGCGGGCGGCGACTATCCCCTCGAACATTTTCCCGACGTCTGCCAGGAGCATGATCGGCCGGTATGCCGAGGGGGAGTCCGCCGGGCGGCCCTCCTTGCGAAGGAGGCACAATAGGCCCTCCTTCCACGGTTTCGGGAACCTCCCCGACGCGAAGCATGCGTCGAAGAGGTCCCGAAACCGCGCCTCCATTTGGGTGGCGGCGATCGCCACCACCCTTGCGGGGACCCCGTCGGGGCCCGGAGCCTTCTTCCCGGCGCGGGCACGGTCGATGGCCGCGCCGAGCTCCGACTCCGTGACCGGCGGGGCCTCCTCCTCCTCCGCAACGTGCGGCGGCGGCGGCGGCGGAGCCATCACTGGCGGGGTGAAGCTGCCCCTGCGTGGAAACAGGGACCGCACCACCCCGTCCAGGAGGGAGGGCTCCAGGGTCTCGGCAACGGGGGGGCCGAAGGGGCGCAGCTTGCTGCGCGCCACCTTGTATGGCCTCCCGAAGGGGTCGTTGTCGAGACCCTCCAGCATCTCGGCTCTCGCCGAGTCCTTGGCCGTGGCGATAGCCCGATCGAGGACCGTCTTGTCTTGGCCACCACGTACGCCTCGTAGAGGCGGTCCTCGTCGGCCAAGTCTCTGCGACGCCGCCGCCGACTCCGCGTGTAGGCCCTCCTGGCCCGCACGCACGCTGCGCGGAGCTCCGCCAGCTCCGCCGACCACCAGTAGACGGCACGCCTGGGTGGCGGCCGGCGAGACCGAGGCATGCTAGAGTTGCACACCTCGGTCAGGGAATCCCCCAGCTGCCGCGCAGCGGCGTCCACGTCCAGACCAGCGGCGGGCGGCGACAGCCAGTCCTGGATGAACGCCGCCTCCGCCGCCGCCTCCCTGTCCAGGTGGGTCAGGGCCCACCGCGGGAACGGCGATCGTGCCGAGGGGGGCCGTGTCTCCCCTGGGCCACCGGTGGAGATGTCGAACCGCACGTAGCGGTGGTCCGACATAGTCTCCACCGGCTCCACCCGCCAGTTCGACACGCGCGCGGCCAGCGCAGGTGCGGCGAAAGTGACATCCACTATTGAGCCACCCTGCCGCCGCACGCATGTCTGGACGCTTCCTCTGTTCAGGAGGGAGAGCCCAGAGGAGGCTGCCCACATCTCCACTGCCCGCCCGCGTGCGTCGGTGGCCGGGTTGCCCCAGGACACTGACTTGGCATTCAGGTCTCCCAGTACGGAGACCTGACGCGGCGCCGCCCTGTCGACCACGGCGGCCAGGATTCCGAGATAGTTCTCGAAATCCTGCAAAGGGCGGTTTGGGGAGAAATAGACGCCCACAAGGGCCATCTCTCCCCACGCGGCGGCCACGTATCCCGGTCCCTTCTCTAATAGCGAGAGGGGAGGGGAGTCTGTGGAAGACCGCGCCGCTAGTGCCACCAAGCCGTCCTCGTCACCCAGCCAGCTGCCGGGTATTGAGTAGGGCTCGGCGACCACCGCTACGTTCACCAACCACTCGGCCATGACCTGCGCCACCAGGTCCTGGGCTGCTCTGCAGTGGTTGGTGTTCGTCTGGAGGATGCGGTAGTCGGAACCCACTATTCCAGCATCGCATTACCCTCCTCAGCCACCGCCGCTGAAGCTACAGCAGCGACGACGGTGGCAGCGGTGGCAGCAACAGGGCGAACCTGCGCCGGCACTATGCCCTTCCTCGCGGGAGGCTTGCAGCTCCTGCCCGCCATCTTGTGGGCCGCGGGGCGGCCACTGGCGGCACACGCCGCGCAATGTGGCGTGGCTGCGCTGCAAGCGGCACTCTTGTGTCCCTTCTGCCCGCACTGGTAGCAGGAGTCTCCCCAGTCGGACTTGGAGGGACACGTGGCTCGGGTGTGGCCGGACGCGAAGCACTTGAAGCAGCGCATAGGCTGGTCTTCAAGTGGCCGGACTGCGGCCGAGCTGAGCCCCACAGGCAGCCGCCCCTTGGTCGCCGAAAGGACGGCCCTAGCTGCGGCTATCGGGCACTCGACGCGGATGGTGCCCATGCCGCGGCGGCCGGGCCTGATGGCTCCACCCTTTACCGCGCCAGCGACGCAGCCTCCAGCTGCGGCAACGGCCGCCACCACATCCTCTTTGGTGACCGAATCATCCAGATCGGCCACCTCCAAGGCTGCAGTCTTTACAGGCCTGGCGACCGTTGCCGCATCCGCGATGACCTCTTGCATTTTTGTTGCAAAGAGGTCCGCGTTTGCGCCACGCTGCTCCCCCGAGAACTCGAAGATCCGAGCCCCGGTTAGAGTTCGGCGGCACGTGATGCCGCTAATCCCCAGCCGGGAGGGGTCCGCGTTGGTACGAGCCCGTCTTAGGACGGACTCATACGTCTCGCCCCGCTCTGCGGCCTCCGGGGTGATGGTCACCACGACCGCCGCGGTTTTGGGAGGAACCAGCTTCCTCCCGCCGGCTGGAGCCTTTTTGGCCGCTGCAGCAGTCGCTGCGGGCGCTGCGGGCTTCTTCTTCTTGCCCTTCTTTACCACCTCCGTCCATGACATGTTGGCCGGGGTGGTGGAGGGAAGAAGGGCGTCTTCCTCCTGCGAGCTCCGGGGCGCTGCTGCAGTAGCAGACGACCCAGGCGCCTCCTCCGCGCTCGTGGTGGGCGCGTGAGAGGCCGTCGTGCTCCTCTTGCCCTTGCCCTTGCCTTTGCCCTTGGAGGGCTTCGAGGCCTGAGGTTGCGCACCCGACGCCGCGCCCTCCAAGCGCGTAGGCTCCGGCTCCACTGACGGCGGACTCTTGTCCGCCGCCAGTGGAGGGCGGAGCCGCCTTTCTGGCAAGAGCCGGTCTTCGATACCCGCGAGGCAGCTCCTGATGAAGTTCCGCTCCTCCATCACCACCCCGCGGATTATTGCCTCAAGGCCGGCGGGGGAGGAGGAGCCTCCTTCCACCGGACCTGGGGCAGATTGGGCAGGCCGGGCCGTGGCCTCAGCCAGCTTCTGGTGCAGCTGGCTGACCTCCGCCTGCAGGCGATCCACCCTCGCCTGCAGCTGCCGCGTCTCTTCCGTGGCCGTTCGCTTCACCAGCTCGGTGACTATGCCATACAAGCTGGCAGCCCGGCATTTGAGGGCCTTTTGAAAGGTCCCCTTTAAGTTGGAGGACCTTGAGGCGACCTCCATGACCTCCTCTCTGTCTTCCTGCGCCATGCGCTCTAATTCCGCCAGGGAGTGGTCAGCATATAGTAACGTGGACGCACCATAGCCAGCCCTCGACCGGGCGACTTGCGCCTTCTTCTCCCTGGCGGCGACCCTCTCCTCTAGGTCCAGTTGGAGCCGCGCCTTTTCCATCGACCCCAGCTGGCGTTGGGCGTCCGCGAGCCCCAGAACATGGGTCGCCGGCTCTTTGGCCCTCGAAGGCCCCGAGGTCGAGGAGCCCCCAGACCCATCGTTCCGCGATCGCTGCCGCTTCCGCAGCTGCGACCGCTTCTGCGAAAGACGGTCGTCCGCATCTGACACTTGCGAGTCATTATCGGACGACTCGTCCGCTCTCCGGAAGAAGCCAGTCGCAGAAGGCGCGCGGCTGGCCTCTGACGCCGAAGCGTCGGAGTGGCCCTGAGAAGGGCCTTTGGGTTGGCCCTGAGAAGGGCCTTTTGTTTTTAAAAAACGCCCGGAGGCGTCCCGCGATTGTTTTGGCATGATGGCCTCGGCAGGTTCGTAGTCACAGGCAGATTAAAATACTCTCAGGCAATAAAAACAGTATTAAAATTGTAGACTACGAATTCACAGCGCACTTTAGCCGCCGGTCTGCCACTCCGTTACGGTGGTCAGACACGGCGTTGCCCGGGGGATACTGCGTGGAAGTATGCGCTGTGGGGGATCCCCCAACCTAACCTAACCTAACCTAACCTAACCTAACCTAACCTAACCTAACCTAACCTAACCTAACCTAACCTAACCTAACCTAACCTAACCTAACCTAACCTAACCTAACCTAACCTAACCTAACCTAACCTAACCTAACCTAACCTAACCTAACCTAACCTAACCTAACCTAACCTAACCTAACCTAACCTAACCTAACCTAACCTAACCTAACCTAACCTAACCTAACCTAACCTAACCTAACCTAACCTAACCTAACCTAACCTAACCTAACCTAACCTAACCTAACCTAACCTAACCTAACCGAGTCTCACGGCGCCCCCCGCCGCGATCGGATCAGTTTTTGCTCGCTCCGCGCAGGAAAAATTGTAAAAATAGTGTTTTTCGTAAAAAGGCATAAGTGTTGCATACCAATAGAAGCGCGCTGCAAAGACGCAAGTGACTGTGCAATTTTCATAGTGATTAGTGTAAAATTGTGGCTATAAAACGCAAAAAACTGTGCGGAAAAACTTTCAAAGCCCGACGCTGCCTGATTTGGTGCGGGCACTTAAAAATCCGAGACTGCAGCTAGGTGCGCGACGAAGAGACCTATCTCTGGACACCTCACTCGGGGTAATCCGACCAGGGGTGCCAGAGATAGAGGCGAAAATCTTCAGCCACGAGGAGCGAAATCGGTGTTCCCGAGGGTTCGCACGGGACCCGAGGCCGTTATCCGGAAGCGACACGGACGAGGAGCCGGGAGACGAAAAAATAACTGGAAGATACAGTGTGGAGGACCGCCAAAAAGCAGTTAGGGAGTTTTCCATTTTTTAAAAAATCTTTTCCCGGGAAACCGGGAAAGATAGAAAGTTGCTGAAAGACTCAAAAAATTAGGTTACATTAGACATATTTAGATTTTAAATTTCACAGTTATAGCATAAATAGTTTTATAGATATCCAAGTTTTAAATTTCAAAAAATCGGGGGTTGATAAATACAACCCCAATATTTAATTAAAGTTGTTATTCTTGAGCGCTAAGGGTACCGCTGCACGAAAAATCCTATTTTTAAATTTTATTGTACATATTAGCTTTAGAAACTTAAAATATAAGGAAGGCATAATTTTAAAGATTTTTGTAAACGTACTTTGGGGGTTGAAGGAGGGTAGGTGCACGCCTGGATTTTTGAGAGGGTGCAGAGGCGGAGCAGACCCACTCCCGGGCCGATTTTCGGATTTTTCGGTGCAGGGGAAGTTCGGAAACCACAGCATTTGCGGTCGCGAAACTGTGGACGACCCCCTTTGACGACTCCTCAAAGGCGAACCCCTGAGCCGAGGGATCCGGGACGCGGGTCGGGAGAAAGGGAAAATCCTCCCGCGTCTGCCGACACGTCGAAAGTCCACGCGTCTCAGATAGAGCCAAAGATATTGACCCCCAAAGTCGAGGAAGCGCTGGTAGAAAACTACAAAATTAACCGTGTAACATAAAAATCCTAGACAACGGGCCGCTACCCACAGTATCTGAAAGTTAAAACGGAAATTTTTTATTTTATTTTTACAAAAATTTTAACGGGTAATAATTTGGACTGACAACCCATTAAAGCGCCAACTAGCACGGGAACATAAATCTGGAAAAAATTTTTTGGAAATATTTAGGAAATTTCACCTACCGGGAACCGAACCCGGTACCCAAAAATTGTGTATCTCCGAAACTAGAGGAGCTAGGCCAATTTGGACCTCAAATTTGGCCTGTGTAGTGTCGTTAGACACGACACTAAGGTGAAAACCGCTACCGAGGTATCGATCCCCCCCCCTACTTTCCCTTTTTCCCGAACTTTCCTTTTCCACATCCTGTAGAGGGCCATATCTCGGGAACGAGAGGAGTTAGAGCCGATCCGACTTCGGAATCAGCCCTTGTGGCTAAAGTCGCGCAGGAGAAACCCTCTCCCCCCTGTTTGGACCCCCACCCCCCCCCCCCCCCCCTCCCCCACTCCTCACCAAAACCTGATATCTCGGTCAGTACGGATTATATCATATTATACAGATTTATGTTCCTTAAGCTTTGACCGACACCTAATCTGCTCCGACCAAGGTCAAGACCGAGCTGTATTTTAAAATTTTAATTATTATTTTGTTTTGAAATTGAAAAATTTACTCATTTGTTCTTGTATTCTTGTATTTTTGTTTGACACATTAATACAGACTGACCAAGGTCAAGACCGAGTCGCGGTCAAGCCCGAGCCGTATTTGGTTATTTAATTTCTTCTTAAATTTAGTTTTAGTTTTAAACAAGAATTGTTTTGACGTTATTTTATACTTTAATTTGTAGCTTATATTTTATCAGACGGGGGGTGAATAGATCACCCCAAATATATATCAATTAGCAGACAATAGCTTCTATTGAGGCCAAACGTGTCCTTTCTCTGGTTTTTAATTAACCAAATTTGTTAGTTTAGTTTATAACTTTAGTTTATTTACAAACTGTAATTGGTTATCCTTAGGTATTGTTAGGTTTTATTATTAGTGTTTTGTTTACACCGACACAGACCCCCCTTTACAGGGTCTTATACAATATTATACCCCCCTTTACAGGGTTAATTTTATACACACAGACAACTTTCCCCGACACACAAAAATGCACCGCACACCTACGTCCTCTGGCGCTGCCAAGATGCCCACCACTCCCAGCCCTGCTCCCACAACCGCAGTAGTGCAGGACGCTGCTGCCACGTTCATCAGAAGACCACAGGCTAAACGGAGATCACTCGACAATATGGACCTCTATAAAAAGCAGCTACAGAACTACGCTGAATTGTCGAGTGATCAGCTCCTCCAGGGAATAATGCGGACCTTCGAGGATATCCCCTCGAAGGTACATGACTACCCTCAAATGAGGAGGGACATCAAAACTTTCCTGGAGGTGCAATCCGATAAAGGTATTAGAGCCGTTTTTGAACTTAGCAGGCGTATCCAAGAATACGAAAAAGAGGTCCAAAAAACGAAGACACCTGCAAGAGCCCCGTCGTTGGAGGGGCATGATGACGTCCTGAGGAGGCTGGAAGAGATGGAAACGGCGCTGACGGAACGGCTGAAGGGGATGGAGCATAGCCTGAAGATGGATCACGTCAAACTTGACGAGCGAAACGACGACCGAGGCGCCAACCTCACCGACACCATCTTCAACAAGATCGACGAGGCCAGGGCTGCCATAGACCAAACGACCGAGGAGGTCGGCGGTCGACACAATGCCCTCCTCAAAGACCTTGTTGGCGGTGTTGCCGGGGATGTAGCCGCGGCCAATGAGGAACTCGTGGAAGCCGCCAAGAGGCTGACTTCCGGGGCGGGCCTAGCTCCACCCCCCAGGACGTACGCCAGCGTCGCCGCGGCAGCCAAGCCCGTCCACCGCCCCGCACTCCACTCAATGGCGGTCACTCTCGAAGGCGGTCAGGAGACCGCCGACGAGGTGCTCGCCAGGGTGAGGAGGGTGGTCGACGCCAGAAGCACGGGCCTGAAAGTCAGTAAGGCCCGTAAGGCAAAGAACCAGACGGTAATTTTAGGCTGCGACTCAAGAGAGGAAAGTGAGAGAGTGCGGGAGAGAATAGAGAGCAGCGGGACCGGATTAAAAGTGGCGCCCATGATGAATAAAAACCCCCTCGTTGTCCTTAAAGATGTGTTCACAGACAGCGAGGACGAGGACATTGTCATGGCGCTACACACTCAGAACAAAGAAATCTTCGAGGGCCTACCTGAGGAGGACAAGGAAATAGTCATTAAATACAAGAAACGAACAAGAAATCCACATACCGCTCACATAATCCTCCAGGTCAGGCCTAAGATTTGGCAGAGAATGACGGAGACTGGATCCCTCTATCTGGACCTGCAAAGGGTCAGAGTCGAGGACCAGTCCCCGCTCATACAGTGTACAAAATGTCTGGCATTCGGGCACGGTCGGAAATTCTGCACCGAGAGCGTGGACAGATGTAGTCACTGTGGAGGACCTCATCTGCGCGAGAAGTGCGCAGAAAACATAGCAGGGATTGAACCACAGTGCTGCAACTGCTCACGCTCCGGGTTGCGAAGGACCGACCATAATGCGTTCAACGCGGACTGCCCGGTACGCATGAAATGGGACTATTTAGCTCGGGCTAACACGGCATATGCCTAACAAACATGCAGGGTCCACAGAACAAAAACACACAGCCACAAACACAAATAGATATATGAATGTATACTTAGTATACATGAAAATATTGCACAACACATAACAACCACACGAACAACAATTAACACTAGCACAAGAAACAGACAATAAATATATATAAATAAGTATATATATGATATTGCCTACACAAAACACACGCATAAAAATATAGAAAGACAAAACAATAACACAACTCACAAACTCTTTTGAATACATAACTATATATAAATAAAAACACTTACTGTCGCACTTATAAATAGAATTTAGAAACAGAAACGAAAGAATGCTAATAATAAAACAATAATATATAAGATGTATAGCTGTAAAAGAAATAAACAATAAATATATACAAATGATTGTATATATATTATTGCCTATACAAAAAGATGTATAAAAATAAACGAAATGGCAAAAAGCAGAACAAAACACAACTCACTTTGGAATGTAAAACTATATATAAATAAGAATAATTCTGTACGCATAAAATAAAGTAGAAATAGAAATGTAAGAAAATTAATAATTTAAGAATGTTAATTATAAGACAATAAGCTAAGTAATTATAGTAATAAGATATATAAGTGTCAAAAAAAAAAAAAAAAAAAAAAAAAAAAAAAAAAAAAAAAAAAAAAAAAAAAAAAAAAAAAACAGACACACACATACACAACCCTGCTGAATGCATAGCTATAAACAAATAAAAATACTACTGTTATAAATATTAATTAGAATTAAGAAATGTAAAATGTTACTAATAAGCATTAATATAAATTATATAACAAGCTTTATAAAAAAGCTTAAATGTATAAGTCTCAATATTAAAGCATATGTATAACAGCATAGATAAATAAGTATACAATATAAGCATAAATAAAACATAAGTAATAAGCCCTGAGCACTAAAAGTCCCATCCAACAAAGGATCAGTACACATAAGACTATATGGCCAACACATAGTGCACCGCTCAAAGAGCGAGAGTTCTCATAAGAACCAGAACTTGCATGAACAACAGATGTACAAGGTCCCGATGTTACCTATGATCGGGGAAAAGCAGAAAAAAAAAAAAAAAAAAAAAAAAAAAAAAAAAAAAAAAAAAAAAAAAACCTAACCTAACCTAACCTAACCTAACCTAACCTAACCTAACCTAACCTAACCTAACCTAACCTAACCTAACCTAACCTAACCTAACCTAACCTAACCTAACCTAACCTAACCTAACCTAACCTAACCTAACCCAGTCTCACGGCACCCCCCGCCGCGATCAGATCACTTTAAACTTGCTCCGCGTACAAAAATTCGCAATAGTGGTATTTTTATCGAAAACCAATAAGTGTCATATATCGTTGGATGCGCGCTTGAAAGCCGTACACGAAGGTGAAAAAATTTTGTTTTTTAAGTGAAAAACAGTGCCCCAAAAAAGGAAAAAACAGTGCGGAAAAACATTCAAAACACGACGCTGCCCGATTTTGTGCGGGCCGTCAAAAATCTGGAACTGCAGCAAGGTGCGCGACGTCAAGACCTATCTCTGGACACCTCACTCGGGGTATTCCGTCCAGAGGTGCCAGAGATACCACCGAAAACAGTCAGCCACGAGGAGTGAAAACGGTGTTCCCGAGGGTTCGAACCGAATCCCGGAGCACACATCGCAGGCGACGCAGACGAGGTGCCGGGCGGCGGAAAAAGAACAAGGAAATTTAGTGTGGAGGACCCTTAAAACGTATATACAAACTTTCTCTAAATTTAAAAAATCTATTCCTGGATAACCAGGATAGATATAGTGCTTCCTATAGTTTTAAAAAATTAGGCTTATTAAATTGTAACTAGTGTTAAATTTTCATTATTATAGCTTCAGTAGTTTTTTAGATATTTAGACTTTTGTTTTTAAAAAATCGGGGGTTGGATAACTCCACCCCAATATCTTTTTAAATTTTTTATATATTAACTTTAGGGGTACTGCCACAAGAATAATCTCAAATTACAATTTTATCTGCAGATATAAGACTCAAAAAAGCGGAATTTTAAAAACACTAGAAACAAAAAGCTCATAAATCAGTAGATTAGGGGTTGAAGGAGGGGTGCTTTTATAACCGGATTTTCGGTACGTCGCAGGGACGGGGCGGACCCACTTCCGAGCCGAGTCCCGGATTTTTCAGTACACGGGAGGTCCGATTACCACAACGTTTGCGGTTGTGAAAGTGGGAACAACACACTTTGACGCTCCCTCACAAGCGTACCCCTTGGCCGAAAAATCCGGAACGCGGGTCGGGAGAAAGGGGAAACTCCCCCGCGTCTGCCGACGTATCGCAAAACCGCGCGTCTCCAATAACACTAAAGTCATTGGCCCCCGAAATTGAGGGATAGTTAGGCTAAAACTGCATATACAACTTTGTTTTCCTACAAGACCTGGGTCATAAGCCGCTACCCTCAACTTTTTTATATACAAGGAAACTTCTAGAATAAAAATTTTTTAATATATTTATACTTCTCATTACACAATCCGCTTTTGATACACATAAACACTAACACACAAGTCTAAAAAATCCCTTGCCTCTAGATCGGAAATTTCGGAAATTTCACCAACCGGGAATCGAACCCGGTACCCAAAAATCGAATATCTCGGAAACCAGAAGAGATAGGCGGATTTGGACCCCAGATTCGGCCTGTGTAGTGTCGTTAGACACGACACTAAGGTGAAAACCGTAGACGAGGTATCGATTCCCACCCTCATTTTCCATTTTCCGCAACTTTTCCTTTCCTTACCTCTTGCGGGCCATATCTCGGAAGCGAGAGGAGATAGAGCCAAACCGACTTCGAATTTAGCCTTTGTGGTGTCAAGACACCACGGCATAAGTCGGATAAGAGGTATCCTTTCCCCCCCTTTTGGACCCTCCCCCACCCCTAATTTTAAAAAATCGATATCTCGGTAACTAAGAGGCTTGGGAAAATTTTGACTGCAGAATTGGATTTAGGGTTTTTATTTCTTTCTTTTACACTAGTTTATTTTATTATTCTGACTTTACCCCCCTTTACAGGGTTAAACGCTTATTAGATTTTAGTTAGATTTTAGATTTTAGCTGACAAATTTTTACCCCCCTATACAGGGTTAGACATATTGACATATTGACAGTAATAATATATTATTATATTTTATTTTATTTTATTTTAATTTTAGATTTTAAATTTTTAATATAAGTATTGACTAATTTCCCCGTTCACGCCGTGCCCTTTACACACGAGCCCACACACCACACGACAAAATGATGTCCGGAATTCGCACCCCAGTTACAGGGAAAGGGTCGGGAGCTGGAGCCAGCAGACCACGAGGGTCTGTGTCGCCTACCCATCCGGACAACGGGGGGCCCTCCGGAGCGCGCGAAGCGCCGAAGGGGATATCCCTGAAGTTCGGTGGGAAAGCCGCTCCCGCCACTACTCCCAGCCCAGCAAGCCCGCCTGGACAGACGCTGGACGCCGCCAGGACCTTCATCCGGAGACCGGAGAGGAAGAGGAGGTCCATAGACCTCATGGACTCTTACGTCAAGCAGGCCGACACCTACGCAAACCTGTCCAATGACAAACTCCTCCAGGAGGTCATGAAGACCTTTGAGGATATCCCGTCCAGAGTGAGGGAATATTCTCAGATGCGTCGGGATATCAAGACCTTCCTGGAGGTCCAGTCGGACAGGGGTTTGCGGATCCTGTTTGAGGTAAGTAGGCGAGTAAAGATATTAGAAACGGAGTCCAAACAAGCTCCACTCACCACGCCTACACCCCCCGAACTGAGGGAGGTTTTGAATAGGCTGGAAGGGTTGGAGTCGAACCTTAACACGCGGCTCAACGACCTCCAAGAGGAAGTGACGAAAGGAGTGCAAGAGATGAAGCTTGAGTGTAATGAATGCGGCGCCGACATCCTCGACAAGGTTATCGATCGGGTCGACGAGGTCGGTCTGAAGACCGACGGGGTCGGTTTGAAGATCGACACCGTCCAGAAGAGCGTGGACCACACGACGGAAGGGGTGAGGACCTTCGGTCGTTGTATGGTCAGCCTCGAGGACCAGATAAGTGCCCTTGCCGGGGATGTCGCCGCCAGGACAGACAGGCTCAAGGAGGTCATGCGGGAGGTTGTGGTCGAACCCAAAACCGACCCGCCGACATACGCCAGCGTCACAGCAGCCAAGCCCTGGCACCGACCGGCTCTTCACTCGATGGCGGTCACCTTGGAGGGCAGTCAGGAGACTGCGGACGAGGTGCTCGCCAGGGTGAAGGAGGCGGTCGACGCCAGGGGGACTGGCCTTAAGGTAAGCAAAGTAAGAAAGGCGAAAAACCAGACAGTAATACTGGGGTGCGACTCTGAAGAAGAGTTCCAAAAAGTGAAACACAGGATCGAGAGCCGAGGCGGAGGGCTAGTAGTGGCGCCAATGAAAAATAAAAACCCGCTCGTCGTCCTCAAGGACGTCTTTTTGGACAGTGAGGACGACGAGATGGAGAAGGCGCTCTACTCTCAAAATCAACATATATTTAGGGATTTAGACACGGATGAAAAAGAAATAAAAATAAAGTACAAGAAGAGGACCAGAAACCCCAGGACGGCGCACGTTGTCGTCCAAGTCAGGCCCAAAGTGTGGCGGAGGATGACGGAGGCTGGAGCCCTCTACCTTGACCTGCAAAGGGTCAAGGTTGAGGACCAGTCCCCGCTCATCCAATGCACTAAGTGCTTGGCATTCGGACACGGCCGGAAATTTTGTACCGAGAGTGCAGACAGGTGCAGTCACTGCGGGGGTCCGCACCTTCGCGAGAAGTGTGCGGAGTTCATTGCGGGCAATGAACCGCGGTGCTGCAACTGCCTGCACTCGAAGTTCCAAAGGACCGGCCACAACGCCTTTAGCGTGGAGTGTCCGGTGCGCAAGAAGTGGGACTACCTGGCTCGGACGACAACGGCGTACGCCTGAGCCGTTTCTTGGGATGTACAACACACACGTTACATACACAACACGCACATTAACACACAAGACACACAAAACATATATTAAATATATAGTAATATATGATAACACGCACAAAACACAAAACATGCACTACACTCAACACGAAAACACAAAAAATTGTTGTTTTGTTTTGTCATTTTACATTGTTGTTGTTTGTATTTGTTTTGCAATTATAATACAATTGTCAAGCGAAATAAGCACGCAGTCCGGAAGCACAAGCGAAACAACAAACAATAAGAAAAAGGTAATAAATATTGTATTATCAGAATATATATATATTATTGCCTTAACACTAAAGCACATAACTTTCCAAAATGACAACTATTCTCGTGGTGTGTACCTAAATAAGTTAAACCCCTTCTTGTTTATATATTAGTAGATAAAAGATAAAATACTTGTACCTATTACATAGACAATAGTACTAAACAAACATGTAAAAACAAGAAAATTATGTTAACTAGAAAAAAAAGGATTGTATTAGAATAAAATTATATAGATACAATTTAGATAACACGTATTGTAATAAACATGATAGAAATAAACTAGGAAATAAAATAGCATTAAGATAGGAAAATACCTGTATACATATAATATAGTAATATAAGATGTTTGTTTATATAAAAATAGTACCTAGAAATAGAGTTTAAAATGTAATATGTAAATAAAACAAGTCGCACAATAAATACCCTGAATAAATAAAATTAAACAGAATAGATTAGCATATGCGGGAGTCCCACCCGGCGAAGTATGAAAGGTTGAATGAAAGAAAGATATAGTATGAAGAATGAAAGTACGAGAGGCATAAAAGAAGAACTAGAATGAATGAGTTAATTAGTTAGACAAGGTCCTGGTGGTCTCATGACCGGGGAAAAGCTGTAAAAAAAAAAAAAAAAAAAAAAAAAAAAAAAAAAAAAAAAAAAAAAAAAAAAAAAAAAAACCTAACCTAACCTAACCTAACCTAACCTAACCTAACCTAACCTTTTTTTTTTTTTTTTTTTTTTTGACTCTGAGAAATGGCAATTACGCACTTCCGCTCGCTGGGGGGGCGAGACGGGGAGTGTGGGACTCCCTGTCGCATGACGGCGACAGTATACCCACTAAAACTCAGCGGTGTTCCCTCCGGCGCCTTGTTGGGAGGGCTGTGGGAGACGTTCTGCGTCCACGGCCCTCTGGCGCGTGCCCGCCTAGATGGCGGGCCCTACGTGCCCCCCGGGCTGGGGGGCGACGGGATTGGCCGGGAACACCTGGCCACTCCCGTCCGGCGCTGGTGAAGGCGCGTGCAGTGCAGGCAGGGGTGCCCCCGCACCCGTTGCCTGCTGGCCTCCACCAGGGAGGAGTCGGAGGTGCTCGTCATACTGACGTCTTCTCCGACCCCTCCTCCTCCTGCGGAGCGCCGGCGCGAGGGGGTCGTCCTCGCGCGCGCGCTCCGCCGCCTCCTTCTGCGACATGACCTGTTCACAGAAGGAGGCTACCGCCGCCCAGGACCCCTCGTCCCCCAGCATGGCGTTGATCACGCCGGGGAGCGAGAGGTCCGGCCCGATCGCCGCAACGAGGTCGCGGCGCGGCTCCGACCACGACGGGCACCCCTCAAGGGTGTGCTGCGCCGTGTCCACCGCCGCGCCGCAATCGCGGCACGACGGTGTCTCCTCCCGACCGATGCGGTGCAGGTAGGCCCCGAAACATCCGTGGCCGGTCAGCACCTGCGCCAGTCGGAAGGAGACCACCCCGTGCGACCGATCGAGCCACTCTTGCAGGAGCGGCCCGATCGCGTCGAGTGTGCGGCGACCGAATACCGCGGTGGCGAGGTCCGTCGACCAATGCCGGACGACGGCTTCCTTCGCCTCCCGCCGGACGGCCTCCCTCTCACGCGGGGCTGGGCGCTCTCCGCTCGCCCGCCGCCCCGCCGTCCACTCGTACACTCTGGCGAGCACCCACGCCTCGAGTTCCCAAGGCGGGGTGCCCGCCAGAGCGCACGCCGCCGCGAAGCCCACCGTGCGGTAGGTCCGCGCCACCCGCTGGGCTATGGCCCTCTGCGGGGCCCGCAAGGCCGCGGCGTTCTCCCTCCTCCGGAGGGAGTCCTCCCAGATGGGGGCCCCGTAGGTGGCCATACTCCTCAGGATGCCGGCGTAGAGTCGCCGGCATCGGACGCTGGGCCCCCCCACGTTGGGGAGCAGCCACGAGAGGGCGCCCGCGGTCTTCAGCAGGCGCGCCGACAGCCCGCGGAAGTGCGGGCCGAAGCGCCACCTGCTGTCAAGCACGAGGCCCAGATATTTCATCTGGGCCCCGACCGCGATGCGGACGCCCTCCACGTGGATGTGGGCGTCGGGCGGGGGGCGCTGCCGCTGCCGGGGACCGTGGAAGTACACGGCCTCGGTTTTGTGCAGCGCCACCGTCAGGCCGAGGCGGCGGATCCTCCCCGCGATGAGGGAGCCGCCCGCCGAGGCCAAGTTGGCCGCCTCTCCGAAACTCTCCCCCCGGGCGGTGAGGAGAGTGTCGTCCGCGTAGCAGACGACCCTAACGCCCCGGGGGAGAGTTCCCCGCAGGAGCCAATCGTAGCCGACGTTCCAGAGCAGGGGCCCCACGACCGACCCCTGTGGGACGCCGGCTTCGGCGGGATATCGCCGGACTCGGCCAGACCTGTCCACCAGGAGGACCTCCCTGTCCTCCAGGTAGCTGGCCAGCAGACGCCGCAGGTATGGAGGCACTCCGTGGAAGCGGAGCGCCTCCATGATGGTAGAGTGGGGGATCGAGTTGAAGGCGTTGGCTATGTCGAACGACACCGCCAGCAACCCGTCCCCCGCCTGCATCGCCTCCTCCACCTGCCCCTTGAGGCAGGCCAGTGCGTCCACCGTCGAACGCTCAGCCCGAAAGCCGAACTGAGCGTCCGACAAGTCCGGTCCGACATCCCGCAGGTGCTCCTTTAGGCGGGCGGCGACTATCCCCTCGAACATTTTCCCGACGTCTGCCAGGAGCATGATCGGCCGGTATGCCGAGGGGGAGTCCGCCGGGCGGCCCTCCTTGCGAAGGAGGCACAATAGGCCCTCCTTCCACGGTTTCGGGAACCTCCCCGACGCGAAGCATGCGTCGAAGAGGTCCCGAAACCGCGCCTCCATTTGGGTGGCGGCGATCGCCACCACCCTTGCGGGGACCCCGTCGGGGCCCGGAGCCTTCTTCCCGGCGCGGGCACGGTCGATGGCCGCGCCGAGCTCCGACTCCGTGACCGGCGGGGCCTCCTCCTCCTCCGCAACGTGCGGCGGCGGCGGCGGCGGAGCCATCACTGGCGGGGTGAAGCTGCCCCTGCGTGGAAACAGGGACCGCACCACCCCGTCCAGGAGGGAGGGCTCCAGGGTCTCGGCAACGGGGGGGCCGAAGGGGCGCAGCTTGCTGCGCGCCACCTTGTATGGCCTCCCGAAGGGGTCGTTGTCGAGACCCTCCAGCATCTCGGCTCTCGCCGAGTCCTTGGCCGTGGCGATAGCCCGATCGAGGACCGTCTTGGCCACCACGTACGCCTCGTAGAGGCGGTCCTCGTCGGCCAAGTCTCTGCGACGCCGCCGCCGACTCCGCGTGTAGGCCCTCCTGGCCCGCACGCACGCTGCGCGGAGCTCCGCCAGCTCCGCCGACCACCAGTAGACGGCACGCCTGGGTGGCGGCCGGCGAGACCGAGGCATGCTAGAGTTGCACACCTCGGTCAGGGAATCCCCCAGCTGCCGCGCAGCGGCGTCCACGTCCAGACCAGCGGCGGGCGGCGACAGCCAGTCCTGGATGAACGCCGCCTCCGCCGCCGCCTCCCTGTCCAGGTGGGTCAGGGCCCACCGCGGGAACGGCGATCGTGCCGAGGGGGGCCGTGTCTCCCCTGGGCCACCGGTGGAGATGTCGAACCGCACGTAGCGGTGGTCCGACATAGTCTCCACCGGCTCCACCCGCCAGTTCGACACGCGCGCGGCCAGCGCAGGTGCGGCGAAAGTGACATCCACTATTGAGCCACCCTGCCGCCGCACGCATGTCTGGACGCTTCCTCTGTTCAGGAGGGAGAGCCCAGAGGAGGCTGCCCACATCTCCACTGCCCGCCCGCGTGCGTCGGTGGCCGGGTTGCCCCAGGACACTGACTTGGCATTCAGGTCTCCCAGTACGGAGACCTGACGCGGCGCCGCCCTGTCGACCACGGCGGCCAGGATTCCGAGATAGTTCTCGAAATCCTGCAAAGGGCGGTTTGGGGAGAAATAGACGCCCACAAGGGCCATCTCTCCCCACGCGGCGGCCACGTATCCCGGTCCCTTCTCTAATAGCGAGAGGGGAGGGGAGTCTGTGGAAGACCGCGCCGCTAGTGCCACCAAGCCGTCCTCGTCACCCAGCCAGCTGCCGGGTATTGAGTAGGGCTCGGCGACCACCGCTACGTTCACCAACCACTCGGCCATGACCTGCGCCACCAGGTCCTGGGCTGCTCTGCAGTGGTTGGTGTTCGTCTGGAGGATGCGGTAGTCGGAACCCACTATTCCAGCATCGCATTACCCTCCTCAGCCACCGCCGCTGAAGCTACAGCAGCGACGACGGTGGCAGCGGTGGCAGCAACAGGGCGAACCTGCGCCGGCACTATGCCCTTCCTCGCGGGAGGCTTGCAGCTCCTGCCCGCCATCTTGTGGGCCGCGGGGCGGCCACTGGCGGCACACGCCGCGCAATGTGGCGTGGCTGCGCTGCAAGCGGCACTCTTGTGTCCCTTCTGCCCGCACTGGTAGCAGGAGTCTCCCCAGTCGGACTTGGAGGGACACGTGGCTCGGGTGTGGCCGGACGCGAAGCACTTGAAGCAGCGCATAGGCTGGTCTTCAAGTGGCCGGACTGCGGCCGAGCTGAGCCCCACAGGCAGCCGCCCCTTGGTCGCCGAAAGGACGGCCCTAGCTGCGGCTATCGGGCACTCGACGCGGATGGTGCCCATGCCGCGGCGGCCGGGCCTGATGGCTCCACCCTTTACCGCGCCAGCGACGCAGCCTCCAGCTGCGGCAACGGCCGCCACCACATCCTCTTTGGTGACCGAATCATCCAGATCGGCCACCTCCAAGGCTGCAGTCTTTACAGGCCTGGCGACCGTTGCCGCATCCGCGATGACCTCTTGCATTTTTGTTGCAAAGAGGTCCGCGTTTGCGCCACGCTGCTCCCCCGAGAACTCGAAGATCCGAGCCCCGGTTAGAGTTCGGCGGCACGTGATGCCGCTAATCCCCAGCCGGGAGGGGTCCGCGTTGGTACGAGCCCGTCTTAGGACGGACTCATACGTCTCGCCCCGCTCTGCGGCCTCCGGGGTGATGGTCACCACGACCGCCGCGGTTTTGGGAGGAACCAGCTTCCTCCCGCCGGCTGGAGCCTTTTTGGCCGCTGCAGCAGTCGCTGCGGGCGCTGCGGGCTTCTTCTTCTTGCCCTTCTTTACCACCTCCGTCCATGACATGTTGGCCGGGGTGGTGGAGGGAAGAAGGGCGTCTTCCTCCTGCGAGCTCCGGGGCGCTGCTGCAGTAGCAGACGACCCAGGCGCCTCCTCCGCGCTCGTGGTGGGCGCGTGAGAGGCCGTCGTGCTCCTCTTGCCCTTGCCCTTGCCTTTGCCCTTGGAGGGCTTCGAGGCCTGAGGTTGCGCACCCGACGCCGCGCCCTCCAAGCGCGTAGGCTCCGGCTCCACTGACGGCGGACTCTTGTCCGCCGCCAGTGGAGGGCGGAGCCGCCTTTCTGGCAAGAGCCGGTCTTCGATACCCGCGAGGCAGCTCCTGATGAAGTTCCGCTCCTCCATCACCACCCCGCGGATTATTGCCTCAAGGCCGGCGGGGGAGGAGGAGCCTCCTTCCACCGGACCTGGGGCAGATTGGGCAGGCCGGGCCGTGGCCTCAGCCAGCTTCTGGTGCAGCTGGCTGACCTCCGCCTGCAGGCGATCCACCCTCGCCTGCAGCTGCCGCGTCTCTTCCGTGGCCGTTCGCTTCACCAGCTCGGTGACTATGCCATACAAGCTGGCAGCCCGGCATTTGAGGGCCTTTTGAAAGGTCCCCTTTAAGTTGGAGGACCTTGAGGCGACCTCCATGACCTCCTCTCTGTCTTCCTGCGCCATGCGCTCTAATTCCGCCAGGGAGTGGTCAGCATATAGTAACGTGGACGCACCATAGCCAGCCCTCGACCGGGCGACTTGCGCCTTCTTCTCCCTGGCGGCGACCCTCTCCTCTAGGTCCAGTTGGAGCCGCGCCTTTTCCATCGACCCCAGCTGGCGTTGGGCGTCCGCGAGCCCCAGAACATGGGTCGCCAGCTCTTTGGCCCTCGAAGGCCCCGAGGTCGAGGAGCCCCCAGACCCATCGTTCCGCGATCGCTGCCGCTTCCGCAGCTGCGACCGCTTCTGCGAAAGACGGTCGTCCGCATCTGACACTTGCGAGTCATTATCGGACGACTCGTCCGCTCTCCGGAAGAAGCCAGTCGCAGAAGGCGCGCGGCTGGCCTCTGACGCCGAAGCGTCGGAGTGGCCCTGAGAAGGGCCTTTGGGTTGGCCCTGAGAAGGGCCTTTTGTTTTTAAAAAACGCCCGGAGGCGTCCCGCGATTGTTTTGGCATGATGGCCTCGGCAGGTTCGTAGTCACAGGCAGATTAAAATACTCTCAGGCAATAAAAACAGTATTAAAATTGTAGACTACGAATTCACAGCGCACTTTAGCCGCCGGTCTGCCACTCCGTTACGGTGGTCAGACACGGCGTTGCCCGGGGGATACTGCGTGGAAGTATGCGCTGTGGGGGATCCCCCAACCTAACCTAACCTTTTTTTTTTTTTTTTTTTTTTTTTTTTTTTTTTTTTAAAAACCTTTTTTTTTTTTTTTTTTTTTTTTTTTTTTTTTTTTTGACGCTGAGAAATGGCAATTACGCACTTCCGCTCGCTGGGGGGCGAGACGGGGAGTGTGGGACTCCCTGTCGCATGACGGCGACAGTATACCCACTAAAACTCAGCGGTGTTCCCTCCGGCGCCTTGCTGGGAGGGCTGTGGGAGACGTTCTGCGTCCACGGCCCTCTGGCGCGTGCCCGCCTAGATGGCGGGCCCTACGTGCCCCCCGGGCTGGGGGGCGACGGGAATGGCCGGGAACACCTGGCCACTCCCGTCCGGCGCTGGTGAAGGCGCGTGCAGTGCAGGCAGGGGTGCCCCCGCACCCGTTGCCTGCTGGCCTCCACCAGGGAGGAGTCGGAGGTGCTCGTCATACTGACGTCTTTTTTTTTTTTTTTTTTTTTTTTTTTTTTTTTTTTTTTTTTTTTTTTTTTTAAAAACCTAACCTAACCTAACCTAACCTAACCTAACCTAACCTTTTTTTTTTTTTTTTGGTATCGGGTTGGAAAATTCTCATGAAGTCCCTCCGTCCTCGGGGAAGGGCGGAGGGGACTGTCAGACTCTTACTGACTAAAAACCAACCCGGTGTTCCTCACGTACCCGTGTGTCGGAAGGGGCGGGTGTCGCAAATGCATTCTTCGCTAACCCCCCGACGGGTATTGGCCCGCCAGATGGTCAGGCGGGCCCCGTCACCCACTGCGGCCGTCACCCCGGCCGCAGGACTCCACTATGAGGCGCGCGCGGAACACGACGCTGCCGCCTCGAGGCCTGCTGCTGGTCAGACGACAAGACGCCCCGAGTCTGTCGTCCGCAGGCCACGCCCTACGGTGGCCGGAAGTCGGCCACCCTCCGACGCCCCGTGCGTCTGCTGCGGGAGGGGTGAGAGGAGGCAGCCTCTCTCTCCCTTTCCGCCGCCTCCTTTGCGAGCATCACGGCCTCGCAGAAGGTGGCGACGGCATTCCAACCTGACTCGCTCCCGACCATGGTAGACACGACAGCCGGAAGCGAGAGGTCTCCCGCAGCCCCTACGGCCGCGACCAGGTCACGGCGCTGCTCAGCCCAAGCTGGGCACTCCGCCAGCGTATGCAGCGCCGTATCCTCGCGGCGATCACCGCAATGGTGGCACTGGGACGTCGGCTCCCGTCCTATGCGACACAGGTACTTCCCGAAGCATCCGTGTCCGGTAAGCACCTGCGTCACCCGGAAGCTGAGGGCGCCGTGGCTCCTATTGAGCCACTCCTCCAGAACAGGCCTTACCGCCGCTACAGCGGCGTGCCCCGCCGTGGGTTGCGCTAAGCGCGTCTGCCACTCCGCCACTAGGACCTGGCGGAGCTCCGCCCTGCGTGCCTCAACCTGTCGAGGCACCAGGCGCTCGCCCCGCTCGACCGCCTCCGCGCGCCACGAATAGAGCGACGCGAGGAGCTTTGCGTCGAGGTCCCAGGGCGGGGATCCGGCTAGGAGGCTCGCTGCCTCAAAGGAGATCGTACGGTATCCCCTTATGATCCTGACGGCCATCGCGCGCTGCGGCCTTCGCAGCGCGGCGACGTTGCGGGCCGTCAGGACGTCTGCCCACACTGGCGCGGCGTATAGCGCCATCGACCGTACGACCCCCATGTAGAGCCTCCGACAAGAGGAATTGGGCCCCCCCAGGTTGGGCAACAAGCGCAAGAGCGCAGAAGCGGCGCCCAACAACCGGGGGCCGAGCCGTGTAAAGTGCGGCCCGAAGCTCCATCGACTGTCGAGGACGAGTCCAAGGTACTTCATCGTCGACTCGACAGCGATGGAGACCCCTCCTACTATGATGCTGGACCCCGGAGGCGGCTGCATCCTCGGCCCGTGAAAACACAGGGCCTCAGACTTGTGCAATGCCACCTCTAAGCCCAGCCGCCGGATCCTACCCACGACGTGCGCGACACCAGCAGTCGCGCGTATGGCCGCCTGCCGGTACGACTTTCCACGCGCTGTGACTAGCGTGTCGTCGGCGTAACAAATGACGCCGACGCCGTGGATAAGCGCACCGCGCAGAGCCCAGTCATACCCTATGTTCCACAGGGGCGGCCCCAACACCGAACCCTGCGGAACACCGCATGACGTCTCTCGCCGACACCAACCTTCTCGACCCGGGTACACCACCGATCTTTCGGACAAATAGGCCCCGACAATGCGTTGGAGGTAGCGCGGCACCCCGTGGTACCGGAGTGCCTCTCGGATGGTACTCCAGGGCAAGGTGTTGAAAGCGTTGGCGATGTCGAGCGACACCGCCAAGACCACCTCGCCCCGGGCGACTGCCTCCTCCGCGAGGGCCCTCACGCGCTTGATCGCCTCCACCGTGGAGCGCCCTTGGCGGAAACCAAATTGATTGTCCGCCAAATCCGGCCCTACCCTGGTCATGTGCTGGACGAGGCGACTGGCGATGATTCGCTCGAAGATCTTGCACACCTCGTCCAGCAACACGATTGGCCTGTACGCAGATGGTGAGTCTGCGGGGCGCCCCTCCTTCTTGAGCAGGACCAGCTTTCCGGTCTTCCACCGGCTTGGAAACTGGCCCCGCTCCAAACAAGCGCTTAAGAGCCCCGCTAGTCGGGGTCCGAGAGCCTCCATGGCCAGGACCCATGCACGGCCTGGAATGCCGTCGGGCCCTGGGGCGGTGTTCCTGATGCGAGTCACCGCCGCTCTCAACTCTACCCGGGTCACTTCGGGCACGTCGTCGTCAGTGTCGTCTTCCGCGTCGGGCACATTGCGAGGCGGAACCATAGCCGGTGGTGTGTGCTCTGGTCTCGACGGGAACAGCGCACACACCACCTCCTCCAGCAGCTGTGGCTGGAGACTCCGGGACAACGGTGGAGCCCGCTGGCGCAGCTTGCCCCGTACCATCAGGTAGGGGCGTCCCCACGGCTCTCGGTCCAGAGTCTCCAGCAGCTCTTCGTTGGCCTGGGCCTTTGCCCGGACGATGGCCAGCTGGAGGGCGCTTTTCGCCTCTCTGTAGCGGTTGTATAGTTCCGCCTCTTCCTGTTCGTCCGCCGCTGTAAAGGGGCGGCGGCGTCTTCTTCTTCGGTACCTTGTGTACCGGCGTCGCACCCGCACACAAGCGATGCGCAGCTGCGCAATCGACTGCGACCACCAGTACACTTGGCGCCTGGAAGGTAACGGCCGGACTCGGGGCATGCCAGCGTCGCAGATGTGCGACATGCTCTCCCGGAACCACTCCGCCTCCTCGTCGATATTGGTTGGCCTGTCTGGAGAGTCCAGCCAGGCCTTGACGATAGAGGCCTCCAGGAGAGCCTCCCTGTCCAGCCGCTTCAGTGCCCAACGCGGGCCGTCTCCAACGCCCACCGGGGCCGCTTGGACCGGCTCAACCGAGGTCTGGGCGGAGACGCTAAATCGAATATATCGATGATCGGACAGCGTCTCCACCTCCTCAAGGACGTGCCAGTCCTGGACAGTGCGCGCGAGAGTGGGGCTAGCGAACGACAGGTCCACTATTGACCCACCCCGCTGCCGCACGCACGTCTGCACCGAACCCCGGTTCAGGAGAAGCAGGCCCTGCTCGACCGCCCACTCCTCCACTAACTCGCCCCGCGCATCCGTAGCCGGGGAACCCCAAGCCGTAGATTTGGCATTGAAGTCCCCCAGGACGATCGCGGGACGAGGACGGCTACGACTGACGACCGTGCCCAACTCCACGATGATATTCTCCGTGTCGGCGAGAGAAAGGCTGGGGGCGAGATACACCCCCACGACCATAACGTTACCCCAAATTGCCGCGACATAGCCCCGCCCTCGGGTGACGGCCTCGAAGGGAAGGGTGTCAGCGGCAGACCTCATGATCAGTGCCACCGAGCGGTTCGTGTCGCACACCCAGTCATCCCTGGGTGGCACAAAATACGGCTCGGCGACAACTGCCACATCGATAGACCACTGCGCCATGCTCTGGAGCAAGAGATCCTGAGCCCTGGCGCAGTGGTTTATGTTGGCTTGGAGGAGACGACGTAGGGCCATTAGTGTGTGTCCATGGCCGTTGCCTCCTCCCCAGCCCTCGGCGGAT
Organism: Tholera decimalis; assembly: GCA_943138885.2. Classification (NCBI taxonomy): domain Eukaryota; kingdom Metazoa; phylum Arthropoda; class Insecta; order Lepidoptera; family Noctuidae; genus Tholera; species Tholera decimalis. Next base: position 40,221,034 of record OW964573.2, on the reverse strand, counting down.
GTTCTGCCGCAGCCGGCGGGTGAACCGGCTGCGAGGAGCTGGTTGCCTTCTCTGTCGTGTCCGAGTTACTGGCCAGCGGATGAGCCGGCTGTCTCTTGGCATTGCTCTTCTTCTTGGTGGGCCTGGCGCAGGCCTGCGACCCGATCCGATGTTGGGCTGGCTTGCCAGATGCCGCACAGATGTCGCAGTGCGGCGTAGCAGTGCAAGTGCCAGCCTTGTGATCGGGCTGACCGCAGCGGAAGCACATCCTGCTGCGGTCTACCCCAGTGCACCGTGCCCCCGCATGTCCTGCTTCCAGACAGCGGTAGCACTGATAGGGCTTGGGCGTTAAGAGCGCGACCCGCGCCGAGACCCACCCAACCAGCAGCCGTTTATCCGCGACCTTTTTGGCCGCCGCTACGGGACAGCTTACGAGAACTGACCCGAGACCGGAGAAGCCCCAGCGCATCGTGCCCGCCTTGACTTGTTCCGGCGGGCATCCTCCGGCCTTGGAGACGGCAGCGGCGACCTCCTCCTCTGTGACGGAGTCGTCCAGGCCCGAAATGCGCAGATCTGCGCACTTGGTTGGCCTGGACACTCTAACGTCATCGGGGCCTAGAGACGCCCTGAGTCTCTCGGCGAGGGCATCTGCTTTTGGGCCACTGGTTGATCCCGCTATTTCTAGCAGGCGGCCGCCGGTAGCAGTGGTTTTGCACCGGACGCCCGTTATGCCGAGATCACTGAGCGATATCTCGGCTTTCGCCTTCGCCAGGATCCCGGCATAGGTGAGGCCACGCTCCGCCGCCCCTGGCTGCAGGGTGAGTACCACCGCTGTGGAGCGGGGCGCACTGAGCCTCGCGGTCTCGCGCTTGGCCACTGCTTCCTCCTTCTGGGCCTTCTTTTTGGCCCGCTGGCGCGCCCTTTTGGACTTCTTGGCGGCGCCCGCGATCGTCCACTCCGCCTCAGGCTCAGTGGCGGGTTTGCCGGCTGCTGGTCTGGCAGTTTGTGCAGGCGCAGCAGCCGCAGCACCCGCCTTTTTGGCCAGTTTGGCTTCTTTCTTCATCTGCCGTTTCGATTTTGCCTTCTGCGAGGCGGCAGTTGGAGCAGTGGCAGCAGCAGCCAGTTTGGCCGCATATGTCAGCGCCGGTGTGCTGCGTTGGTCTGCAGCTAGGGGAGGACGTAGAATCCTCCCCTCGAGCACCGAGAAGCGAGCGTTGAAGCTCGCCATCTCCTGTCGGATCAGGCGAGCAAACTCCTCCTGTACCGACTGCTGCGACTGCAACTGCGGTTGCGGTTGCGGCGTTGCGGGCGGAAGGCCCACCTCCCGCCTGAGGTGCTCGCGGCGGAAGTCGGCCATCTCCGCCTTGAGCTCCTCGTGCTCTTTGCGGAGCTCCGCCATTTGTGCTGCGAGCTTCGCGTTCTGAGCCCGCAGCAGCGCCGTCTCCTCGGTTGTGGTGCGAGCCAGAAGCACCTGCGCGCTCTCCAAAATGGAGGCCGTGGCCTCTTTGAGCGCCTTCTGGCTGCACCCGCTAAGGCCCTTTGAGACCTTGCCCACCCTTTTGATGGCCGCAACCGCGTCAGCCAGTCTCTGATTTAGGTCAGAGGCAGGCAGCTCGTCTGCCTCGATCCCCATACCAGAGACGGCAGACGACGACTCTGACAGGCGAGTGACTCTCCCTTCCGTCACCCTTTTTGTCAGAGCCGCAATCTGCCGCTCGTCCTCCTCGAGGTTTTTGGCCACGGCTGCGGCCTTCATCGCAGCCGCAGCCTCACGCCTGGATAGGCCGATACCGACATATTTTCCGGTGGTAGCGGGCCTACCTCTCCCTCCTTTTTTGGTACCGACCTTGGGGGCCGGCACCGCTGTGTCGCTCAGGGCCGAGTCCGTCCCTGAGTCTGCACCCTCTCTTGGGCGTTTGCGCAGGCGTTTGGCATTTAAGCTCGCCGCGCTCGCCACACTCATCAAACTGGACGCGCTATCGGAATCCGACAGCACGCCCATTCTCTCCACCAGTACCAGAGGTACTTTCCCTTCTCCCTCAACGTCGTTTTTGGTTTTTGGTTTTGTAACTTTATCCATTTTGTTCCCACGAGAATAAGGCAACTAAATGTCAACACCGGGCAGAGGCCTAAGTGCCCGGGTAAGCCTACATACTGCTGGGGTCGGCAGGTACCAGCAGGTGGGAGCGCTAACGACCGTACACCCAACGGCCATTCATCCCCTCGCCGCGCTCCCGAAAACTTGGGATTGGGTGGTTTTTTATCTTAGAGGTGTCCTTCCTCTGGGGCCGGGCGGTTAAGCCAAGCCCCCCGACGGCGGCATTTAAGCATGCCTCCGTCCGCTGTCCGGCCAACCCGACTCAGCGGACCCGTCGAAAGGTTTGCTCCTCAATGAATGAGGAGACAAACGAACCCCCTTAGATGCGCCTGCACCCAAGAGGGTGTGGCCGCGTCCTCGCCTAGTCGACTACGTCGACGGGTCAGGAGCGACCCCTCCTGCAGAAGTTAGCTCCGGACAACAATACTCCTCTATCCCACCCCCCGCGAAGAGATTATTGTCCGTGACCCAGGGTGCACCAGGCCCAACGACTGCTCTTCCCCCCGGACGTATCCGCAAGGGACCAGCAGCCGCCAAGCGCACGAGGAGGTCTTCTGCTCGCACCCCAACCTAACCTAACCTAACCTAACCTAACCTAACCTTTTTTTTTTTTTTTTTTTTTTGACGCTGAGAAATGGCAATTACGCACTTCCGCTCGCTGGGGGGGCGAGACGGGGAGTGTGGGACTCCCTGTCGCATGACGGCGACAGTATACCCACTAAAACTCAGCGGTGTTCCCTCCGGCGCCTTGTTGGGAGGGCTGTGGGAGACGTTCTGCGTCCACGGCCCTCTGGCGCGTGCCCGCCTACATGGCGGGCCCTACGTGCCCCCCGGGCTGGGGGGCGACGGGAATGGCCGGGAACACCTGGCCACTCCCGTCCGGCGCTGGTGAAGGCGCGTGCGATGCAGGCAGGGGTGCCCCCGCACCCGTTGCCTGCTGGCCTCCACCAGGGAGGAGTCGGAGGTGCTCGTCATACTGACGTCTTCTCCGACCCCTCCTCCGCCTGCGGAGCGCCGGCGCGAGGGGGTCGTCCTCGCGCGCGCGCTCCGCCGCCTCCTTCTGCAACATGACCTGTTCACAGAAGGAGGCTACCGCCGCCCAGGACCCCTCGTCACCCAGCATGGCGTTGATCACGCCGGGGAGCGAGAGGTCCAGCCCGATCGCCGCAACGAGGTCGCGGCGCGGCTCCGACCACGACGGGCACCCCTCAAGGGTGTGCTGCGCCGTGTCCACCGCCGCGCCGCAATCGCGGCACGACGGTGTCTCCTCCCGACCGATGCGGTGCAGGTAGGCCCCGAAACTAACCTAACCTAACCTAACCTAACCTAACCTAACCTAACCTAACCTAACCTAACCTTTTTTTTTTTTTTTTTTTTTTTTTTTTTTTTTTTTTGACGCTGAGAAATGGCAATTACGCACTTCCGCTCGCTGGGGGGGCGAGACGGGGAGTGTGGGACTCCCTGTCGCATGACGGCGACAGTATACCCACTAAAACTCAGCGGTGTTCCCTCCGGCGCCTTGTTGGGAGGGCTGTGGGAGACGTTCTGCGTCCACGGCCCTCTGGCACGTGCCCGCCTAGATGGCGGGCCCTACGTGCCCCCCGGGCTGGGGGGCGACGGGAATGGCCGGGAACACCTGGCCACTCCCGTCCGGCGCTGGTGAAGGCGCGTGCGATGCAGGCAGGGGTGCCCCCGCACCCGTTGCCTGCTGGCCTCCACCAGGGAGGAGTCGGAGGTGCTCGTCATACTGACGTCTTCTCCGACCCCTCCTCCGCCTGCGGAGCGCCGGCGCGAGGGGGTCGTCCTCGCGCGCGCGCTCCGCCGCCTCCTTCTGCGACATGACCTGTTCACAGAAGGAGGCTACCGCCGCCCAGGACCCCTCGTCCCCCAGCATGGCGTTGATCACGCCGGGGAGCGAGAGGTCCGGCCCGATCGCCGCAAAGAGGTCGCGGCGCGGCTCCGACCACGACGGGCACCCCTCAAGGGTGTGCTGCGCCGTGTCCACCGCCGCGCCGCAATCGCGGCACGACGGTGTCTCCTCCCGACCGATGCGGTGCAGGTAGGCCCCGAAACATCCGTGGCCGGTCAGCACCTGCGCCAGTCGGAAGGAGACCACCCCGTGCGACCGATCGAGCCACTCTTGCAGGAGCGGCCCGATCGCGTCGAGTGTGCGGCGACCGAATACCGCGGTGGCGAGGTCCGTCGACCAATGCCGGACGACGGCTTCCTTCGCCTCCCGCCGGACGGCCTCCCTCTCACGCGGGGCTGGGCGCTCTCCGCTCGCCCGCCGCCCCGCCGTCCACTCGTACACTCTGGCGAGCACCCACGCCTCGAGTTCCCAAGGCGGGGTGCCCGCCAGAGCGCACGCCGCCGCGAAGCCCACCGTGCGGTAGGTCCGCGCCACCCGCTGGGCTATGGCCCTCTGCGGGGCCCGCAAGGCCGCGGCGTTCTCCCTCCTCCGGAGGGAGTCCTCCCAGATGGGGGCCCCGTAGGTGGCCATACTCCTCAGGATGCCGGCGTAGAGTCGCCGGCATCGGACGCTGGGCCCCCCCACGTTGGGGAGCAGCCACGAGAGGGCGCCCGCGGTCTTCAGCAGGCGCGCCGACAGCCCGCGGAAGTGCGGGCCGAAGCGCCACCTGCTGTCAAGCACGAGGCCCAGATATTTCATCTGGGCCCCGACCGCGATGCGGACGCCCTCCACGTGGATGTGGGCGTCGGGCGGGGGGCCCTGCCGTTGCCGAGGACCGTGGAAGTACACGGCCTCGGTTTTGTGCAGCGCTACCGTCAGGCCGAGGCGGCGGATCCTCCCCGCGATGAGGGAGCCGCCCGCCGAGGCCAAGTTGGCCGCCTCTCCGAAACTCTCCCCCCGGGCGGTGAGGAGAGTGTCGTCCGCGTAGCAGACGACCGTAACGCCCCGGGGGAGAGTTCCCCGCAGGAGCCAATCGTAGCCGACGTTCCAGAGCAGGGGCCCCACGACCGACCCCTGTGGGACGCCGGCTTCGGCGGGATATCGCCGGACTCGGCCAGACCTGTCCACCAGGAGGACCTCCCTGTCCTCCAGGTAGCTGGCCAGCAGACGCCGCAGGTATGGAGGCACTCCGTGGAAGCGGAGCGCCTCCATGATGGTAGAGTGGGGGATCGAGTTGAAGGCGTTGGCTATGTCGAACGACACCGCCAGCAACCCGTCCCCCGCCTGCATCGCCTCCTCCACCTGCCCCTTGAGGCAGGCCAGTGCGTCTACCGTCGAACGCTCAGCCCGAAAGCCGAACTGAGCGTCCGACAAGTCCGGTCCGACATCCCGCAGGTGCTCCTTTAGGCGGGCGGCGACTATCCCCTCGAACATTTTCCCGACGTCTGCCAGGAGCATGATCGGCCGGTATGCCGAGCGGGAGTCCGCCGGGCGGCCCTCCTTGCGAAGGAGGCACAATAGGCCCTCCTTCCACGGTTTCGGGAACCTCCCCGACGCGAAGCATGCGTCGAAGAGGTCCCGAAACCGCGCCTCCATTTGGGTGGCGGCGATCGCCACCACCCTTGCGGGGACCCCGTCGGGGCCCGGAGCCTTCTTTCTGGCGCGGACACGGTCGATGGCCGCGCCGAGCTCCGACTCCGTGACCGGCGGGGCTTCCTCCTCCTCCGCCTCGTGCGGCGGCGGCGGCGGCGGCGGCGGCGGAGCCATCACTGGCGGGGTGAAGTTACCCCTGCGCGGAAACAGGGACCGCACCACCCCGTCCAGGAAGGAGGGCTCCAGGGTTTCGACAACGGGGGGGCCGAAGGGGCGCAGCTTGCTGCGCGCCACCTTGTATGGCCTCCCGAAGGGGTCGTTGTCGAGACCCTCCAGCATTTCGGCTCTCGCCGAGTCCTTGGCCGTGGCGATGGCCCGATCGAGGACCGTCTTGGCCTCCACGTACGCCTCGTAGAGGCGGTCCTCGTCGGCCAAGTCTCTGCGACGCCGCCGCCGGCTCCGCGTGTAGGCCCTCCTGTCCCGCACGCACGCTGCACGGAGCTCCGCCAGCTCCGCCGACCACCAGTACACGGCCCGTCTGGCTGGCGGCCGGCGAGACCGAGGCATGCTGGAGTTGCACACCTCGGTCAGGGAATCCCCCAGCTGCCGCGCAGCGGTGTCCACGTCCAGACCGGCGGCAGGCGGCGACAGCCAGTCCTGGATGAACGCCGCCTCCGCCGCCGCCTCCCTGTCCAGGTGGGTCAGAGCCCACCGCGGGAACGGCGATTGCCCCGACCCAGCGGACTCCGCGGAGCCCCTGGCGGAGACGATGTCGAACCGCACGTAGCGGTGGTCCGACAAGGTCTCCACCAACTCCACCCGCCAGTCCAAACCTAACCTAACCTAACCTTTTTTTTTTTTTTTTTTTTTTTTGACGCTGAGAAATGGCAATTACGCACTTCCGCTCGCTGGGGGGGCGAGACGGGGAGTGTGGGACTCCCTGTCGCATGACGGCGACAGTATACCCACTAAAACTCAGCGGTGTTCCCTCCGGCGCCTTGTTGGGAGGGCTGTGGGAGACGTTCTGCGTCCACGGCCCTCTGGCGCGTGCCCGCCTAGATGGCGGGCCCTACGTGCCCCCCGGGCTGGGGGGCGACGGGAATGGCCGGGAACACCTGGCCACTCCCGTCCGGCGCTGGTGAAGGCGCGTGCGATGCAGGCAGGGGTGCCCCCGCACCCGTTGCCTGCTGGCCTCCACCAGGGAGGAGTCGGAGGTGCTCGTCATACTGACGTCTTCTCCGACCCCTCCTCCGCCTGCGGAGCGCCGGCGCGAGGGGGTCGTCCTCGCGCGCGCGCTCCGCCGCCTCCTTCTGCAACATGACCTGTTCACAGAAGGAGGCTACCGCCGCCCAGGACCCCTCGTCCCCCAGCATGGCGTTGATCACGCCGGGGAGCGAGAGGTCCGGCCCGATCGCCGCAACGAGGTCGCGGCGCGGCTCCGACCACGACGGGCACCCCTCAAGGGTGTGCTGCGCCGTGTCCACCGCCGCGCCGCAATCGCGGCACGACGGTGTCTCCTCCCGACCGATGCGGTGCAGGTAGGCCCCGAAACATCCGTGGCCGGTCAGCACCTGCGCCAGTCGGAAGGAGACCACCCCGTGCGACCGATCGAGCCACTCTTGCAGGAGCGGCCCGATCGCGTCGAGTGTGCGGCGACCGAATACCGCGGTGGCGAGGTCCGTCGACCAATGCCGGACGACGGCTTCCTTCGCCTCCCGCCGGACGGCCTCCCTCTCACGCGGGGCTGGGCGCTCTCCGCTCGCCCGCCGCCCCGCCGTCCACTCGTACACTCTGGCGAGCACCCACGCCTCGAGTTCCCAAGGCGGGGTGCCCGCCAGAGCGCACGCCGCCGCGAAGCCCACCGTGCGGTAGGTCCGCGCCACCCGCTGGGCTATGGCCCTCTGCGGGGCCCGCAAGGCCGCGGCGTTCTCCCTCCTCCGGAGGGAGTCCTCCCAGATGGGGGCCCCGTAGGTGGCCATACTCCTCAGGATGCCGGCGTAGAGTCGCCGGCATCGGACGTAACCTAACCTAACCTAACCTAACCTAACCTAACCTTTTTTTTTTTTTTTTTTTTTTTTTTTTTTTTTTGACGCTGAGAAATGGCAATTACGCACTTCCGCTCGCTGGGGGGCGAGACGGGTAGTGTGGGACTCCCTGTCGCATGACGGCGACAGTATACCCACTAAAACTCAGCGGTGTTCCCTCCGGCGCCTTGTTGGGAGGGCTGTGGGAGACGTTCTGCGTCCACGGCCCTCTGGCGCGTGCCCGCCTAGACGGCGGGCCCTACGTGCCCCCCGGGCTGGGGGGCGACGGGAATGGCCGGGAACACCTGGCCACTCCCGTCCGGCGCTGGTGAATGCGCGTGCAGTGCAGGCAGGGGTGCCCCCGCACCCGTTGCCTGCTGGCCTCCACCAGGGAGGAGTCGGAGGTGCTCGTCATACTGACGTCTTCTCCGACCCCTCCTCCGCCTGCGGAGCGCCGGCGCGAGAGGGTCGTCCTCGCGCGCGCGCTCCGCCGCCTCCTTCTGCGACATGACCTGTTCACAGAAGGAGGCTACCGCCGCCCAGGACCCCTCGTCCCCCAGCATGGCGTTGATCACGCCGGGGAGCGAGAGGTCCGGCCCGATCGCCGCAACGAGATCGCGGCGCGGCTCCGACCACGACGGGCACTCCTCCAGGGTGTGCTGCGCCGTGTCCACCGCCGCGCCACAATCGCGGCACGACGGTGTCTCCTCCCGACCGATGCGGTGCAGGTAGGCCCCGAAACATCCGTGGCCGGTCAGCACCTGCGCCAGTCGGAAGGAGACCACCCCGTGCGACCGATCGAGCCACTCTTGCAGGAGCGGCCCGATCGCGTCGAGTGTGCGGCGACCGAATACCGCGGTGGCGAGGTCCGTCGCCCAGTGCCGGACGACGGCTTCCTTCGCCTCCCGCCGGACGGCCTCCCTCTCTCGCGGGGCTGGGCGCTCTCCGCTCGCCCGCCGCCCCGCCGTCCACTCATACACTCTGGCGAGCACCCACGCCTCGAGCTCCCAAGGCGGGGTGCCCGCCAGAGCGCACGCCGCCGCAAAGCCCACCGTGCGGTAGGTCCGCGCCACCCGCTGGGCTATGGCCCTCTGCGGGGCCCGCAAGGCCGCGGCATTCTCCCTCCTCCGGAGGGAGTCCTCCCAGATGGGGGCCCCGTAGGTGGCCATACTCCTCAGGATGCCGGCGTAGAGTCGCCGGCATCGTACGCTGGGCCCCCCCACGTTGGGGAGCAGCCACGAGAGGGCGCCCGCGGTCTTCAGCAGGCGCGCCGACAGCCCGCAGAAGTGCGGGCCGAAGCGCCACCTGCTGTCGAGCACGAGGCCCAGGTATTTCATCTGGGCCCCGACCGCGATGCGGACGCCCTCCACGTGGATGTGGGCGTCGGGCGGGGGGCGCTGCCGCTGCCGAGGACCGTGGAAGTACACGGCCTCGGTTTTGTGCAGCGCCACCGTCAGGCCGAGGCGACGGATCCTCCCCGCGACGAGGGAGCCGCCCGCCGAGGCCAAGTTGGCCGCCTCTCCGAAACTCTCCCCCCGGGCGGTGAGGAGAGTGTCGTCCGCGTAGCAGACGACCCTAACGCCCCGGGGAAGAGTTCCCCGCAGGAGCCAATCGTAGCCGACGTTCCAGAGCAGGGGCCCCACGACCGACCCCTGTGGGACGCCGGCTTCGGCGGGATATCGCCGGACTCGGCCAGACCTGTCCACCAGGAGGACCTCCCTGTCCTCCAGGTAGCTGGCCAGCAGACGCCGCAGGTATGGAGGCACTCCGTGGAAGCGGAGCGCCTCCATGATGGTAGAGTGGGGGATCGAGTTGAAGGCGTTGGCTATGTCGAACGACACCGCCAGCAACCCGTCCCCCGCCTGCATCGCCTCCTCCACCTGCCCCTTGAGGCAGGCCAGTGCGTCCACCGTCGAACGCTCAGCCCGAAAGCCGAACTGAGCGTCCGACAAGTCCGGTCCGACATCCCGCAGGTGCTCCTTTAGGCGGGCGGCGACTATCCCCTCGAACATTTTCCCGACGTCTGCCAGGAGCATGATCGGCCGGTATGCTGAGGGGGAGTCCGCCGGGCGGCCCTCCTTGCGAAGGAGGCACAATAGGCCCTCCTTCCACGGTTTCGGGAACCTCCCCGACGCGAAGCATGCGTCGAAGAGGTCCCGAAACCGCGCCTCCATTTGGGTGGCGGCGTTCGCCACCACCCTTGCGGGGACCCCGTCGGGGCCCGGAGCCTTCTTCCCGGCGCGGGCACGGTCGATGGCCGCGCCGAGCTCCGACTCCGTGACCGGCGGGGCCTCCTCCTCCTCCGCAAAGTGCGGCGACAGCGGCGGCGGCGGCGGCGGAGCCATCACTGGTGGGGTGAAGTTGCCCCTGCGCGGAAACAGGGACCGCACCACCCCGTCCAGGAGGGAGGGCTCCAGGGTCTCGGCAACGGGGGGGCCGAAGGGGCGCAGCTTGCTGCGCGCCACCTTGTATGGCCTCCCGAAGGGGTCGTTGTCGAGACCCTCCAGCATCTCGGCTCTCGCCGAGTCCTTGGCCGTGGCGATGGCCCGATCGAGGACCGTCTTGGCCTCTACGTATGCCTCGTAGAGGCGGTCCTCGTTGGCCAAGTCTCTGCGACGCCGCCGCCGACTCCGCGTGTAGGCCCTCCTGGCCCGCACGCACGCTGCACGGAGCTCCGCCAGCTCCGCCGACCACCAGTACACGGCCCGTCTGGCTGGCGGCCGGCGAGACCGAGGCATGCTGGAGTTGCACACCTCGGTCAGGGAATCCCCCAGCTGCCGCGCAGCGGTGTCCACGTCCGGTCCGGCGGCGGGCGGCGACAGCCAGTCCTGGATGAACGCCGCCTCCGCCGCCGCCTCCCTGTCCAGGTGGGTCAGGGCCCACCGCGGGAACGGCGATTGCCCCGACCCAGCGGACTCTCCGGAGCCCCTGGCGGAGACGATGTCGAACCGCACGTAGCGGTGGTCCGACAAGGTCTCCACCAACTCCACCCGCCAGTCCACGACGCGGGCGGCTATCGCGGGGGTGGCGAACGAAACGTCCACCACCGACCCTCCCCGCTGCCGCACACACGTGTGGACCGCCCCCCTGTTGAGCAGGGAGACGCCGGACGTGGCCGCCCAGAGCTCCACGGCGCGACCTCGGACGTTGCACGAGGCGGCCGGGTTGCCCCAGGCTGCCGACTTGGCGTTCAGGTCGCCCAAGACTACGACCTGACGCGGCGCCGCCCTGCCGACCACGGCGGCCAGGACCCCGAGAAAGTCCTCGAAGTCCTGCAGGGAGCGGTTTGGGGAGAAGTACACGGCCACGAGGGCCGAGTCTCCCCACGCGGCGGCCACGTATCCCGGTCCCTTCTCTAATAGCGAGAGGGGAGGGGAGTCCGTGGAAGACCGCGCCGCTAGTGCCACCAAGCCGTCCTCGTCGCCCAGCCAGCTGCCGGGGATCGAGTACGGCTCGGCGACCGCCGCCACGTTCACCAACCACTCGGCCATGACCTGGACCACCAGATCCTGGGCCGCTTTACAGTGGTTGGTGTTCGCCTGGAGGAAGCGATGACGGTCGACCCTATCCATCGATCGTCATTGCTCCCCCCTCTGTTGCCGCCGCTGGAGCTGCGGCGGCGACGACGACGGCGGTGGCGGCGGAGGCGGCAGGTCGGACCTGCGCCTGCACCACTCCCTTTTTGACGGGGGGCTTACAGCTCCCGCCCGCCATCTTGTGGTCGGCAGGGCGGCCACTGGCGGCGCACGTCACGCAATGCGGCGTGGCGGCGCCGCAGGCGGCATTTTTGTGCCCCTGGAGCCCGCAGCGGTAGCACGCGTCCCCCCAGTCGGCCTTGGAGGGACACGTGGCCCGGGTGTGGCCGAGTGCGAAGCACTTGAAGCAGCGCATCGGGCCGTCTTCAAGCGCTCGCACCACGGCCGTGCTCAGGCCCAGGGGCAGCCGCCCCTTGGTCGCAGCGAGGAGAGCCCTGGCGGCGACGATGGGGCACTCCACGCGCGTGGTGCCCATGCCGCGGCGGCCAGGCCTGATGGGCCCGCACCTCACCGCGCTGACGTCGCAGCCACCCGCCGCCGCAACGGCCGCCACCACGTCCTCCCTGGTGGCCGAGTCATCGACGTCGGCCACCTCCAGGGGTGCGGTCTTTACGGGCCTGGCGACCGTTGCCGCGTCCGCTATGACCTCCCGCAGTTTATCCGCAAAGAGGTCGGCGTTACTCTCGCGCCGCTCCCCCCCGAACTCGAAGATTCGAGCCCCGGTCATGGTCCGCCGGCAGGTTATGTTGCTGATCCCGAGTTGGGTGGGATCAGCGTTAGTACGGGCCCGTCTGAGGACGGACTCGTACGTCGCCCCCCGCTCCGCGGCCTCCGGGGTGATTTTCACCACGACGGCCGCGGTTCGGGGAGGAGGAGGCAGTTTCCTGCCGGCGGCTGGAGCCGTCTTGGCTGGGGGAGCGGTCGCTGCGGGCGCTGCGGACGCTGCGGGCGCTGCGGGCTTCCTCTTCTTGCCCTTCTTGACCACCTCCGTCCACGATATGTTGGCCGGGGTGGTGGAGGGAAGAAGGGCGTCCTGTTTCATCTGGGGAGGGGCCGGCTGGGTAGCGGAGGAGGGCCCGGGCACCGGCTCGGGCGCTCCCTCTGGGCTCGTGGTGGTAGGGGCTTGCGGAGGAGGAGGAGCCGCTTTGCTCCTCTTGCCCCTGCCTTTGCCCTTCCCAGTGGGTTGGGCGCCCGCCTGGGGCACGGGTTCCGGCTCCGTCTGGGGCGAACTCTTGTCCGCCGCTAGCGGCGGGCGGAGTCGCCTTTCCGGCAGGAGCCGGTCCTCTATGCCCGCGAGGCAGGCCCTAGTAAAGTTTCTCTCCTCCGCTATGACCCTCCTAATAATTTCCTCCAGGTTGGAGGAGGAGGAGGAGGAGGAGGAGGAGAGGGGGGCCACCGCTTCTGGTGCCCGTTCCGCCTGGATGGGCCGGGCCGTGGCCTCAGCCAGCTTCTTGTGCAGCTGGCTGACCTCAAGCTGCAGGCGGTCGACGCGCGCCTGCAGCTGCCGTGTTTCTTCTGACGCAGTGCGCTGGGCCACCTCCTGGATAATAGCGCGCATGCTCGCGGCCCGGCACTTGAGGGCCTTCTGAAAGGTGCCCTTCAGGTGGGAGGACTTGGTGGCGATCTCAATGATCTCCCCCTCATCCTCCTCCGCCATCTTCTCCAGCTCGCCCAAGGAGCGGTCCGCGTACTGGAGGAGGGACGCGCCGTACCCGGACTTGGCCCGGGCAGCGCGCGCCTGCTGCTCCTTGGCAGCGACCCGCTCCTCGAGGTCCTGCTGGGCCTGCGCCCGCTTGGCCAGGTTCGGGCGGCGCTCGGCCTCCAATAAGCCCACATCGTGGGTGCAAGGCGAGGTGGAGGTCAAGGAAGGGCTCGAGGCCCTTTTAGACTTCAGCTTCTTCTTCGTCCTAGCTACGGCCGATCCAGAGGAGGTCTCGGACTCAAACTTCCGCTTCGTACGGTCGTATTCAGCCGCCGACGTGCCTGCATTGGAGTCGTCAGAGTCCGACACCTCGTCTGGCCTGCAAAAGAAGCTGGCCGCAGATGGTGCGCGGTCAGCTTCCGACGCCGAAGCGCCGTCGGCGTGGCCCTGAGAAGGGCCGTTTAGATCGTCCTGAGAGGAGCGATGTGATAAAAAGCGCCCTGAGGCGTCACGGCTTGGTTTCTTTTTCATCTTATCGTAGACACACAGCAATTAAAATAAAATCCGGCAGGTAAAACAGTATTTCAATAAAAGTCTACGATGTCACAGCGCACTTTAGCCGCCGGTCTGCCACTCCGTTACGGTGGTCAGACACGGCGTTGCCCGGGGGATACTGCGTGGAAGTATGCGCTGTGGGGGATCCCCCAACCTAACCTTTTTTTTTTTTTTTTTTTTTTTTTTTGACGCTGAGAAATGGCAATTACGCACTTCCGCTCGCTGGGGGGGCGAGACGGGGAGTGTGGGACTCCCTGTCGCATGACGGCGACAGTATACCCACTAAAACTCAGCGGTGTTCCCTCCGGCGCCTTGTTGGGAGGGCTGTGGGAGACGTTCTGCGTCCACGGCCCTCTGGCGAGTGCCCGCCTAGATGGCGGGCCCTACGTGCCCCCCGGGCTGGGGGGCGACGGGAATGGCCGGGAACACCTGGCCACTCCCGTCCGGCGCTGGTGAAGGCGCGTGCAGTGCAGGCAGGGGTGCCCCCGCACCCGTTGCCTGCTGGCCTCCACCAGGGAGGAGTCGGAGGTGCTCGTCATACTGACGTCTTCTCCGACCCCTCCTCCGCCTGCGGAGCGCCGGCGCGAGGGGGTCGTCCTCGCGCGCGCGCTCCGCCGCCTCCTTCTGCGACATGACCTGTTCACAGAAGGAGGCTACCGCCGCCCAGGACCCCTCGTCCCCCAGCATGGCGTTGATCACGCCGGGGAGCGAGAGGTCCGGCCCGATCGCCGCAACGAGGTCGCGGCGCGGCTCCGACCACGACGGGCACCCCTCAAGGGTGTGCTGCGCCGTGTCCACCGCCGCGCCGCAATCGCGGCACGACGGTGTCTCCTCCCGACCGATGCGGTGCAGGTAGGCCCCGAAACATCCGTGGCCGGTCAGCACCTGCGCCAGTCGGAAGGAGACCACCCCGTGCGACCGATCGAGCCACTCTTGCAGGAGCGGCCCGATCGCGTCGAGTGTGCGGCGACCGAATACCGCGGTGGCGAGGTCCGTCGACCAATGCCGGACGACGGCTTCCTTCGCCTCCCGCCGGACGGCCTCCCTCTCACGCGGGGCTGGGCGCTCTCCGCTCGCCCGCCGCCCCGCCGTCCACTCGTACACTCTGGCGAGCACCCACGCCTCGAGTTCCCAAGGCGGGGTGCCCGCCAGAGCGCACGCCGCCGCGAAGCCCACCGTGCGGTAGGTCCGCGCCACCCGCTGGGCTATGGCCCTCTGCGGGGCCCGCAAGGCCGCGGCGTTCTCCCTCCTCCGGAGGGAGTCCTCCCAGATGGGGGCCCCGTAGGTGGCCATACTCCTCAGGATGCCGGCGTAGAGTCGCCGGCATCGGACGCTGGGCCCCCCCACGTTGGGGAGCAGCCACGAGAGGGCACCCGCGGTCTTCAGCAGGCGCGCCGACAGCCCGCGGAAATGCGGGCCGAAGCGCCACCTGCTGTCAAGCACGAGGCCCAGATATTTCATCTGGGCCCCGACCGCGATGCGGACGCCCTCCACGTGGATGTGGGCGTCGGGCGGGGGGCGCTGCCGCTGCCGAGGACCGTGGAAGTACACGGCCTCGGTTTTGTGCAGCGCCACCGTCAGGCCGAGGCGGCGGATCCTCCCCGCGACGAGGGAGCCGCCCGCCGAGGCCAAGTTGGCCGCCTCTCCGAAACTCTCCCCCCGGGCGGTGAGGAGAGTGTCGTCCGCGTAGCAGACGACCCTGACGCCCCGGGGGAGAGTTCCCCGCAGGAGCCAATCGTAGCCGACGTTCCAGAGCAGGGGCCCCACGACCGACCCCTGTGGAACGCCGGCTTCGGCGGGATATCGCCGGACTCGGCCAGACCTGTCCACCAGGAGGACCTCCCTGTCCTCCAGGTAGCTGGCCAGCAGACGCCGCAGGTATGGAGGCACTCCGTGGAAGCGGAGCGCCTCCAGGATGGTAGAGTGGGGGATCGAGTTGAAGGCGTTGGCTATGTCGAACGACACCGCCAGCAACCCGTCCCCCGCCTGCATGGCCTCCTCCACCTGCCCCTTGAGGCAGGCCAGTGCGTCCACCGTCGAACGCTCAGCCCGAAAGCCGAACTGAGCGTCCGACAAGTCCGGTCCGACATCCCGCAGGTGCTCCTTTAAGCGGGCGGCGACAATCCCCTCAAACATTTTCCCGACATCCGGCAGGAGCACAATCGGCCGGTATGCCGAGGGGGAGTCCGCCGAGCGGCCCTCCTTGCGAAGGAGGCACAGTTGGCCCTCCTTCCACGGTTTCGGGAACCTCCCCGACGCGAAGCATGCGTCGAAGAGGTCCCGAAACCGCGCCTCCATTTGGGTGGCGGCGATCGCCACCACCCTTGCGGGGACCCCGTCGGGGCCCGGAGCCTTCTTCCCGGCGCGGGCACGGTCGATGGCCGCGCCGAGCTCCGACTCCGTGACCGGCGGGGCCTCCTCCTCCTCCGCAACGTGCGGCGACAGCGGCGGCGGCGGCGGCGGAGCCATCACTGGCGGGGTGAAGCTGCCCCTGCGCGGAAACAGGGACTGCACCACCCCGTCCAGGAGGGAGGGCTCCAGGGTCTCGGCAACGGGGGGGCCGAAGGGGCGCAGCTTGCTGCGCGCCACCTTGTATGGCCTCCCGAAGGGGTCGTTGTCGAGACCCTCCAGCATCTCGGCTCTCGCCGAGTCCTTGGCCGTGGCGATGGCCCGATCGAGGACCGTCTTGGCCTCTACGTACGCCTCGTAGAGGCGGTCCTCGTTGGCCAAGTCTCTGCGACGCCGCCGCCGACTCCGCGTGTAGGCCCTCCTGGCCCGCACGCACGCTGCACGGAGCTCCGCCAGCTCCGCCGACCACCAGTACACGGCCCGTCTGGCTGGCGGCCGGCGAGACCGAGGCATGCTGGAGTTGCACACCTCGGTCAGGGAATCCCCCAGCTGCCGCGCAGCGGTGTCCACGTCCGGACCGGCGGCGGGCGGCGACAGCCAGTCCTGGATGAACGCCGCCTCCGCCGCCGCCTCCCTGTCCAGGTGGGTCAGGGCCCACCGCGGGAACGGCGATTGCCCCGACCCAGCGGACTCTCCGGAGCCCCTGGCGGAGACGATGTCGAACCGCACGTAGCGGTGGTCCGACAAGGTCTCCACCAACTCCACCCGCCAGTCCACGACGCGGGCGGCTATCGCGGGGGTGGCGAACGAAACGTCCACCACCGACCCTCCCCGCTGCCGCACACACGTGTGGACCGCCCCCCTGTTGAGCAGGGAGACGCCGGACGTGGCCGCCCAGAGCTCCACGGCGCGACCTCGGACGTTGCACGAGGCGGCCGGGTTGCCCCAGGCTGCCGACTTGGCGTTCAGGCGGCGGCCACGTATCCCGGTCCCCTCTCTAATAGCGAGAGGGGAGGGGAGTCCGTGGAAGACCGCGCCGCTAGTGCCACCAAGCCGTCCTCGTCGCCCAGCCAGCTGCCGGGGATCGAGTACGGCTCGGCGACCGCCACCACGTTCACCAACCACTCGGCCATGACTTGGACCACCAGATCCTGGGCCGCTTTACAGTGGTTGGTGTTCGCCTGGAGGAAGCGATGACGGTCGACCCTATCCATCGATCGTCATTGCTCCCCCCTCTGTTGCCGCCGCTGGAGCTGCGGTGGCGACGACGACGGTGGTGGCGGCGGAGGCGGCAGGTCGGACCTGCGCCTGCACCACTCCCTTTTTGACGGGGGGCTTACAGCTCCCGCCCGCCATCTTGTGGTCGGCGGGGCGGCCACTGGCGGCGCACGTCACGCAATGCGGCGTGGCGGCGCCGCAGGCGGCATTTTTGTGCCCCTGGAGCCCGCAGCGGTAGCACGCGTCCCCCCAGTCGGCCTTGGAGGGACACGTGGCCCGGGTGTGGCCGAGTGCGAAGCACTTGAAGCAGCGCATCGGGCCGTCTTCAAGCGCTCGCACCACGGCCGTGCTCAGGCCCAGGGGCAGCCGCCCCTTGGTCGCAGCGAGGAGAGCCCTGGCGGCGACGATGGGGCACTCCACGCGCGTGGTGCCCATGCCGCGGCGGCCAGGCCTGATGGGCCCGCACCTCACCGCGCTGACGTCGCAGCCACCCGCCGCCGCAACGGCCGCCACCACGTCCTCCCTGGTGGCCGAGTCATCGACGTCGGTCACCTCCAGGGGTGCGGTCTTTACGGGCCTGGCGACCGTTGCCGCGTCCGCTATGACCTCCCGCAGTTTATCCGCGAAGAGGTCGGCGTTACTCTCGCGCCGCTCCCCCCGAACTCGAAGATTCGGGCCCCGGTCATGGTCCGCCGGCAGGTTATGTTGCTGATCCCGAGTTGGGTGGGATCAGCGTTGGTACGGGCCCGTCTGAGGACGGACTCGTACGTCGCTCCCCGCTCCGCGGCCTCCGGGGTGATTTTCACCACGACGGCCGCGGTTCGTGGAGGAGGAGGCAGTTTCCTGCCGGCGGTTGGAGCCGTCTTGGCTGGGGGAGCGGTCGCTGCGGGCGCTGTGGACGCTGCGGGCGCTGCGGGCTTCCTCTTCTTGCCCTTCTTGACCACCTCCGTCCACGACATGTTGGCCGGGGTGGTGGAGGGAAGAAGGGCGTCCTGTTTCATCTGGGGAGGGGCCGGCTGGGTAGCGGAGGAGGGCCCGGGCACCGGCTCGGGCGCTCCCTCTGGGCTCGTGGTGGTAGGGGCTTGCGGAGGAGGAGGAGCCGCTTTGCTCCTCTTGCCCCTGCCTTTGCCCTTCCCAGTGGGTTGGGCGCCCGCTGCCGGGCCCGCCTGGGGCACGGGTTCCGGCTCCGTCTGGGGCGAACTCTTGTCCGCCGCTAGCGGCGGGCGGAGTCGCCTTTCCGGCAGGAGCCGGTCCTCTATGCCCGCGAGGCAGGCCCTAGTAAAGTTTCTCTCCTCCGCTATGACCCTCCTAATAATTTCCTCCAGGTTGGAGGAGGAGGAGGAGGAGGAGGAGGAGAGGGGGGCCACCGCTTCTGGTGCCCGTTCCGCCTGGATGGGCCGGGCCGTGGCCTCAGCCAGCTTCTTGTGCAGCTGGCTGACCTCAAGCTGCAGGCGGTCGACGCGCGCCTGCAGCTGCCGTGTTTCTTCTGACGCAGTGCGCTGGGCCACCTCCTGGATGATAGCGCGCATGCTCGCGGCCCGGCACTTGAGGGCCTTCTGAAAGGTGCCCTTCAGGTGGGAGGACTTGGTGGCGATCTCAATGATCTCCCCCTCATCCTCCTCCGCCATCTTCTCCAGCTCGCCCAAGGAGCGGTCCGCGTACTGGAGGAGGGACGCGCCGTACCCGGACTTGGCCCGGGCAGCGCGCGCCTGCTGCTCCTTGGCAGCGACCCGCTCCTCGAGGTCCTGCTGGGCCTGCGCCCGCTTGGCCAGGTTCGGGCGGCGCTCGGCCTCCAATAAGCCCACATCGTGGGTGCAAGGCGAGGTGGAGGTCAAGGAAGGGCTCGAGGCCCTTTTAGACTTCAGCTTCTTCTTCGTCCTAGCTACGGCCGATCCAGAGGAGGTCTCGGACTCAAACTTCCGCTTCGTACGGTCGTATTCAGCCGCCGACGTGCCTGCATTGGAGTCGTCAGAGTCCGACACCTCGTCTGGCCTGCAAAAGAAGCTGGCCGCAGATGGTGCGCGGTCAGCTTCCGACGCCGAAGCGCCGTCGGCGTGGCCCTGAGAAGGGCCGTTTAGATCGTCCTGAGAGGAGCGATGTGATAAAAAGCGCCCTGAGGCGTCACGGCTTGGTTTCTTTTTCATCTTATCGTAGACACACAGCAATTAAAATAAAATCCGGCAGGTAAAACAGTATTTCAATAAAAGTCTACGATGTCACAGCGCACTTTAGCCGCCGGTCTGCCACTCCGTTACGGTGGTCAGACACGGCGTTGCCCGGGGGATACTGCGTGGAAGTATGCGCTGTGGGGGATCCCCCAACCTAACCTAACCTAACCTAACCTAACCTAACCTTTTTTTTTTTTTTTTTTTTTTTTTTTTTTTTGACGCTGAGAAATGGCAATTACGCACTTCCGCTCGCTGGGGGGCGAGACGGGGAGTGTGGGACTCCCTGTCGCATGACGGCGACAGTATACCCACTAAAACTCAGCGGTGTTCCCTCCGGCGCCTTGTTGGGAGGGCTGTGGGAGACGTTCTGCGTCCACGGCCCTCTGGCGCGTGCCCGCCTAGACGGCGGGCCCTACGTGCCCCCAGGGTTGGGGGGCGACGGGAATGGCCGGGAACACCTGGCCACTCCCGTCCGGCACTGGTGAAGGCGCGTGCGATGCAGGCAGGGGTGCCCCCGCACCCGTTGCCTGCTGGCCTCCACCAGG
Source organism: Tholera decimalis (assembly GCA_943138885.2). Classification (NCBI taxonomy): domain Eukaryota; kingdom Metazoa; phylum Arthropoda; class Insecta; order Lepidoptera; family Noctuidae; genus Tholera; species Tholera decimalis. The sequence goes on along the minus strand of OW964573.2, from coordinate 40,201,418 downwards.
GAGGAGTCGGAGGTGCTCGTCATACTGACGTCTTCTCCGACCCCTCCTCCGCCTGCGGAGCGCCGGCGCGAGAGGGTCGTCCTCGCGCGCGCGCTCCGCCGCCTCCTTCTGCGACATGACCTGTTCACAGAAGGAGGCTACCGCCGCCCAGGACCCCTCGTCCCCCAGCATGGCGTTGATCACGCCGGGGAGCGAGAGGTCCGGCCCGATCGCCGCAACGAGGTCGCGGCGCGGCTCCGACCACGACGGGCACCCCTCAAGGGTGTGCTGCGCCGTGTCCACCGCCGCGCCGCAATCGCGGCACGACGGTGTCTCCTCCCGACCGATGCGGTGCAGGTAGGCCCCGAAGCATCCGTGGCCGGTCAGCACCTGCGCCAGTCGGAAGGAGACCACCCCGTGCGACCGATCGAGCCACTCTTGCAGGAGCGGCCCGATCGCGTCGAGTGTGCGGCGACCGAATACCGCGGTGGCGAGGTCCGTCGCCCAATGCCGGACGACGGCTTCCTTTGCCTCCCGCCGGACGGCCTCCCTCTCTCGCGGGGCTGGGCGCTCTCCGTTCGCCCGCCGCCCCGCCGTCCACTCGTACACTCTGGCGAGCACCCACGCCTCGAGTTCCCAAGGCGGGGTGCCCGCCAGAGCGCACGCCGCCGCAAAGCCCACCGTGCGGTAGGTCCGCGCCACCCGCTGGGCTATGGCCCTCTGCGGGGCCCGCAAGGCCGCGGCATTCTCCCTCCTCCGGAGGGAGTCCTCCCAGATGGGGGCCCCGTAGGTGGCCATACTCCTCAGGATGCCGGCGTAGAGTCGCCGGCATCGGACGCTGGGCCCCCCCACGTTGGGGAGCAGCCACGAGAGGGCGCCCGCGGTCTTCAGCAGGCGCGCCGACAGCCCGCGGAAGTGCGGGCCGAAGCGCCACCTGCTGTCGAGCACGAGGCCCAGATATTTCATCTGGGCCCCAACCGCGATGCGGACGCCCTCCACGTGGATGTGGGCGTCGGGCGGGGGGCGCTGCCGCTGCCGAAGACCGTGGAAGTACACGGCCTCGGTTTTGTGCAGCGCCACCGTCAGGCCGAGGCGGCGGATCCTCCCCGCGACGAGGGAGCCGCCCGCCGAGGCCAAGTTGGCCGCCTCTCCGAAACTCTCCCCCCGGGCGGTGAGGAGAGTGTCGTCCGCGTAACAGACGACCCTAACGCCCCGGGGGAGAGTTCCCCGCAGGAGCCAATCGTAGCCGACGTTCCAGAGCAGGGGCCCCACGACCGACCCCTGTGGGACGCCGGCTTCGGCGGGATATCGCCGGACTCGGCCAGACCTGTCCACCAGGAGGACCTCCCTGTCCTCCAGGTAGCTGGCCAGCAGACGCCGCAGGTATGGAGGCACTCCGTGGAAGCGGAGCGCCTCCATGATGGTAGAGTGGGGGATCGAGTTGAAGGCGTTGGCTATGTCGAACGACACCGCCAGCAACCCGTCCCCCGCCTGCATCGCCTCCTCCACCTGCCCCTTGAGGCAGGCCAGTGCGTCCACCGTCGAACGCTCAGCCCGAAAGCCGAACTGAGCGTCCGACAAGTCCGGTCCGACATCCCGCAGGTGCTCCTTTAGGCGGGCGGCGACTATCCCCTCGAACATTTTCCCGACGTCTGCCAGGAGCATGATCGGCCGGTATGCCGAGGGGGAGTCCGCCGGGCGGCCCTCCTTGCGAAGGAGGCACAATAGGCCCTCCTTCCACGGTTTCGGGAACCTCCCCGACGCGAAGCAAGCATCGAAGAGGTCCCGAAACCGCGCCTCCATTTGGGTGGCGGCGATCGCCACCACCCTTGCGGGGACCCCGTCGGGGCCCGGAGCCTTCCTTCTGGCGCGGACACGGTCGATGGCCGCGCCGAGCTCCGACTCCGTGACCGGCGGGGCTTCCTCCTCCTCCGCCTCGTGCGGCGGCGGCGGCGGCGGCGGCGGCGGATCCATCACTGGCGGGGTGAAGTTGCCCCTGCGCGGAAACAGGGACCGCACCACCCCGTCCAGGAAGGAGGGCTCCAGGGTCTCGACAACGGGGGGGCCGAAGGGGCGCAGCTTGCTGCGCGCCACCTTGTATGGCCTCCCGAAGGGGTCGTTGTCGAGACCCTCCAGCATTTCGGCTCTCGCCGAGTCCTTGGCCGTGGCGATGGCCCGATCGAGGACCGTCTTGGCCTCCACGTACGCCTCGTAGAGGCGGTCCTCGTCGGCCAAGTCTCTGCGACGCCGCCGCCGGCTCCGCGTGTAGGCCCTCCTGGCCCGCACGCACGCTGCACGGAGCTCCGCCAGCTCCGCCGACCACCAGTACACGGCCCGTCTGGCCGGCGGCCGGCGAGACCGAGGCATGCTGGAGTTGCACACCTCGGTCAGGGAATCCCCCAGCTGCCGCGCAGCGGTGTCCACGTCCAGACCGGCGGCGGGCGGCGACAGCCAGTCCTGGATGAACGCCGCCTCCGCCGCCGCCTCCCTGTCCAGGTGGGTCAGAGCCCACCGCGGGAACGGCGATTGCCCCGACCCAGCGGACTCCGCGGAGCCCCTGGCGGAGACGATGTCGAACCGCACGTAGCGGTGGTCCGACAAGGTCTCCACCAACTCCACCCGCCAGTCCACGACGCGGGCGGCTATCGCGGGGGTGGCGAACGAAACGTCCACCACCGACCCTCCCCGCTGCCGCACACACGTGTGGACCGCCCCCCTGTTGAGCAGGGAGACGCCGGACGTGGCCGCCCAGAGCTCCACGGCGCGACCTCGGACGTTGCACGAGGCCTTGGAGGGACACGTGGCCCGGGTGTGGCCGAGTGCGAAGCACTTGAAGCAGCGCATCGGGCCGTCTTCAAGCGCTCGCACCACGGCCGTGCTCAGGCCCAGGGGCAGCCGCCCCTTGGTCGCAGCGAGGAGAGCCCTGGCGGCGACGATGGGGCACTCCACGCGCGTGGTGCCCATGCCGCGGCGGCCAGGCCTGATGGGCCCGCACCTCACCGCGCTGACGTCGCAGCCACCCGCCGCCGCAACGGCCGCCACCACGTCCTCCCTGGTGGCCGAGTCATCGACGTCGGTCACCTCCAGGGGTGCGGTCTTTACGGGCCTGGCGACCGTTGCCGCGTCCGCTATGACCTCCCGCAGTTTATCCGCGAAGAGGTCGGCGTTACTCTCGCGCCGCTCCCCCCCGAACTCGAAGATTCGGGCCCCGGTCATGGTCCGCCGGCAGGTTATGTTGCTGATCCCGAGTTGGGTGGGATCAGCGTTGGTACGGGCCCGTCTGAGGACGGACTCGTACGTCGCCCCCCGCTCCGCGGCCTCCGGGGTGATTTTCACCACGACGGCCGCGGTTCGGGGAGGAGGAGGCAGTTTCCTGCCGGCGGCTGGAGCCGTCTTGGCTGGGGGAGCGGTCGCTGCGGGCGCTGCGGGCTTCCTCTTCTTGCCCTTCTTGACCACCTCCGTCCACGACATGTTGGCCGGGGTGGTGGAGGGAAGAAGGGCGTCCTGTTTCATCTGGGGAGGGGCCGGCTGGGTAGCGGAGGAGGGCCCGGGCACCGGCTCGGGCGCTCCCTCTGGGCTCGTGGTGGTAGGGGCTTGCGGAGGAGGAGGAGCCGCTTTGCTCCTCTTGCCCCTGCCTTTGCCCTTCCCAGTGGGTTGGGCGCCCGCTGCCGGGCCCGCCTGGGGCACGGGTTCCGGGTCCGTCTGAGGCGAACTCTTGTCCGCCGCTAGCGGCGGGCGGAGTCGCCTTTCCGGCAGGAGCCGGTCCTCTATGCCCGCGAGGCAGGCCCTAGTAAAGTTTCTCTCCTCCGCTATGACCCTCCTAATGATTTCCTCCAGGTTGGAGGAGGAGGAGGAGGAGGAGGAGGAGAGGGGGGCCACCGCTTCTGGTGCCCGTTCCGCCTGGATGGGCCGGGCCGTGGCCTCAGCCAGCTTCTTGTGCAGCTGGCTGACCTCAAGCTGCAGGCGGTCGACGCGCGCCTGCAGCTGCCGTGTTTCTTCTGACGCAGTGCGCTGGGCCACCTCCTGGATGATAGCGCGCATGCTCGCGGCCCGGCACTTGAGGGCCTTCTGAAAGGTGCCCTTCAGGTGGGAGGACTTGGTGGCGATCTCAATGATCTCCCCCTCATCCTCCTCCGCCATCTTCTCCAGCTCGCCCAAGGAGCGGTCCGCGTACTGGAGGAGGGACGCGCCGTACCCGGACTTGGCCCGGGCAGCGCGCGCCTGCTGCTCCTTGGCAGCGACCCGCTCCTCGAGGTCCTGCTGGGCCTGCGCCCGCTTGGCCAGGTTCGGGCGGCGCTCGGCCTCCAATAAGCCCACATCGTGGGTGCAAGGCGAGGTGGAGGTCAAGGAAGGGCTCGAGGCCCTTTTAGACTTCAGCTTCTTCTTCGTCCTAGCTACGGCCGATCCAGAGGAGGTCTCGGACTCAAACTTCCGCTTCGTACGGTCGTATTCAGCCGCCGACGTGCCTGCATTGGAGTCGTCGGAGTCCGACACCTCGTCTGGCCTGCAAAAGAAGCTGGCCGCAGATGGTGCGCGGTCAGCTTCCGACGCCGAAGCGCCGTCGGCGTGGCCCTGAGAAGGGCCGTTTAGATCGTCCTGAGAGGAGCGATGTGATAAAAAGCGCCCTGAGGCGTCACGGCTTGGTTTCTTTCTCATCGTATCGTAGACACACAGCAATTAAAATAAAATCCGGCAGGTAAAACAGTATTTCAATAAAAGTCTACGATGTCACAGCGCACTTTAGCCGCCGGTCTGCCACTCCGTTACGGTGGTCAGACACGGCGTTGCCCGGGGGATACTGCGTGGAAGTATGCGCTGTGGGGGATCCCCCAACCTAACCTAACCTAACCTAACCTAACCTAACCTAACCTTTTTTTTTTTTTTTTTTTTTTTTTTTTTTTTTTTCGCTGAGAAATGGCAATTACGCGCTTCCGCTCGCTGGGGGGGCGAGACGGGGAGTGTGGGACTCCCTGTCGCATGACGGCGACAGTATACCCACTAAAACTCAGCGGTGTTCCCTCCGGCGCCTTGTTGGGAGGGCTGTGGGAGACGTTCTGCGTCCACGGCCCTCTGGCGCTTGCCCGCCTAGATGGCGGGCCCTACGTGCCCCCCGGACTGGGGGGCGACGGGAATGGCCGGGAACACCTGGTCACTCCCGTCCGGCGCTGGTGAAGGCGCGTGCGATGCAGGCAGGGGTGCCCCCGCACCCGTTGCCTGCTGGCCTCCACCAGGGAGGAGTCGGAGGTGCTCGTCATACTGACGTCTTCTCCGACCCCTCCTCCGCCTGCGGAGCGCCGGCGCGAGAGGGTCATCCTCGCGCGCGCGCTCCGCCGCCTCCTTCTGCGACATGACCTGTTCACAGAAGGAGGCTACCGCCGCCCAGGACCCCTCGTCCCCCAGCATGGCGTTGATCACACCGGGGAGCGAGAGGTCCGGCCCGATCGCCGCAACGAGGTCGCGGCGCGGCTCCGACCACGACGGGCACCCCTCAAGGGTGTGCTGCGCCGTGTCCACCGCCGCGCCGCAATCGCGGCACGACGGTGTCTCCTCCCGACCGATGCGGTGCAGGTAGGCCCCGAAACATCCGTGGCCGGTCAGCACCTGCGCCAGTCGGAAGGAGACCACCCCGTGCGACCGATCGAGCCACTCTTGCAGGAGCGGCCCGATCGCGTCGAGTGTGCGGCGACCGAATGCCGCGGTGGCGAGGTCCGTCGCCCAGTGCCGGACGACGGCTTCCTTCGCCTCCCGCCGGACGGCCTCCCTCTCTTGCGGGGCTGGGCGCTCTCCGCTCACCCGCCGCCCCGCCGTCCACTCGTACACTCTGGCGAGCACCCACGCCTCGAGCTCCCAAGGCGGGGTGCCCGCCAGAGCGCACGCCGCCGCGAAGCCCACCGTGCGGTAGGTCCGCGCCACCCGCTGGGCTATGGCCCTCTGCGGGGCCCGCAAGGCCGCGGCGTTCTCCCTCCTCCGGAGGGAGTCCTCCCAGATGGGGGCCCCGTAGGTGGCCATACTCCTCAGGATGCCGGCGTAGAGTCGCCGGCATCGGACGCTGGGCCCCCCCACGTTGGGGAGCAGCCACGAGAGGGCGCCCGCGGTCTTCAGCAGGCGCGCCGACAGCCCGCGGAAGTGCGGGCCGAAGCGCCACCTGCTGTCGAGCACGAGGCCCAGATATTTCATCTGGGCCCCAACCGCGATGCGGACGCCCTCCACGTGGATGTGGGCGTCGGGCGGGGGGCGCTGCCGCTGCCGAGGACCGTGGAAGTACACGGCCTCGGTTTTGTGCAGCGCCACCGTCAGGCCGAGGCGGCGGATCCTCCCCGCGACGAACGGCGATTGCCCCGACCCAGCGGACTCTCCGGAGCCCCTGGCGGAGACGATGTCGAACCGCACGTAGCGGTGGTCCGACAAGGTCTCCACCAACTCCACCCGCCAGTCCACGACGCGGGCGGCTATCGCGGGGGTGGCGAACGAAACGTCCACCACCGACCCTCCCCGCTGCCGCACACACGTGTGGACCGCCCCCCTGTTGAGCAGGGAGACGCCGGACGTGGCCGCCCAGAGCTCCACGGCGCGACCTCGGACGTTGCACGAGGCGGCCGGGTTGCCCCAGGCTGCCGACTTGGCGTTCAGGTCGCCCAAGACTACGACCTGACGCGGCGCCGCCCTGCCGACCACGGCGGCCAGGACCCCGAGAAAGTCCTCGAAGTCCTGCAGGGAGCGGTTTGGGGAGAAGTACACGGCCACGAGGGCCGAGTCTCCCCACGCGGCGGCCACGTATCCCGGTCCCTTCTCTAATAGCGAGAGGGGAGGGGAGTCCGTGGAAGACCGCGCCGCTAGTGCCACCAAGCCGTCCTCGTCGCCCAGCCAGCTGCCGGGGATCGAGTACGGCTCGGCGACCGCCGCCACGTTCACCAACCACTCGGCCATGACCTGGACCACCAGATCCTGGGCCGCTTTACAGTGGTTGGTGTTCGCCTGGAGGAAGCGATGACGGTCGACCCTATCCATCGATCGTCATTGCTCCCCCCTCTGTTGCCGCCGCTGGAGCTGCGGCGGCGACGACGACGGCGGTGGCGGCGGAGGCGGCAGGTCGGACCTGCGCCTGCACCACTCCCTTTTTGACGGGGGGCTTACAGCTCCCGCCCGCCATCTTGTGGTCGGCAGGGCGGCCACTGGCGGCGCACGTCACGCAATGCGGCGTGGCGGCGCCGCAGGCGGCATTTTTGTGCCCCTGGAGCCCGCAGCGGTAGCACGCGTCCCCCCAGTCGGCCTTGGAGGGACACGTGGCCCGGGTGTGGCCGAGTGCGAAGCACTTGAAGCAGCGCATCGGGCCGTCTTCAAGCGCTCGCACCACGGCCGTGCTCAGGCCCAGGGGCAGCCGCCCCTTGGTCGCAGCGAGGAGAGCCCTGGCGGCGACGATGGGGCACTCCACGCGCGTGGTGCCCATGCCGCGGCGGCCAGGCCTGATGGGCCCGCACCTCACCGCGCTGACGTCGCAGCCACCCGCCGCCGCAACGGCCGCCACCACGTCCTCCCTGGTGGCCGAGTCATCGACGTCGGCCACCTCCAGGGGTGCGGTCTTTACGGGCCTGGCGACCGTTGCCGCGTCCGCTATGACCTCCCGCAGTTTATCCGCGAAGAGGTCGGCGTTACTCTCGCGCCGCTCCCCCCCGAACTCGAAGATTCGGGCCCCGGTCATGGTCCGCCGGCAGGTTATGTTGCTGATCCCGAGTCGGGTGGGATCAACGTTAGTACGGGCCCGTCTGAGGACGGACTCGTACGTCGCCCCCCGCTCCGCGGCCTCCGGGGTGATTTTCACCACGACGGCCGCGGTTCGGGGAGGAGGAGGCAGTTTCCTGCCGGCGGCTGGAGCCGTCTTGGCTGGGGGAGCGGTCGCTGCGGGCGCTGCGGGCTTCCTCTTCTTGCCCTTCTTGACCACCTCCGTCCACGACATGTTGGCCGGGGTGGTGGAGGGAAGAAGGGCGTCCTGTTTCATCTGGGGAGGGGCCGGCTGGGTAGCGGAGGAGGGCCCGGGCACCGGCTCGGGCGCTCCCTCTGGGCTCGTGGTGGTAGGGGCTTGCGGAGGAGGAGGAGCCGCTTTGCTCCTCTTGCCCCTGCCTTTGCCCTTCCCAGTGGGTTGGGCGCCCGCTGCCGGGCCCGCCTGGGGCACGGGTTCCGGGTCCGTCTGAGGCGAACTCTTGTCCGCCGCTAGCGGCGGGCGGAGTCGCCTTTCCGGCAGGAGCCGGTCCTCTATGCCCGCGAGGCAGGCCCTAGTAAAGTTTCTCTCCTCCGCTATGACCCTCCTAATAATTTCCTCCAGGTTGGAGGAGGAGGAGGAGGAGGAGGAGGAGAGGGGGGCCACCGCTTCTGGTGCCCGTTCCGCCTGGATGGGCCGGGCCGTGGCCTCAGCCAGCTTCTTGTGCAGCTGGCTGACCTCAATTGGCTGCCGTGTTTCTTCTGACGCAGTGCGCTGGGCCACCTCCTGGATGATAGCGCGCATGCTCGCGGCCCGGCACTTGAGGGCCTTCTGAAAGGTGCCCTTCAGGTGGGAGGACTTGGTGGCGATCTCAATGATCTCCCCCTCATCCTCCTCCGCCATCTTCTCCAGCTCGCCCAAGGAGCGGTCCGCGTACTGGAGGAGAGACGCGCCGTACCCGGACTTGGCCCGGGCAGCGCGCGCCTGCTGCTCCTTGGCAGCGACCCGCTCCTCGAGGTCCTGCTGGGCCTGCGCCCGCTTGGCCAGGTTCGGGCGGCGCTCGGCCTCCAATAAGCCCACATCGTGGGTGCAAGGCGAGGTGGAGGTCAAGGAAGGGCTCGAGGCCGCTGCCGCTGCCGGGGACCGTGGAAGTACACGGCCTCGGTTTTGTGCAGCGCCACCGTCAGGCCGAGGCGGCGGATCCTCCCCGCGATGAGGGAGCCGCCCGCCGAGGCCAAGTTGGCCGCCTCTCCGAAACTCTCCCCCCGGGCGGTGAGGAGAGTGTCGTCCGCGTAGCAGACGACCCTAACGCCCCGGGGGAGAGTTCCCCGCAGGAGCCAATCGTAGCCGACGTTCCAGAGCAGGGGCCCCACGACCGACCCCTGTGGGACGCCGGCTTCGGCGGGATATCGCCGGACTCGGCCAGACCTGTCCACCAGGAGGACCTCCCTGTCCTCCAGGTAGCTGGCCAGCAGACGCCGCAGGTATGGAGGCACTCCGTGGAAGCGGAGCGCCTCCATGATGGTAGAGTGGGGGATCGAGTTGAAGGCGTTGGCTATGTCGAACGACACCGCCAGCAACCCGTCCCCCACCTGCATCGCCTCCTCCACCTGCCCCTTGAGGCAGGCCAGTGCGTCCACCGTCGAACGCTCAGCCCGAAAGCCGAACTGAGCGTCCGACAAGTCCGGTCCGACATCCCGCAGGTGCTCCTTTAGGCGGGCGGCGACTATCCCCTCGAACATTTTCCCGACGTCTGCCAGGAGCATGATCGGCCGGTATGCCGAGGGGGAGTCCGCCGGGCGGCCCTCCTTGCGAAGGAGGCACAATAGGCCCTCCTTCCACGGTTTCGGGAACCTCCCCGACGCGAAGCATGCGTCGAAGAGGTCCCGAAACCGCGCCTCCATTTGGGTGGCGGCGATCGCCACCACCCTTGCGGGGACCCCGTCGGGGCCCGGAGCCTTCTTCCCGGCGCGGGCACGGTCGATGGCCGCGCCGAGCTCCGACTCCGTGACCGGCGGGGCCTCCTCCTCCTCCGCAAAGTGCGGCGACAGCGGCGGCGGCGGCGGCGGAGCCATCACTGGTGGGGTGAAGTTGCCCCTGCGCGGAAACAGGGACCGCACCACCCCGTCCAGGAGGGAGGGCTCCAGGGTCTCGGCAACGGGGGGGCCGAAGGGGCGCAGCTTGCTGCGCGCCACCTTGTATGGCCTCCCGAAGGGGTCGTTGTCGAGACCCTCCAGCATCTCGGCTCTCGCCGAGTCCTTGGCCGTGGCGATGGCCCGATCGAGGACCGTCTTGGCCTCTACGTATGCCTCGTAGAGGCGGTCCTCGTTGGCCAAGTCTCTGCGGCGCCGCCGCCGACTCCGCGTGTAGGCCCTCCTGGCCCGCACGCACGCTGCACGCAGCTCCGCCAGCTCCGCCGACCACCAGTACACGGCCCGTCTGGCTGGCGGCCGGCGAGACCGAGGCATGCTGGAGTTGCACACCTCGGTCAGGGAATCCCCCAGCTGCCGCGCAGCGGTGTCCACGTCCGGACCGGCGGCGGGCGGCGACAGCCAGTCCTGGATGAACGCCGCCTCCGCCGCCGCCTCCCTGTCCAGGTGGGTCAGGGCCCACCGCGGGAACGGCGATTGCCCCGACCCAGCTGACTCTCCGGAGCCCCTGGCGGAGACGATGTCGAACCGCACGTAGCGGTGGTCCGACAAGGTCTCCACCAACTCCACCCGCCAGTCCACGACGCGGGCGGCTATCGCGGGGGTGGCGAACGAAACGTCCACCACCGACCCTCCCCGCTGCCGCACACACGTGTGGACCGCCCCCCTGTTGAGCAGGGAGACGCCGGACGTGGCCGCCCAGAGCTCCACGGCGCGACCTCGGACGTTGCACGAGGCGGCCGGGTTGCCCCAGGCTGCCGACTTGGCGTTCAGGTCGCCCAAGACTACGACCTGACGCGGCGCCGCCCTGCCGACCACGGCGGCCAGGACCCCGAGAAAGTCCTCGAAGTCCTGCAGGGAGCGGTTTGGGGAGAAGTACTCGGCCACGAGGGCCGAGTCTCCCCACGCGGCGGCCACGTATCCCGGTCCCTTCTCTAATAGCGAGAGGGGAGGGGAGTCCGTGGAAGACCGCGCCGCTAGTGCCACCAAGCCGTCCTCGTCGCCCAGCCAGCTGCCGGGGATCGAGTACGGCTCGGCGACCGCCGCCACGTTCACCAACCACTCGGCCATGACCTGGACCACCAGATCCTGGGCCGCTTTACAGTGGTTGGTGTTCGCCTGGAGGAAGCGATGACGGTCGACCCTATCCATCGATCGTCATTGCTCCCCCCTCTGTTGCCGCCGCTGGAGCTGCGGCGGCGACGACGACGGCGGTGGCGGCGGAGGCGGCAGGTCGGACCTGCGCCTGCACCACTCCCTTTTTGACGGGGGGCTTACAGCTCCCGCCCGCCATCTTGTGGTCGGCAGGGCGGCCACTGGCGGCGCACGTCACGCAATGCGGCGTGGCGGCGCCGCAGGCGGAGTCGCCTTTCCGGCAGGAGCCGGTCCTCTATGCCCGCGAGGCAGGCCCTAGTAAAGTTTCTCTCCTCCGCTATGACCCTCCTAATAATTTCCTCCAGGTTGGAGGAGGAGGAGGAGGAGGAGAGGGGGGCCACCGCTTCTGGTGCCCGTTCCGCCTGGATGGGCCGGGCCGTGGCCTCAGCCAGCTTCTTGTGCAGCTGGCTGACCTCAAGCTGCAGGCGGTCGACGCGCGCCTGCAGCTGCCGTGTTTCTTCTGACGCAGTGCGCTGGGCCACCTCCTGGATAATAGCGCGCATGCTCGCGGCCCGGCACTTGAGGGCCTTCTGAAAGGTGCCCTTCAGGTGGGAGGACTTGGTGGCGATCTCAATGATCTCCCCCTCATCCTCCTCCGCCATCTTCTCCAGCTCGCCCAAGGAGCGGTCCGCGTACTGGAGGAGGGACGCGCCGTACCCGGACTTGGCCCGGGCAGCGCGCGCCTGCTGCTCCTTGGCAGCGACCCGCTCCTCGAGGTCCTGCTGGGCCTGCGCCCGCTTGGCCAGGTTCGGGCGGCGCTCGGCCTCCAATAAGCCCACATCGAGGGTGCAAGGCGAGGTGGAGGTCAAGGAAGGGCTCGAGGCCCTTTTAGACTTCAGCTTCTTCTTCGTCCTAGCTACGGCCGATCCAGAGGAGGTCTCGGACTCAAACTTCCGCTTCGTACGGTCGTATTAGCCGCCGACGTGCCTGCATTGGAGTCGTCGGAGTCCGACACCTCGTCTGGCCTGCAAAAGAAGCTAGCCGCAGATGGTGCGCGGTCAGCTTCCGACGCTGAAGCGCCGTCGGCGTGGCCCTGAGAAGGGCCGTTAAGATCGTCCTGAGAGGAGCGATTAGATAAAAAGCGCCCTGAGGCGTCACGGCTTGGTTTCTTTTTCATCGTATCGTAGACACACAGCAATTAAAATAAAATCCGGCAGGTAAAACAGTATTTCAATAAAAGTCTACGAATTCACAGCGCACTTTAGCCGCCGGTCTGCCACTCCGTTACGGTGGTCAGACACGGCGTTGCCCGGGGGATACTGCGTGGAAGTATGCGCTGTGGGGGATCCCCCAACCTAACCTTTTTTTTTTTTTTTTTTTTTTTTTTTTTTTTTTTTTTTTTTTTTTTTTTTTTTGACGCTGAGAAATGGCAATTACGCACTTCCGCTCGCTGGGGGGGCGAGACGGGGAGTGTGGGACTCCCTGTCGCATGACGGCGACAGTATACCCACTAAAACTCAGCGGTGTTCCCTCCGGCGCCTTGTTGGGAGGGCTGTGGGAGACGTTCTGCGTCCACGGCCCTCTGGCGCGTGCCCGCCTAGATGGCGGGCCCTACGTGCCCCCCGGACTGGGGGGCGACGGGAATGGCCGGGAACACCTGGCCACTCCCGTCCGGCGCTGGTGAAGGCACGTGCGATGCAGGCAGGGGTGCCCCCGCACCCGTTGCCTGCTGGCCTCCACCAGGGAGGAGTCGGAGGTGCTCGTCATACTGACGTCTTCTCCGACCCCTCCTCCGCCTGCGGAGCGCCGGCGCGAGGGGGTCGTCCTCGCGCGCGCGCTCCGCCGCCTCCTTCTGCGACATGACCTGTTCACAGAAGGAGGCTACCGCCGCCCAGGACCCCTCGTCCCCCAGCATGGCGTTGATCACGCCGGGGAGCGAGAGGTCCGGCCCGATCGCCGCAACGAGGTCGCGGCGCGGCTCCGACCACGACGGGCACCCCTCAAGGGTGTGCTGCGCCGTGTCCACCGCCGCGCCGCAATCGCGGCACGACGGTGTCTCCTCCCGACCGATGCGGTGCAGGTAGGCCCCGAAACATCCGTGGCCGGTCAGCACCTGCGCCAGTCGGAAGGAGACCACCCCGTGCGACCGATCGAGCCACTCTTGCAGGAGCGGCCCGATCGCGTCGAGTGTGCGGCGACCGAATACCGCGGTGGCGAGGTCCGTCGACCAATGCCGGACGACGGCTTCCTTCGCCTCCCGCCGGACGGCCTCCCTCTCACGCGGGGCTGGGCGCTCTCCGCTCGCCCGCCGCCCCGCCGTCCACTCGTACACTCTGGCGAGCACCCACGCCTCGAGTTCCCAAGGCGGGGTGCCCGCCAGAGCGCACGCCGCCGCGAAGCCCACCGTGCGGTAGGTCCGCGCCACCCGCTGGGCTATGGCCCTCTGCGGGGCCCGCAAGGCCGCGGCGTTCTCCCTCCTCCGGAGGGAGTCCTCCCAGATGGGGGCCCCGTAGGTGGCCATACTCCTCAGGATGCCGGCGTAGAGTCGCCGGCATCGGACGCTGGGCCCCCCCACGTTGGGGAGAAGCCACGAGAGGGCGCCCGCGGTCTTCAGCAGGCGCGCCGACAGCCCGCGGAAGTGCGGGCCGAAGCGCCACCTGCTGTCAAGCACGAGGCCCAGATATTTCATCTGGGCCCCGACCGCGATGCGGACGCCCTCCACGTGGATGTGGGCGTCGGGCGGGGGGCGCTGCCGCTGCCGAGGACCGTGGAAGTACACGGCCTCGGTTTTGTGCAGCGCCACCGTCAGGCCGAGGCGGCGGATCCTCCCCGCGATGAGGGAGCCGCCCGCCGAGGCCAAGTTGGCCGCCTCTCCGAAACTCTCCCCCCGGGCGGTGAGGAGAGTGTCGTCCGCGTAGCAGACGACCCTAACGCCCCGGGGGAGAGTTCCCCGCAGGAGCCAATCGTAGCCGACGTTCCAGAGCAGGGGCCCCACGACCGACCCCTGTGGGACGCCGGCTTCGGCGGGATATCGCCGGACTCGGCCAGACCTGTCCACCAGGAGGACCTCCCTGTCCTCCAGGTAGCTGGCCAGCAGACGCCGCAGGTATGGAGGCACTCCGTGGAAGCGGAGCGCCTCCATGATGGTAGAGTGGGGGATCGAGTTGAAGGCGTTGGCTATGTCGAACGACACCGCCAGCAACCCGTCCCCCGCCTGCATCGCCTCCTCCACCTGCCCCTTGAGGCAGGCCAGTGCGTCCACCGTCGAACGCTCAGCCCGAAAGCCGAACTGAGCGTCCGACAAGTCCGGTCCGACATCCCGCAGGTGCTCCTTTAGGCGGGCGGCGACTATCCCCTCAAACATTTTCCCGACATCCGGCAGGAGCACGATCGGCCGGTATGCCGAGGGGGAGTCCGCCGGGTGGCCCTCCTTACGAAGGAGGCACAACTGGCCCTCCTTCCACGGTTTCGGGAACCTTCCCGACGCGAAGCATGCGTCGAAGAGGTCCCGAAACCGCGCCTCCATTTGGGTGGCGGCGATCGCCACCACCCTTGCGGGGACCCCGTCGGGGCCCGGAGCCTTCTTCCTGGCGCGGACACGGTCGATGGCCGCGCCCAGCTCAGACTCCGTGACCGACGGGGCCTCCTCCTCCTCCGCCCCGTGCGGCGACGGCGGCGGCGGTGGCGGCGGAGCCATCACTGGCGGGGTGAAGCTGCCCCTGCGTGGAAACAGGGACCGCACCACCCCGTCCAGGAGGGAGGGCTCCAGGGTCTCGACAATGGGGGGGCCGAAGGGGCGCAGCTTGCTGCGCGCCACCTTGTATGGCCTCCCGAAGGGGTCATTGTCGAGACCCTCCAGCATCTCGGCTCTCGCCGAGTCCTTGGCCGTGGCGATAGCCCGATCGAGGACCGTCTTGGTCTCCACGTACGCCTCGTAGAGGCGGTCCTCGTCGGCCAAGTCTCTGCGACGCCGCCGCCGACTCCGCGTGTAGGCCCTCCTGGCCCGCACGCACGCTGCGCGGAGCTCCGCCAGCTCCGCCGACCACCAGTAGACGGCCCGCCTGGGTGGCGGCCGGCGAGACCGAGGCATGCTGGAGTTGCACACCTCGGTCAGGGAATCCCCCAGCTGCCGCGCAGCGGCGTCCATGTCCAGACCAGCGGCGGGCGGCGACAGCCAGTCCTGGATGAACGCCGCCTCCGCCGCCGCCTCCCTGTCCAGGTGGGTCAGGGCCCACCGCGGGAACGGCGATCGTGCCGAGGGGGGCCGCGTCTCCCCTGGGCCACCGGTGGAGATGTCGAACCGCACGTAGCGGTGGTCCGACATAGTCTCCACCGGCTCCACCCGCCAGTTCGACACGCGCGCGGCCAGCGCAGGTGTGGCGAAAGTGACATCCACTATTGAGCCACCCTGCCGCCGCACGCATGTCTGGACGCTTCCTCTGTTCAGGAGGGAGAGCCCAGAGGAGGCTGCCCACATCTCCACTGCCCGCCCGCGTGCGTCGGTGGCCGGGTTGCCCCAGGACACTGACTTGGCATTCAGGTCTCCCAGTACGGAGACCTGACGCGGCGCCGCCCTGCCAACCACGGCGGCCAGGATTCCGAGATAGTTCTCGAAATCCTGCAAAGGGCGGTTTGGGGAGAAATAGACGCCCACAAGGGCTACCTCTCCCCACGCGGCGGCCACGTATCCCGGTCCCTTCTCTAATAGCGAGAGGGGAGGGGAGTCTGTGGAAGACCGCGCCGCTAGTGCCACCAAGCCGTCCTCGTCACCCAGCCAGCTGCCGGGTATTGAGTAGGGCTCGGCGACCACCGCTACGTTCACCAACCACTCGGCCATGACCTGCGCCACCAGGTCCTGGGCCGCTCTGCAGTGGTTGGTGTTCGTCTGGAGGATGCGGTAGTCGGAACCCACTATTCCAGCATTGCATTACCCTCCTCAGCCACCGCCGCTGAAGCTACAGCAGCGACGACGGTGGCAGCGGTGGCAGCAACAGGGCGAACCTGCGCCGGCACTATGCCCTTCCTCGCGGGAGGCTTGCAGCCCCTGCCCGCCATCTTGTGGGCCGCGGGGCGGCCACTGGCGGCACACGCCGCGCAGTGTGGCGTGGCTGCGCTGCAAGCGGCACTCTTGTGTCCCTTCTGCCCGCACTGGTAGCAGGAGTCTCCCCAGTCGGACTTGGAGGGACACGTGGCTCGGGTGTGGCCGGACGCGAAGCACTTGAAGCAGCGCATAGGCTGGTCTTCAAGTGGCCGGACTGCGGCCGAGCTGAGCCCCACAGGCAGCCGCCCCTTGGTCGCCGAAAGGACGGCCCTAGCTGCGGCGATCGGGCACTCGACGCGGATGGTGCCCATGCCGCGGCGGCCGGGCCTGATGGCTCCACCCTTTACCGCGCCAGCGACGCAGCCTCCAGCTGCGGCAACGGCCGCCACCACATCCTCTTTGGTGACCGAATCATCCAGATCGGCCACCTCCAAGGCTGCAGTCTTTACAGGCCTGGCGACCGTTGCCGCATCCGCGATGACCTCTTGCATTTTTGTTGCAAAGAGGTCCGCGTTTGCGCCACGCTGCTCCCCCGAGAACTCGAAGATCCGCGCCCCGGTTAGAGTTCGGCGGCACGTGATGCCGCTAATCCCCAGCCGGGAGGGGTCCGCGTTGGTACGAGCCCGTCTTAGGACGGACTCATACGTCTCGCCCCGCTCTGCGGCCTCCGGGGTGATGGTCACCACGACCGCCGCGGTTTTGGGAGGAACCAGCTTCCTCCCGCCGGCTGGAGCCTTTTTGGCCGCTGCAGCAGTCGCTGCGGGCGCTGCGGGCTTCTTCTTCTTGCCCTTCTTGACCTCCTCGGTCCATGACATGTTGGCCGGGGTGGTGGAGGGAAGAAGGGCGTCTCCTCCTGCGAGCTCCGGGGCGCTGCCGCAGTAGCAGACGACCCAGGCGCCTCCTCCGCGCTCGTGGTGGGCGCGAGAGAGGCCGTCGTGCTCCTCTTGCCCTTGCCCTTGCCTTTGCCCTTGGAGGGCTTCGAGGCCTGAGGCTGCGCACCCGATGCCGCGCCCTCCAAGCGCGTAGGCTCCGGCTCCACTGACGGCGGACTCTTGTCCGCCGCCAGTGGAGGGCGGAGCCGCCTTTCTGGCAAGAGCCGGTCTTCGATGCCCGCGAGGCAGCTCCTGATGAAGTTCCGCTCCTCCATCACCACCCCGCGGATTATTGCCTCAAGGCCGGCGGGGGAGGAGGAGCCTCCTTCCACCGGACCTGGGGCAGATTGGGCAGGCCGGGCCGTGGCCTCAGCCAGCTTCTGGTGCAGCTGGCTGACCTCCGCCTGCAGGCGATCCACCCTCGCCTGCAGCTGCCGCGTCTCTTCCGTGGCCGTTCGCTTCACCAGCTCGGTGACTATGCCATACAAGCTGGCAGCCCGGCATTTGAGGGCCTTTTGAAAGGTCCCCTTTAAGTTGGAGGACCTTGAGGCGACCTCCATGACCTCCTCTCTGTCTTCCTGCGCCATGCGCTCTAATTCCGCCAGGGAGTGGTCAGCATATAGTACGGTGGACGCACCATAGCCAGCCCTCGACCGGGCGACTTGCGCCTTCTTCTCCCTGGCGGCGACCCTCTCCTCTAGGTCCAGTTGGAGCCGCGCCTTTTCCATCGACCCCAGCTGGCGTTGGGCGTCCGCGAGCCCCAGAACATGGGTCGCCGGCTCTTTGGCCCTCGAAGGCCCCGAGGTCGAGGAGCCCCCAGACCCATCGTTCCGCGATCGCTGCCGCTTCCGCAGCTGCGACCGCTTCTGCGAAAGACGGTCGTCCGCATCTGACACTTGCGAGTCATTATCGGACGACTCGTCCGCCCTCCGGAAGAAGCCAGTCGCAGAAGGCGCGCGGCTGGCCTCTGACGCCGAAGCGTCAGAGTGGCCCTGAGAAGGGCCTTTGGGTTGGCCCTGAGAAGGGCCTTTTGTTTTTAAAAAACGCCCGGAGGCGTCCCGCGATTGTTTTGGCATGATGGCCTCGGCAGGTTCGTAGTCACAAGGCAGATTAAAATACTCTCAGGCAATAAAACAGTATTAAAATTGTAGACTACGAATTCACAGCGCACTTTAGCCGCCGGTCTGCCACTCCGTTACGGTGGTCAGACACGGCGTTGCCCGGGGGATACTGCGTGGAAGTATGCGCTGTGGGGGATCCCCCAACCTAACCTAACCTTTTTTTTTTTTTTTTTTTTTTTTTTTTTTTGACGCTGAGAAATGGCAATTACGCACTTCCGCTCGCTGGGGGGGCAAGACAGGGAGTGTGGGACTCCCTGTCGCATGACGGCGACAGTATACCCACTAAAACTCAGCGGTGTTCCCTCCGGCGCCTTGTTGGGAGGGCTGTGGGAGACATTCTGCGTCCACGGCCCTCTGGCGCGTGCCCGCCTAGATGGCGGGCCCTACGTGCCCCCCGGGCTGGGGGGCGACGGGAATGGCCGGGAACACCTGGCCACTCCCGTCCGGCGCTGGTGAAGGCGCGTGCAGTGCAGGCAGGGGTGCCCCCGCACCCGTTGCCTGCTGGCCTCGACCAGGGAGGAGTCGGAGGTGCTCGTCATACTGACGTCTTCTCCGACCCCTCCTCCGCCTGCGGAGCGCCGGCGCGAGAGGGTCGTCCTCGCGCGCGCGCTCCGCCGCCTCCTTCTGCGACATGACCTGTTCACAGAAGGAGGCTACCGCCGCCCAGGACCCCTCGTCCCCCAGCATGGCGTTGATCACACCGGGGAGCGAGAGGTCCGGCCCGATCGCCGCAACGAGGTCGCGGCGCGGCTCCGACCACGACGGGCACCCCTCAAGGGTGTGCTGCGCCGTGTCCACCGCCGCGCCGCAATCGCGGCACGACGGTGTCTCCTCCCGACTGATGCGGTGCAGGTAGGCCCCGAAACATCCGTGGCCGGTCAGCACCTGCGCCAGTCGGAAGGAGACCACCCCGTGCGACCGATCGAGCCACTCTTGCAGGAGCGGCCCGATCGCGTCGAGTGTGCGGCGACCGAATGCCGCGGTGGCGAGGTCCGTCGCCCAGTGCCGGACGACGGCTTCCTTCGCCTCCCGCCGGACGGCCTCCCTCTCTTGCGGGGCTGGGCGCTCTCCGCTCACCCGCCGCCCCGCCGTCCACTCGTACACTCTGGCGAGCACCCACGCCTCGAGCTCCCAAGGCGGGGTGCCCGCCAGAGCGCACGCCGCCGCGAAGCCCACCGTGCGGTAGGTCCGCGCCACCCGCTGGGCTATGGCCCTCTGCGGGGCCCGCAAGGCCGCGGCATTCTCCCTCCTCCGGAGGGAGTCCTCCCAGATGGGGGCCCCGTAGGTGGCCATACTCCTCAGGATGCCGGCGTAGAGTCGCCGGCATCGGACGCTGGGCCCCCCCACGTTGGGGAGCAGCCACGAGAGGGCGCCCGCGGTCTTCAGCAGGCGCGCCGACAGCCCGCGGAAGTGCGGGCCGAAGCGCCACCTGCTGTCGAGCACGAGGCCCAGATATTTCATCTGGGCCCCAACCGCGATGCGGACGCCCTCCACGTGGATGTGGGCGTCGGGCGGGGGGCGCTGCCGCTGCCGAGGACCGTGGAAGTACACGGCCTCGGTTTTGTGCAGCGCCACCGTCAGGCCGAGGCGGCGGATCCTCTCCGCGACGAGGGAGCCGCCCGCCGAGGCCAAGTTGGCCGCCTTTTCGAAACTCTCCCCCCGGGCGGTGAGGAGAGTGTCGTCCGCGTAGCAGACGACCCTTACGAACCTAACCTTTTTTTTTTTTTTTTTTTTTTGGTATCGGGTTGGAAAATTCTCATGAAGTCCCTCCGTCCTCGGGGAAGGGCGGAGGGGACTGTCAGACTCTTACTGACTAAAAACCAACCCGGTGTTCCTCACGTACCCGTGTGTCGGAAGGGGCGGGTGTCGCAAATGCATTCTTCGCTAACCCCCCGACGGGTATTGGCCCGCCAGATGGTCAGGCGGGCCCCGTCACCCACTGCGGCCGTCACCCCGGCCGCAGGACTCCACTATGAGGCGCGCGCGGAACACGACGCTGCCGCCTCGAGGCCTGCTGCTGGTCAGACGACAAGACGCCCCGAGTCTATCGTCCGCAGGCCACGCCCTACGGTGGCCGGAAGTCGGCCACCCTCCAACGCCCCGTGCGTCTGCTGCGGGAGGGGTGAGAGGAGGCAGCCTCTCTCTCCCTTTCCGCCGCCTCCTTTGCGAGCATCACGGCCTCGCAGAAGGTGGCGACGGCATTCCAACCTGACTCGCTCCCGACCATGGTAGACACGACAGCCGGAAGCGAGAGGTCTCCCGCAGCCCCTACGGCCGCGACCAGGTCACGGCGCTGCTCAGCCCAAGCTGGGCACTCCGCCAGCGTATGCAGCGCCGTATCCTCGCGGCGATCACCGCAATGGTGGCACTGGGACGTCGGCTCCCGTCCTATGCGACACAGGTACTTCCCGAAGCATCCGTGTCCGGTAAGCACCTGCGTCACCCGGAAGCTGAGGGCGCCGTGGCTCCTATTGAGCCACTCCTCCAGAACAGGCCTTACCGCCGCTACAGCGGCGTGCCCCGCCGTGGGTTGCGCTAAGCGCGTCTGCCACTCCGCCACTAGGACCTGGCGGAGCTCCGCCCTGCGTGCCTCAACCTGTCGAGGCACCAGGCGCTCGCCCCGCTCGACCGCCTCCGCGCGCCACGAATAGAGCGACGCGAGGAGCTTTGCGTCGAGGTCCCAGGGCGGGGATCCGGCTAGGAGGCTCGCTGCCTCAAAGGAGATCGTACGGTATCCCCTTATGATCCTGACGGCCATCGCGCGCTGCGGCCTTCGCAGCGCGGCGACGTTGCGGGCCGTCAGGACGTCTGCCCACACTGGCGCGGCGTATAGCGCCATCGACCGTACGACCCCCATGTAGAGCCTCCGACAAGAGGAATTGGGCCCCCCCAGGTTGGGCAACAAGCGCAAGAGCGCAGAAGCGGCGCCCAACAACCGGGGGCCGAGCCGTGTAAAGTGCGGCCCGAAGCTCCATCGACTGTCGAGGACGAGTCCAAGGTACTTCATCGTCGACTCGACAGCGATGGAGACCCCTCCTACTATGATGCTGGACCCCGGAGGCGGCTGCATCCTCGGCCCGTGAAAACACAGGGCCTCAGACTTGTGCAATGCCACCTCTAAGCCCAGCCGCCGGATCCTACCCACGACGTGCGCGACACCAGCAGTCGCGCGTATGGCCGCCTGCCGGTACGACTTTCCACGCGCTGTGACTAGCGTGTCGTCGGCGTAACAAATGACGCCGACGCCGTGGATAAGCGCACCGCGCAGAGCCCAGTCATACCCTATATTCCACAGGGGCGGCCCCAACACCGAACCCTGCGGAACACCGCATGACGTCTCTCGCCGACACCAACCTTCTTGACCCGGGTACACCACCGATCTTTCGGACAAATAGGCCCCGACAATGCGTTGGAGGTAGCGCGGCACCCCGTGGTACCGGAGTGCCTCTCGGATGGTACTCCAGGGCAAGGTGTTGAAAGCGTTGGCGATGTCGAGCGACACCGCCAAGACCACCTCGCCCCGGGCGACTGCCTCCTCCGCGAGGGCCCTCACGCGCTTGATCGCCTCCACCGTGGAGCGCCCTTGGCGGAAACCAAATTGATTGTCCGCCAAATCCGGCCCTACCCTGGTCATGTGCTGGACGAGGCGACTGGCGATGATTCGCTCGAAGATCTTGCACACCTCGTCCAGCAACACGATTGGCCTGTACGCAGATGGTGAGTCTGCGGGGCGCCCCTCCTTCTTGAGCAGGACCAGCTTTCCGGTCTTCCACCGGCTTGGAAACTGGCCCCGCTCCAAACAAGCGCTTAAGAGCCCCGCTAGTCGGGGTCCGAGAGCCTCCATGGCCAGGACCCATGCACGGCCTGGAATGCCGTCGGGCCCTGGGGCGGTGTTCCTGATGCGAGTCACCGCCGCTCTCAACTCTACCCGGGTCACTTCGGGCACGTCGTCGTCAGTGTCGTCTTCCGCGTCGGGCACATTGCGAGGCGGAACCATAGCCGGTGGTGTGTGCTCTGGTCTCGACGGGAACAGCGCACACACCACCTCCTCCAGCAGCTGTGGCTGGAGACTCCGGGACAACGGTGGAGCCCGCTGGCGCAGCTTGCCCCGTACCATCAGGTAGGGGCGTCCCCACGGCTCTCGGTCCAGAGTCTCCAGCAGCTCTTCGTTGGCCTGGGCCTTTGCCCGGACGATGGCCAGCTGGAGGGCGCTTTTCGCCTCTCTGTAGCGGTTGTATAGTTCCGCCTCTTCCTGTTCGTCCGCCGCTGTAAAGGGGCGGCGGCGTCTTCTTCTTCGGTACCTTGTGTACCGGCGTCGCACCCGCACACAAGCGATGCGCAGCTGCGCAATCGACTGCGACCACCAGTACACTTGGCGCCTGGAAGGTAACGGCCGGACTCGGGGCATGCCAGCGTCGCAGATGTGCGACATGCTCTCCCGGAACCACTCCGCCTCCTCGTCGATATTGGTTGGCCTGTCTGGAGAGTCCAGCCAGGCCTTGACGATAGAGGCCTCCAGGAGAGCCTCCCTGTCCAGCCGCTTCAGTGCCCAACGCGGGCCGTCTCCAACGCCCACCGGGGCCGCTTGGACCGGCTCAACCGAGGTCTGGGCGGAGACGCTAAATCGAATATATCGATGATCGGACAGCGTCTCCACCTCCTCAAGGACGTGCCAGTCCTGGACAGTGCGCGCGAGAGTGGGGCTAGCGAACGACAGGTCCACTATTGACCCACCCCGCTGCCGCACGCACGTCTGCACCGAACCCCGGTTCAGGAGAAGCAGGCCCTGCTCGACCGCCCACTCCTCCACTAACTCGCCCCGCGCATCCGTAGCCGGGGAACCCCAAGCCGTAGATTTGGCATTGAAGTCCCCCAGGACGATCGCGGGACGAGGACGGCTACGACTGACGACCGTGCCCAACTCCACGATGATATTCTCCGTGTCGGCGAGAGAAAGGCTGGGGGCGAGATACACCCCCACGACCATAACGTTACCCCAAATTGCCGCGACATAGCCCCGCCCTCGGGTGACGGCCTCGAAGGGAAGGGTGTCAGCGGCAGACCTCATGATCAGTGCCACCGAGCGGTTCGTGTCGCACACCCAGTCATCCCTGGGTGGCACAAAATACGGCTCGGCGACAACTGCCACATCGATAGACCACTGCGCCATGCTCTGGAGCAAGAGATCCTGAGCCCTGGCGCAGTGGTTTATGTTGGCTTGGAGGAGACGACGTAGGGCCATTAGTGTGTGTCCATGGCCGTTGCCTCCTCCCCAGCCCTCGGCGGATGTTCTGCCGCAGCCGGCGGGTGAACCGGCTGCGAGGAGCTGGTTGCCTTCTCTGTCGTGTCCGAGTTACTGGCCAGCGGATGAGCCGGCTGTCTCTTGGCATTGCTCTTCTTCTTGGTGGGCCTGGCGCAGGCCTGCGACCCGATCCGATGTTGGGCTGGCTTGCCAGATGCCGCACAGATGTCGCAGTGCGGCGTAGCAGTGCAAGTGCCAGCCTTGTGATCGGGCTGACCGCAGCGGAAGCACATCCTGCTGCGGTCTACCCCAGTGCACCGTGCCCCCGCATGTCCTGCTTCCAGACAGCGGTAGCACTGATAGGGCTTGGGCGTTAAGAGCGCGACCCGCGCCGAGACCCACCCAACCAGCAGCCGTTTATCCGCGACCTTTTTGGCCGCCGCTACGGGACAGCTTACAAGAACTGACCCGAGACCGGAGAAGCCCCAGCGCATCGTGCCCGCCTTGACTTGTTCCGGCGGGCATCCTCCGGCCTTGGAGACGGCAGCAGCGACCTCCTCCTCTGTGACGGAGTCGTCCAGGCCCGAAATGCGCAGATCTGCGCACTTGGTTGGCCTGGACACTCTAACGTCATCGGGGCCTAGAGACGCCCTGAGTCTCTCGGCGAGGGCATCTGCTTTTGGGCCACTGGTTGATCCCGCTATTTCTAGCAGGCGGCCGCCGGTAGCAGTGGTTTTGCACCGGACGCCCGTTATGCCGAGATCACTGAGCGATATCTCGGCTTTCGCCTTCGCCGGGATCCCGGCATAGGTGAGGCCACGCTCCGCCGCCCCTGGCTGCAGGGTGAGTACCACCGCTGTGGAGCGGGGCGCACTGAGCCTCGCGGTCTCGCGCTTGGCCACTGCTTCCTCCTTCTGGGCCTTCTTTTTGGCCCGCTGGCGCGCCCTTTTGGACTTCTTGGCGGCGCCCGCGATCGTCCACTCCGCCTCATGCTCAGTGGCGGGTTTGCCGGCTGCTGGTCTGGCAGTTTGTGCAGGCGCAGCAGCCGCAGCACCCGCCTTTTTGGCCAGTTTGGCTTCTTTCTTCATCTGCCGTTTCGATTTTGCCTTCTGCGAGGCGGCAGTTGGAGCAGTGGCAGCAGCAGCAGGGGCCGCTTGTGCCGGTTGGGCGGCACGCGGCGCTGCGGCTTTGGCCGCATATGTCGGCGCCGGTGTGCTGCGTTGGTCTGCAGCTAGGGGAGGACGTAGAATCCTCCCCTCGAGCACCGAGAAGCGAGCGTTGAAGCTCGCCATCTCCTGTCGGATCAGGCGAGCAAACTCCTCCTGTACCGACTGCTGCGACTGCAACTGCGGTTGCGGTTGCGGCGTTGCGGGCGGAAGGCCCACCTCCCGCCTGAGGTGCTCGCGGCGGAAGTCGGCCATCTCCGCCTTGAGCTCCTCGTGCTCTTTGCGGAGCTCCGCCATTTGTGCTGCGAGCTTCGCGTTCTGAGCCCGCAGCAGCGCCGTCTCCTCGGTTGTGGTGCGAGCCAGAAGCACCTGCGCGCTCTCCAAAATGGAGGCCGTGGCCTCTTTGAGCGCCTTCTGGCTGCACCCGCTAAGGCCCTTTGAGACCTTGCCAACCCTTTTGATGGCCGCAACCGCGTCAGCCAGTCTCTGATTTAGGTCAGAGGCAGGCAGCTCGTCTGCCTCGATCCCCATACCAGAGACGGCAGACGACGACTCTGACAGGCGAGTGACTCTCCCTTCCGTCACCCTTTTTGTCAGAGCCGCAATCTGCCGCTCGTCCTCCTCGAGGTTTTTGGCCACGGCTGCGGCCTTCATCGCAGCCGCAGCCTCACGCCTGGATAGGCCGATACCGACATATTTTCCGGTGGTAGCGGGCCTACCTCTCCCTCCTTTTTTGGTACCGACCTTGGGGGCCGGCACCGCTGTGTCGCTCAGGGCCGAGTCCGTCCCTGAGTCTGCACCCTCTCTTGGGCGTTTGCGCAGGCGTTTGGCATTTAAGCTCGCCGCGCTCGCCACACTCATCAGGCTGGACGCGCTATCGGAATCCGACAGCACGCCCATTCTCTCCACCAGTACCAGAGGTACTTTCCCTTCTCCCTCAACGTCGTTTTTGGTTTTTGGTTTTGTAACTTTATCCATTTTGTTCCCACGAGAATAAGGCAACTAAATGTCAACACCGGGCAGAGGCCTAAGTGCCCGGGTAAGCCTACATACTGCTGGGGTCGGCAGGTACCAGCAGGTGGGAGCGCTAACGACCGTACACCCAACGGCCATTCATCCCCTCGCCGCGCTCCCGAAAACTTGGGATTGGGTGGTTTTTTATCTTAGAGGTGTCCTTCCTCTGGGGCCGGGCGGTTAAGCCAAGCCCCCCGACGGCGGCATTGAAGCATGCCTCCGTCCGCTGTCCGGCCAACCCGACTCAGCGGACCCGTCGAAAGGTTTGCTCCTCAATGAATGAGGAGACAAACGAACCCCCTTAGATGCGCCTGCACCCAAGAGGGTGTGGCCGCGTCCTCGCCTAGTCGACTACGTCGACGGGTCAGGAGCGACCCCTCCTGCAGAAGTTAGCTCCGGACAACAATACTCCTCTATCCCACCCCCCGCGAAGAGATTATTGTCCGTGACCCAGGGTGCACCAGGCCCAACGACTGCTCTTCCCCCCGGACGTATCCGCAAGGGACCAGCAGCCGCCAAGCGCACGAGGAGGTCTTCTGCTCGCACCCCAACCTAACCTAACCTTTTTTTTTTTTTTTTTTTTTTTTTTTTGTCGCTGAGAAATGTCAATTACGCACTTCCGCTCGCTGGGGGGGCGAGACGGGGAGTGTGGGACTCCCTGTCGCATGGCGGCGACAGTATACCCACTAAAACTCAGCGGTGTTCCCTCCGGCGCCTTGTTGGGAGGGCTGTGGGAGACGTTCTGCGTCCACGGCCCTCTGGCGCGTGCCCGCCTAGATGGCGGGCCCTACGTGCCCCCCGGACTGGGGGGCGACGGGAATGGCCGGGAACACCTGGCCACTCCCGTCCGGCGCTGGTGAAGGCGCGTGCGATGCAGGCAGGGGTGCCCCCGCACCCGTTGCCTGCTGGCCACCACCAGGGAGGAGTCGGAGGTGCTCGTCATACTGACGTCTTCTCCGACCCCTCCTCCGCCTGCGGAGCGCCGGCGCGGGAGGGTCGTCCTCGCGCGCGCGCTCCGCTGCCTCCTTCTGCGACATGACCTGTTCACAGAAGGAGGCTATCGCCGTCCAGGACCCCTCGTCCCCCAGCATGGCGTTGATCACGCCGGGGAGCGAGAGGTCCGGCCCGATCGCCGCAACGAGGTCGCGGCGCGGCTCCGACCACGACGGGCACCCCTCAAGGGTGTGCTGCGCCGTGTCCACCGCCGCGCCGCAATCGCGGCACGACGGTGTCTCCTCCCGACCGATGCGGTGCAGGTAGGCCCCGAAACATCCGTGGCCAGACAGCACCTGCGCCAGTCGGAAGGAGACCACCCCGTGCGACCGATCGAGCCACTCTTGCAGGAGCGGCCCGATCGCGTCGAGTGTGCGGCGACCGAATACCGCGGTGGCGAGGTCCGTCGCCCAATGCCGGACGACGGCTTCCTTCGCCTCCCGCCGGACGGCCTCCCTCTCTCGCGGGGCTGGGCGCTCTCCGCTCGCCCGCCGCCCCGCCGTCCACTCGTACACTCTGGCGAGCACCCACGCCTCGAGCTCCCAAGGCGGGGTGCCCGCCAGAGCGCACGCCGCCGCAAAGCCCACCGTGCGGTAGGTCCGCGCCACCCGCTGGGCTATGGCCCTCTGCGGGGCCCGCAAGGCCGCGGCATTCTCCCTCCTCCGGAGGGAGTCCTCCCAGATGGGGGCCCCGTAGGTGGCCATACTCCTCAGGATGCCGGCGTAGAGTCGCCGGCATCGGACGCTGGGCCCCCCCACGTTGGGGAGCAGCCACGAGAGGGCGCCCGCGGTCTTCAGCAGGCGCGCCGACAGCCCGCGGAAGTGCGGGCCGAAGCGCCACCTGCTGTCGAGCACGAGGCCCAGATATTTCATCTGGGCCCCAACCGCGATGCGGACGCCCTCCACGTGGATGTGGGCGTCGGGCGGGGGGCGCTGCCGCTGCCGAGGACCGTGGAAGTACACGGCCTCGGTTTTGTGCAGCGCCACCGTCAGGCCGAGGCGGCGGATCCTCCCCGCGACGAGGGAGCCGCCCGCCGAGGCCAAGTTGGCCGCCTCTCCGAAACTCTCCCCCCGGGCGGTGAGGAGAGTGTCGTCCGCGTAGCAGACGACCCTAACGCCCCGGGGGAGAGTTCCCCGCAGGAGCCAATCGTAGCCGACATTCCAGAGCAGGGGCCCCACGACCGACCCCTGTGGGACGCCGGCTTCGGCGGGATATCGCCGGACTCGGCCAGACCTGTCCACCAGGAGGACCTCCCTGTCCTCCAGGTAGCTGGCCAGCAGACGCCGCAGGTATGAAGGCACTCCGTGGAAGCGGTGCGCCTCCATGATGGTAGAGTGGGGGATCGAGTTGAAGGCGTTGGCTATGTCGAACGACACCGCCAGCAACCCGTCCCCCGCCTGCATGGCCTCCTCCACCTGCCCCTTGAGGCAGGCCAGTGCGTCCACCGTCGAACGCTCAGCCCGAAAGCCGAACTGAGCGTCCGACAAGTCCGGTCCGACATCCCGCAGGTGCTCCTTTAAGCGGGCGGCGACAATCCCCTCAAACATTTTCCCGACATCCGGCAGGAGCACAATCGGCCGGTATGCCGAGGGGGAGTCCGCCGGGCGGCCCTCCTTGCGAAGGAGGCACAGTTGGCCCTCCTTCCACGGTTTCGGGAACCTCCCCGACGCGAAGCATGCGTCGAAGAGGTCCCGAAACCGCGCCTCCATTTGGGTGGCGGCGATCGCCACCACCCTTGCGGGGACCCCGTCGGGGCCCGGAGCCTTCTTCCCGGCGCGGGCACGGTCGATGGCCGCGCCGAGCTCCGACTCCGTGACCGGCGGGGCCTCCTCCTCCTCCGTAATGTGCGGCGACAGCGGCGGCGGCGGCGGCGGAGCCATCACTGGTGGGGTGAAGTTGCCCCTGCTCGGAAACAGGGACCGCACCACCCCGTCCAGGAGGGAGGGCTCCAGGGTCTCGGCAACGGGGGGGCCGAAGGGGCGCAGCTTGCTGCGCGCCACCTTGTATGGCCTCCCGAAGGGGTCGTTGTCGAGACCCTCCAGAATCTCGGCTCTCGCCGAGTCCTTGGCCGTGGCGATGGCCCGATCGAGGACCGTCTTGGCCTCTACGTATGCCTCGTAGAGGCGGTCCTCGTTGGCCAAGTCTCTGCGACGCCGCCGCCGACTCCGCGTGTAGGCCCTCCTGGCCCGCACGCACGCTGCACAGAGCTCCGCCAGCTCCGCCGACCACCAGTACACGGCCCGTCTGGCTGGCGGCCGGCGAGACCGAGACATGCTGGAGTTGCACACCTCGGTCAGGGAATCCCCCAGCTGCCGCGCAGCGGTGTCCACGTCCGGACCGGCGGCAGGCGGCGACAGCCAGTCCTGGATGAACGCCGCCTCCGCCGCCGCCTCCCTGTCCAGGTGGGTCAGGGCCCACCGCGGGAACGGCGATTGCCCCGACCCAGCGGACTCTCCGGAGCCCCTGGCGGAGACGATGTCGAACCGCACGTAGCGGTGGTCCGACAAGGTCTCCACCAACTCCACCCGCCAGTCCACGACGCGGGCGGCTATCGCGGGGGTGGCGAACGAAACGTCCACCACCGACCCTCCCCGCTGCCGCACACACGTGTGGACCGCCCCCCTGTTGAGCAGGGAGACGCCGGACGTGGCCGCCCAGAGCTCCACGGCGCGACCTCGGACGTTGCACGAGGCAACCTAACCTAACCTAACCTAACCTTTTTTTTTTTTTTTTTTTGTCGCTGAGAAATGGCAATTACGCACTTCCGCTCGCTGGGGGGGCGAGACGGGGAGTGTGGGACTCCCTGTCGCATGACGGCGACAGTATACCCACTAAAACTCAGCGGTGTTCCCTCCGGCGCCTTGTTGGGAGGGCTGTGGGAGACGTTCTGCGTCCACGGCCCTCTGGCGCGTGCCCGCCTAGATGGCGGGCCCTACGTGCCCCCCGGGCTGGGGGGCGACGGGAATGGCCGGGAACACCTGGCCACTCCCGTCCGGCGCTGGTGAAGGCGCGTGCAGTGCAGGCAGGGGTGCCCCCGCACCCGTTGCCTGCTGGCCTCCACCAGGGAGGAGTCGGAGGTGCTCGTCATACTGACGTCTTCTCCGACCCCTCCTCCGCCTGCGGAGCGCCGGCGCGAGAGGGTCGTCCTCGCGCGCGCGCTCCGCCGCCTCCTTCTGCGACATGACCTGTTCACAGAAGGAGGCTACCGCCGCCCAGGACCCCTCGTCCCCCAGCATGGCGTTGATCACGCCGGGGAGCGAGAGGTCCGGCCCGATCGCCGCAACGAGGTCGCGGCGCGGCTCCGACCACGACGGGCACCCCTCAAGGGTGTGCTGCGCCGTGTCCACCGCCGCGCCGCAATCGCGGCACGACGGTGTCTCCTCCCGACCGATGCGGTGCAGGTAGGCCCCGAAACATCCGTGGCCGGTCAGCACCTGCGCCAGTCGGAAGGAGACCACCCCGTGCGACCGATCGAGCCACTCTTGCAGGAGCGGCCCGATCGCGTCGAGTGTGCGGCGACCGAAAACCGCGGTGGCGAGGTCCGTCCCCCAATGCCGGACGACGGCTTCCTTCGCCTCCCGCCGGACGGCCTCCCTCTCTCGCGGGGCTGGGCGCTCTCCGCTCGCCCGCCGCCCCGCCGTCCACTCGTACACTCTGGCGAGCACCCACGCCTCGAGTTCCCAAGGCGGGGTGCCCGCCAGAGCGCACGCCGCCGCGAAGCCCACCGTGCGGTAGGTCCGCGCCACCCGCTGGGAACCTAACCTAACCTTTTTTTTTTTTTTTTTTTTTGACGCTGAGAAATGGCAATTACGCACTTCCGCTCGCTGGGGGGGCGAGACGGGGAGTGTGGGACTCCCTGTCGCATGACGGCGACAGTATACCCACTAAAACTCAGCGGTGTTCCCTCCGGCGCCTTGTTGGGAGGGCTGTGGGAGACGTTCTGCGTCCACGGCCCTCTGGCGCGTGCCCGCCTAGATGGCGGGCCCTACGTGCCCCCCGGGCTGGGGGGCGACGGGAATGGCCGGGAACACCTGGCCACTCCCGTCCGGCGCTGGTGAAGGCGCGTGCAGTGCAGGCAGGGGTGCCCCCGCACCCGTTGCCTGCTGGCCTCCACCAGGGAGGAGTCGGAGGTGCTCGTCATACTGACGTCTTCTCCGACCCCTCCTCCGCCTGCGGAGCGCCGGCGCGAGGGGGTCGTCCTCGCGCGCGCGCTCCGCCGCCTCCTTCTGCGACATGACCTGTTCACAGAAGGAGGCTACCGCCGCCCAGGACCCCTCGTCCCCCAGCATGGCGTTGATCACGCCGGGGAGCGAGAGGTCCGGCCCGATCGCCGCAACGAGGTCGCGGCGCGGCTCCGACCACGACGGGCACCCCTCAAGGGTGTGCTGCGCCGTGTCCACCGCCGCGCCGCAATCGCGGCACGACGGTGTCTCCTCCCGACCGATGCGGTGCAGGTAGGCCCCGAAACATCCGTGGCCGGTCAGCACCTGCGCCAGTCGGAAGGAGACCACCCCGTGCGACCGATCGAGCCACTCTTGCAGGAGCGGCCCGATCGCGTCGAGTGTGCGGCGACCGAATACCGCGGTGGCGAGGTCCGTCGACCAATGCCGGACGACGGCTTCCTTCGCCTCCCGCCGGACGGCCTCCCTCTCACGCGGGGCTGGGCGCTCTCCGCTCGCCCGCCGCCCCGCCGTCCACTCGTACACTCTGGCGAGCACCCACGCCTCGAGCTCCCAAGGCGGGGTGCCCGCCAGAGCGCACGCCGCCGCAAAGCCCACCGTGCGGTAGGTCCGCGCCACCCGCTGGGCTATGGCCCTCTGCGGGGCCCGCAAGGCCGCGGCATTCTCCCTCCTCCGGAGGGAGTCCTCCCAGATGGGGGCCCCGTAGGTGGCCATACTCCTCAGGATGCCGGCGTAGAGTCGCCGGCATCGGACGCTGGGCCCCCCCACGTTGGGGAGCAGCCACGAGAGGGCGCCCGCGGTCTTCAGCAGGCGCGCCGACAGCCCGCGGAAGTGCGGGCCGAAGCGCCACCTGCTGTCGAGCACGAGGCCCAGATATTTCATCTGGGCCCCGACCGCGATGCGGACGCCCTCCACGTGGATGTGGGCGTCGGGCGGGGGGCGCTGCCGCTGCCGAGGACCGTGGAAGTACACGGCCTCGGTTTTGTGCAGCGCCACCGTCAGGCCGAGGCGGCGGATCCTCCCCGCGACGAGGGAGCCGCCCGCCGAGGCCAAGTTGGCCGCCTCTCCGAAACTCTCCCCCCGGGCGGTGAGGAGAGTGTCGTCCGCGTAGCAGACGACCCTAACGCCCCGGGGGAGAGTTCCCCGCAGGAGCCAATCGTAGCCGACGTTCCAGAGGAGGGGCCCCACGACCGACCCCTGTGGAACGCCGGCTTCCGCGGGATATCGCCGGACCTGGCCAGATTTGTCCACCAGGAGGACCTCCCTGTCCTCCAGGTAGCTGGCCAGCAGACGCCGCAGGTATGGAGGCACTCCGTGGAAGCGGAGCGCCTCCATGATGGTAGAGTGGGGGATCGAGTTGAAGGCGTTGGCTATGTCGAACGACACCGCCAGCAACCCGTCCCCCGCCTGCATCGCCTCCTCCACCTGCTCCTTGAGGCAGGCCAGTGCGTCCACCGTCGAACGCTCAGCCCGAAAGCCGAACTGAGCGTCCGACAAGTCCGGTCCGACATCCCGCAGGTGCTCCTTTAGGCGGGCGGCGACTATCCCCTCGAACATTTTCCCGACGTCTGCCAGGAGCATGATCGGCCGGTATGCCGAGGGGGAGTCCGCCGGGCGGCCCTCCTTGCGAAGGAGGCACAATAGGCCCTCCTTCCACGGTTTCGGGAACCTCCCCGACGCGAAGCATGCGTCGAAGAGGTCCCGAAACCGCGCCTCCATTTGGGTGGCGGCGATCGCCACCACCCTTGCGGGGACCCCGTCGGGGCCCGGAGCCTTCTTTCTGGCGCGGACATGGTCGATAGCCGCGCCGAGCTCCGACTCCGTGACCGGCGGGGCTTCCTCCTCCTCCGCCTCGTGCGGCGGCGGCGGCGGCGGCGGCGGCGGCGGAGCCATCACTGGCGAGGTGAAGTTGCCCCTGCGCGGAAACAGGGACCGCACCACCCCGTCCAGGAAGGAGGGCTCCAGGGTCTCGACAACGGGGGGGCCGAAGGGGCGCAGCTTGCTGCGCGCCACCTTGTATGGCCTCCCGAAGGGGTCGTTGTCGAGACCCTCCAGCATTTCGGCTCTCGCCGAGTCCTTGGCCGTGGCGATGGCCCGATCGAGGACCGTCTTGGCCTCCACGTACGCCTCGTAGAGGCGGTCCTCGTCGGCCAAGTCTCTGCGACGCCGCCGCCGGCTCCGCGTGTAGGCCCTCCTGGCCCGCACGCACGCTGCACGGAGCTCCGCCAGCTCCGCCGACCACCAGTACACGGCCCGTCTGGCAGGCGGCCGGCGAGACCGAGGCATGCTGGAGTTGCACACCTCGGTCAGGGAATCCCCCAGCTGCCGCGCAGCGGTGTCCACGTCCAGACCGGCGGCGGGCGGCGACAGCCAGTCCTGGATGAACGCCGCCTCCGCCGCCGCCTCCCTGTCCAGGTGGGTCAGAGCCCACCGCGGGAACGGCGATTGCCCCGACCCAGCGGACTCCGCGGAGCCCCTGGCGGAGACGATGTCGAACCGCACGTAGCGGTGGTCCGACAAGGTCTCCACCAACTCCACCCGCCAGTCCACGACGCGGGCGGCTATCGCGGGGGTGGCGAACGAAACGTCCACCACCGACCCTCCCCGCTGCCGCACACACGTGTGGACCGCCCCCCTGTTGAGCAGGGAGACGCCGGACGTGGCCGCCCAGAGCTCCACGGCGCGACCTCGGACGTTGCACGAGGCGGCCGGGTTGCCCCAGGCTGTCGACTTGGCGTTCAGGTCGCCCAAGACTACGACCTGACGCGGCGCCGCCCTGCCGACCACGGCGGCCAGGACCCCGAGAAAGTCCTCGAAGTCCTGCAAGGAGCGGTTTGGGGAGAAGTACACGGCCACGAGGGCCGAGTCTCCCCACGCGGCGGCCACGTATCCCGGTCCCCTCTCTAATAGCGAGAGGGGAGGGGAGTCCGTGGAAGACCGCGCCGCTAGTGCCACCAAGCCGTCCTCGTCGCCCAGCCAGCTGCCGGGGATCGAGTACGGCTCGGCGACCGCCGCCACGTTCACCAACCACTCGGCCATGACCTGAACCACCAGGTCCTGGGCCGCTTTGCAGTGGTTGGTGTTCGCCTGGAGGAAGCGATGACGGTCGACCCTATCCATCGATCGTCATTGCTCCCCCCTCTGTTGCCGCCGCTGGAGCTGCGGCGGCGACGACGACGGCGGTGGCGGCGGAGGCGGCAGGTCGGACCTGCGCCTGCACCACTCCCTTTCTGACGGGGGGCTTGCAGCTCCCACCCGCCATCTTGTGGTCGGCAGGGCGGCCACTGGCGGCGCACGTCACGCAATGTGGCGTGGCGGCGCCGCAGGCGGCATTCTTGTGCCCCTGGAGCCCGCAGCGGTAGCACGCGTCCCCCCAGTCGGCCTTGGAGGGACACGTGGCCCGAGTGTGCCGCCTCCCTGTCCAGGTGGGTCAGAGCCCACCGCGGGAACGGCGATTGCCCCGACCCAGCGGACTCCGCGGAGCCCCTGGCGGAGACGATGTCGAACCACACGTAGCGGTGGTCCGACAAGGTCTCCACCGGCTCCACCCGCCAGTTCGACACGCGCGCGGCCAGCGCAGGTGTGGCGAAAGTGACATCCACTATTGAGCCACCCTGCCGCCGCACGCATGTCTGGACGCTTCCTCTGTTCAGGAGGGAGAGCCCAGAGGAGGCTGCCCACATCTCCACTGCCCGCCCGCGTGCGTCGGTGGCCGGGTTGCCCCAGGACACTGACTTGGCATTCAGGTCTCCCAGTACGGAGACCTGACGCGGCGCCGCGGCAGGGCGGCGGAGGTAGTTCTCGAAATCCTGCAAAGGGCGATTTGGGGAGAAATAGACGCCCACCAGGGCCATCTCTCCCCACGCGGCGGCCACGTATCCCGGTCCCTTCTCTAATAGCGAGAGGGGAGGGGAGTCTGTGGAAGACCGCGCCGCTAGTGCCACCAAGCCGTCCTCGTCCCCCAGCCAGCTGCCGGGTATTGAGTAGGGCTCGGCGACCACCGCTACGTTCACCAACCACTCGGCCATGACCTGCGCCACCAGGTCCTGGGCCGCTCTGCAGTGGTTGGTGTTCGTCTGGAGGATGCGGTAGTCGGAACCCACTATTCCAGCATCGCATTACCCTCCTCAGCCACCGCCGCTGAAGCTACAGCAGCGACGACGGCGGCAGCGGTGGCAGCAACAGGGCGAACCTGCGCCGGCACTATGCCCTTCCTCGCGGGAGGCTTGCAGCTCCTGCCCGCCATCTTGTGGGCCGCGGGGCGGCCACTGGCGGCACACGCCGCGCAGTGTGGCGTAAAATCGGAAAAAGTGGTATTTTTTACGTCCACAGTGAAGTGCTATATACCAAAAGACGCGAAATTGTGCAGCGCACATGACAGTGAAAAGTGTTTAACTGGAAAAACCTCGGAAAAATTTTTATAAGGTGATTACCGAAAAAACATTGTTTTTTGAAACACTTAAACCCAAATAACTCTAAAATCAGTGCTGTGACTTAGAAGTTTTTGGTTGCCAAAACAACCGGCACAGCGCGGCGCACACGGCGACACGTCAAGCACGGAAATCGTCCCACGGAGTCAAGAGAAATAAGTGTTTTTCCACCAAAATTTTCACAACCACGTGCCACGAGGTCATAGGACGCGAGGAGATAGGACGCTGACCTTTTAATACAGTAAAGCAGGTGACCTTAGAAGACTTCAGCCGCTTTCAGAAAATTTTTATCTCTTCTGAAAGCGCTGATATTAGACATCAAAGCTGCAAACTTCAGGAGCCACTACAGCAAAAACTTCAGGCAGGACCCCCAAATTTTATCCCGGATCCAGCTGCGCGCTAGCCTCCTGAAGAGTTAGATAGTAAACATAGATTTTTAAGACTAATATTAAGCAAATTATTTAACTTTTTCCAAAAAATTCAGTTTTTAAAAAAATTTCTTCAGTGTTTTTTCAAAATTTTTAGTTGGCACTTAAGGCAAGTTGTACCAGTTTGAAAGTTGACTTTGACAGTTCTCGGGCTGTCAAACAAAATTTCAAAATTGGATAACTCCCAAACCGGTGGTCGTAAAAGGCCCGGGTTTTCTTTAGGGCCATTGGCTGGATTCTCCCTAGCCGACTGCGAGTTTTCAGGAGCTTTCAGGACCTGAAAAGTCAAAGTTTAGGCCTGAAAACAACCTCGCTGGCTGGCTCTCCACGAGCCCATTCAGAAAAGCCCAATCACGGTGGCATTTGGACAAACGGTTCCGGAGAAAATTACTGGTAACCAAATTCTGGGCGCTATCTTTCTTTAGCAACCGGAATTTCAAACCTGGTTTTCTCGGGAACCCTTTGGGCTAGGTTATCCGTGTTTGGGATCATTGGAAGGGGCTCGGGGAGACCTATCCAATAGAGGGTAGAGATCGGCTCTACATTGAGTTGGAGATTTTTCGACTTTTTAAAATTTTTCAAAAAAATTATTTTTTGACGTAGTGAGATTCCTGGGAGCTCCTTGACACTAGACGCAGCTCTAGAATAGTTTTAAGCCCTAATGACTTAGAGCGAGTATCTTTCATTACCTTATTATCACACTTCTTTTTATAACATTGCGACTAATTGTATATATTAATTTAACTTGAAATATTGACTAGGGTATCCTTGTACAATACCCCAGACTATAAGCTGGAACTTGTTATTGAGGCTCCATAGAATAAGGTTGTTTTAAGAAGCTGAGCAGTGACTTTAACCTCTCTACACCAATATAATTTTATTTTATAGTTAAATAATAAAAATTGCATAAAATTGACTACTATTTACTTTAGTAAGTGAATACACACTACACAATAATACTTTACATTAGAATAGGTGACCGTGTCTTGAGCCTATTGGCCAAAACACATAGAATTAGTTAGATTAAGTACATTATACATCCTATTAGCATTTTGACTACCACTATATATCTGACCGGGGTATCCTCTACAATACCCCTTTCGACATTAACATTTCTACATTTTGTTGACCACATAAAAAGTGAACCATCATCGCAGCCATGCCAACCACAAGGACACCTGCTAAAAGAATTTTAAGCACGAGTCCCCACACCTCCCCTGACGACTCGGAGAGGGCCGGACCGTCTCCAACCCCGCCGCAGGGCACAAGCCATAAATGTTAGGCGAAGCGTCGGGGAGATAGAGGGTAAATTGGACCCGAGGCCATGTACCTCAAAAGCCCATCAACAGTCACCAACGAAGGGCACCACGGCAAAGATACCCGGGGCGCCCCAAAAGACTAAGCAGAGGAAGGCGACATCCCAAAAGGCAAACCCAGAGCCAATAGGTACGCCCCCGGGGCCGAGACAAGAGGTGGGAAAGTCCGCCGATAAAGTGGCCCAGGCCCGCGTATGGCTGCTGAGAGCGAAAAACTACTTAGGCGAATCGCACAACCTGCGAGGCGACCTAAAAGTCGGGATCACCGCAGCGGTGGACAACCTGTACCTGCTCGTAAAGGAGGCAGCTGCAGTAACATCCAAAGCGGCACCTGAAAGCGAAAGTGAAAGCAAAAGACAACAGACAACCAGTGAACTAGACAAAGGGAAGGGGCAAAATGAGGGGATAGGGATCACAGGGGAAGAGGGGAAGGAGATGATCAAACTACTCAAGGAACAAGGGGCAAAAATAGAGACGACCTTCAAAGAGATGGAAAGGCTAAAGGAAACCATAGCCAACCACCACTTGAACCTTGGCACGTACGCAAGCGTCGCGGCGGTACCAGCACCGCCCAGAGACCAGAACACTATGAGGACAGCGCTACACTCTGTGTTAGTAGCATCGAAGGACGACACCGAGAACGGTGACGAGGTCCTGAACAGAGTGCGGGAAGCCGTAAATGCCAAGGATGGATGGGTGACTGTGGAGAAGGTCCGGAAAGTAAAGGACAGAAAGGTAATAGTGGGATGCAGAACCGAGGAAGAGAGGAATAAAATAAAAGAGAGGCTCAAAGGCGCGGCGAACCACCTTACAGTCGAAGACGTGCACAACCAGGATCCCTTAGTTGTTATTAAAGACCTGCTGTCCTATCACAGTGACGAGGACATAATTATGGCACTAAGGAACCAGAACAAGGAGATATTTCAGGGACTTCATAAAAGAGAGGACAGAGTAGAGGTCAAGTTTAGGAGGAAGACTCGAAACCCTCACAACAATCATGTTGTACTGAAAGTAGCTCCGCAGTTGTACAAAAGGTTGACGAGTAGGGGCTACCTCCACATTGACTTGCAGAGGGTCAAAGTTGAAGACCAGACGCCATTAGTCCAATGCTCAGTGTGTTTGGGCTAAGGACATGGCCGAAAATACTGTAAAGAGACGATACCTAAATGCAGTCATTGTGGGGGTGACCACATGAAAAATGAATGCACGGACTGGCTGGCGGGGGCGGCACCTGTGTGCTGCAACTGCACAGCAGCGAAACACGACAGCACTAATCACAACGCTTTTAGCAATGATTGTCAGGTGCGACGAAGATGGGAGGCACTGGCAAGAGCTAAAGTAGCGTATTGCTAAGGTGGTTCCCAACCGCTCACGGGTAGGCAATCCCACCAGAGGTTACGCAGTGGCCCAAGCCAACCTCCAGAGAAAGGAGTTGGCAATGACTGAACTCATGGTGGAGGCCAGCGTTCGCAAATTGGCATTCGCGTTGGTCCAGGAGCCGTACGTGGGAGGGGTGCGAAGGATGAGGGACTACTGTGGGGCGAGAGTCTACCAGTGCGCAGAAGTAGGAGATGGGACAGTGAAGGCGGCGATAGTTGTCTTCGATAACAACCTCGACGTCACGCTGTGCCCGAAACTCACGACTAACAATATTGTTGTAGTGAGGATCCGAACTAGCACCTGGGAAATCGCGGCGGTGTCCTTCTACTTCGAGCCAGACCGACCACTCGGCCCATACCTGGAACAGCTGAGAACGGTCATTGAAGAAATGGGTCCGAGAAGGCTGTTGATAGGTGGCGACAGCAATGCAAAGAGTACCTGGTGGGGCAGCACCATAGAAGACCACAGGGGTGTAGAAATGTCCGGGACCCTGGAAGAGTCTAACATGCAGGTATTGAACAGAGGTGATACGCCCACTTTTGACACCATTAGGGGTACGAGGGCGTACACCAGTCACATCGACATAACGGCGAGTACCGACGACTTGTTGGGGCTTGTTGAAAACTGGAGAGTAGACCAGACCGTAACGAGCTCTGACCACAATACTTCGATGTTAGAGCACAAAAGAGCAAAGGAATGAGAGTCCAAAGAACCACCCGTCTGTACAACACTAAGAAAGCCAACTGGGACCTCTTCCGAGAAAAACTGGTGCAACTCAAAGAATCAAATGCTATAAACACTGATGCGATACGTAACATAAACGACAAGCACACACTGGAGCGAACAGTCATAAAGATTACTGAAACCATAACCACAGCATGCAAGGAAGCCATTCCACCAAAGAAGACCACGGAGACACTCCGTGTTCCCTGGTGGAACGAGGAACTTACCAAGGCAAAGAAGGTGATGGTTACGTATCGCAGAAGAATAAAGAATGCCGCGCCGCATCGAAGAGAAAAAGTCGTTGAAGAATACCTGAAAAAGAAAGAAGACTATGAGTGCCAAGCCAAGAATGCCCGTATAAGCAGTTGGAAACGGTTCTGCGAGAGGCAGGACAGAGAGGGGGTATGGGAGGGGATTTATAGAGTAATAAATATGACCGCCAAGAGACAAGAAGACTTGACACTTAAAACCAAAGATGGTAAATACCTAAATCCCAAAGATTCAGCAGACCTACTTGCCGAGACATTCTACCCAAGGGACACAGAAAGCAATGATAGCACCCTTCATCGCCGCATAAGAGAAGCGGCAGAGCGGGTGAATGAAAGGCGAGATGGTGAACATCACGATCCGACGTTCACCTTGCTGGAGCTAGAGACCGCGATAAGGAGCTTCAACGCCAAGAAGGCGCCCGGAGCGGATGGCTTCACGGCCGACATCTGCAGCAGAGCCTTGATGCAAAACCCAGAAGAGTCACTTGCCCTGTTCAACAAATGCTTCAAAATAGGACACTTCCCGGACACCTGGAAAGAGGCCACAGTAGTGGTTCTCAGAAAACCGAGCAAGGACTCTTATACAACACCCAAAGCATATAGACCAATCGGTCTATTGCCGGTACTGGGCAAGGTTCTAGAGAAACTGACAGTGGCAAGGATTAAATACCATCTCGTATCGAGGATTAGTACTCGCCAGTATGGATTCATGCCCCAGAGAAGCACCGAAGACGCCCTCTATAATCTAATACACCATGTGCGGGTTGCAAGGTCGTAGGCAATATTAAAGCACTGTTTGGTTTTTATGTTAAAAGTTTATTAAAGGTTCTACAAGTTTAATGTTAAAAGTCTTAAAGTAAAATGTTAGATCATATGTTAAAATGTTACGTTAAAATGTTAGATATGTTAATGTTGCGAATGCACCCGGTCCGTATGGTCTCTGGTAATGCACTGAAGCGTAGCAGTTTACGACAATTGTCACTTAGATACAATTGTTGGAAACTGCTGCGTTAGCAAGTGTTCGGTTGCTTAGACCGAACATATTCCGGGGCGGCAAAGATGCTGTTGAGATGAGTTGGTTGGTTGGTTG
Organism: Tholera decimalis; assembly: GCA_943138885.2. NCBI lineage: Eukaryota > Metazoa > Arthropoda > Insecta > Lepidoptera > Noctuidae > Tholera > Tholera decimalis. The sequence goes on along the minus strand of OW964573.2, from coordinate 40,161,232 downwards.
GATGATGTAGTGATGATTCTTAAGATAATAGAAACAATAATTATCATTTAGATAAACACTTAAGATATAATCTTAATGTCTCTAGGTTTTGTTTAAGTTTGGCGAACATGCTTTGTGTTGTTTTTTAACAACGGTCACTTGCACTGCACTTTGAGCACTGGGCTGACGGTCAGCCTCGTTATGTAGTCGCGCACAAGCACTAGCACTCGCGTCGTTAACACTACGTAGCTCGATGTCCGGGGAGATGAGCACGCGTCGCATGCGGCGTCGTCGCCACCGCCACAGGAGCACGGCCGCGCCCGCAGCCGCCGCCAGCACGAGGGTGTAGCTTACTACGTAGTGATGAATGTCATGTGGAGACAACTCATCTAGTTCTACGTCACTGTTTCTCATTTGCTTGATTTTTTTGTAGAGTTTGAGCAAGTCTTCATCCAATTTGTCCTGCTCAGTTTGGTTGTCGTGGACCTTCTGCATCGGTAGGCTCACGTTGATAATGTTGTTTAGTTGGTCAATCTTGGGTACGTAAATATTTGACTGAACCGTTATGTTGTTGTCAAATTTTGTGTTTGCATGCAAGGTAAAATCTTGCCCTTTGATAACACAACCTTGTCCGAGGTGTATTAATCCTGCGTGGTTGAGTTGTTCGACGGTGATATGCTCTCCGCAAATTATTCTAATGGTATAGTTATTGCAGCAGTGATATAAATGCTCAGAAGGTTCAGTTAATGATACCCACATGTTTGTACATAGAGTTTGTTCAACTTTACACTGGTTAGTCAAGTGATCAAGTTTGCAGTAGTCGTTGTTGTCACTGCCCAGATGGTAAACAGGCTTCTTTAGCAAGCACATATAGTCTCTTCCTGTGCAAGACATGTTGAAAGCTCATTGTTATTTATTGGTATGTATGAGTCCCTTTTTAGATTCACTGCCATATATTGTGATTTTGGCAAAATGCTTTTTACAGTTTTGCCGAATTGTTTAGGAATCGGTATCACTCTGTATAGTTTGTATCGATCTCTGCTGATTAATGGGAATGTTATTTGGAATATAAAATATTTTTCAGTGGTCCGTGCTTTTATTTGCAGTAGATGATACAGTTTTTTCACATCAGTTTGATCGACAGGTAGCATCAGATCATCCGTAAGCTGACCCGCAATGACGTTGAGTTCTTGTTGTAGTTGTTTAGGCGTTAATAAATGTATGTTGAACTGACCATGGCGAATATCCGTCAAAGTATCCAGTAAAGTGTCTTGATTCCCCTTTAATGTTTGAAGCAAAGTATTTGCAGTCAATGCAGTTACGATTTGTCCTTGAACTGCACTTATGTTACTCATTGCTAGTTGTACTCCATTTGTTAATCTGTCCAGTGTGTCTAAATGTTGATTTATAGTTTTATGTTGCTTATGGATAATCCTTTCAGTTCGTTTCAGAATGTTATATTCGGACTCCACAACAGATGTTTGATTTTTCCATAATTTAGCTAAATGATTTTGATTTCTCTTTATGAGTTCAATGTCCTTAGTGTATTGTTCAGCGAAACGCTCATCTAATACGCCGAATAGATAATTCGCCGCGTAACCTATCCCATTGATAAGCCCACGACGCTGTCTGGCGTGAGCGATGAATTGTTGTGTCAGCAGGAGCGTGTTGTAGTATCTTAGTTCGAGGAACTCGTGCTGCAGTTGTGGTACTATCATGTTACAAACACCGCTGTTTATATTAGTACATATGTTATCTAAATGACTTAATAGTTTTTCTAGCGCTGTCGTACCCTCCCAGTAGGGTGACATATCGTAATAGACGACTAAAGTCCATTTGTCACGGATGAGATTCATTTTGGCCACAGGATCAAAATATAAGGATTGGTTATTCCTCAATTTTGTAATGTTATACATCATGCCATGCGCAGTGTTTATTGCGATTGTCATAAGTAATGTTAATGCTAGGGCCAAAGAAATGAAGTTGTTATGGCCTAGTCTTAACGGCGGTGTTCTTTTTCTTATTTTGTTCTGTTGTTGACTGTTTTCTGTTTGTTTTCGATTTGTTTTAAGTTCTTGTTCGTTTGTTTCCGGTGAATTAATAGGTAATAGGGAAAGTTTTATGATAGGTCTCTTCACGATGCCATTTTTTGTTTTTAAGGACACCTACGTACGTACGTACGTACAAGTCCATCTCTGCCCGGGTGGACTTCGACGACTCTTCCCATAGCCCATTTTCCAGCAGGTATGTTGTTTTCTTGAATGACGACCAAATCGCCTAGTTTCAAGTTTTGTTGTGGTTTCAGCCATTTACTTCTTGCAGTTAGTTGACTTAGATATTCTGACTTCCACCTTCTCCAAATATCTTCAGATATCTTCTGAATTAAATGCCAACGTGTCCTGGCATCCCTTTCTGTTTCGATAACTGTTAGCCCTGCGCGTCCTGTTAAAAAATGTGCCGGTGTTAAAAAGTCGAGGTCTTCTATATTTTCTGTTATGGAGCACAGAAGTCTAGTGTTCAAGCAAGCCTCAAGTTGAGTAAGAATGGTCGAGTATTCCTCATATGTGAGTTTCTGTTCACCAATTACACGCTTAAGGTGGAACTTAAGGCTTCTTACAGCTCTCTCCCATAAGCCTCCAGCACTAGGCCATGATGGTGCGTTAAAGTGCCAGTCGATTTTCATCTCAGTCACTTCTGCCAAGAAGCTATCTTGGAATATTTGTTGTAATTGTTGGTATTCGTTCTGCAAAATGTTGTTGGCGCCAATGAAATTAGTTCCTTGGTCGCTGTAAAGATGTCGTGGAGCTCCTCGTCTAGCTGCCATCCTCTTCAATGCAGCCAAGAAAGCAGAACTTGTTAAGTCCGAGACCAGCTCCAAGTACACGGCTTTAGTAACCATGCAAATGAAAACCGCCACGTATCCTTTAGTTGTTTTAACTCCACGTCCTTTGTTTGTTTTGATGTCCACAAACCCCGTGTAATCGACATCAGTGTGGTAAAAAGGTGGAGCGGGGTTGCATCGCACATCTGGAAGATCGCCCATCAGTTGATACTGTCTTCCTGACTCATGTTTACGGCAAATCACGCATTTCCGAATCTGCTTCTTGGTAGCATTGTTCCCACTCGTAATCCAATAGTAATGACGTAGTTTGGCGTGAGTCACTCGTGGACCACCGTGAAATGTTAGTTGATGTGCTTCGTTGATGAGAATCTCCGCCAACCGACACTTATGTGGTATGATTATCGGGTGCCGCATCTCCTCACTTATGTTAGCGTTTTTCAATCGCCCACCAACACGTATCAGTCCGTTTTGGTCAATGAACGGATCTAAGTTTAATAATTGACTTTTTGAGCCAACGCTACCACGTTCACGTATGTTTTCTATTTGCGTTGCAAATTCCTTATTTTGGACGTGTTTTATAATAATTATTTTAGCCTTGCGCAACTCTTGTAATGTGAGATAGCTTGGCAACTGTGTACGGTATCGTGTAGGTGTGATCGCTCGATATATCCATGCTAATATATGTGTTATTTTCTTTGTGTTGTTGTATTTTTCTAAGAAATTATCGATGATATTTGGGCAGTCTTGCACGATATTGACTTGTTTGTTGATGGTTTTGACTTCCTCGTTGATTATAAAAATTTGTTTTTCAGTTTCAACTTTCGGGGTCCATGTTTTAAGCCATTGGGGGCCTTGCCACCATAGTGTGTGCTGTATTAACTGCGACGCTAACATTCCACGGCTGGCACAATCCGCTGGATTATCTGTTGATTTTACATAACGCCAGCAGTCAGATGGCATTGTTTCTGTGAGTTTGGCAACCCTATTTGCGACGAACGCCTTCCAACGGTTAGGCTCACCTTGTATCCAGCCCAGTGTTACCTTGGAATCAGTCCATCCGAATATTTCTAGTCTGTTTGTTAAGGATTGTTGTATTTTATTTATGAGCTTAGGTAGTAGGTATGCACCACTAAGTTCTAGTTTTGGCAACGTAAGGGCTTTTTTATGCGGCACGAGTTTAGATTTTGCGGCGATGAGTATTACGTCCGATTTATGTTTTATGCGCGCATAAACTACGCATGCATATGCCTTCATGGATGCGTCACAGAACCCATGAATTTCGATGACGTCATCACTGTTGTTCTTCAACCATCTTGGTACCTCGCAGCTGTGTATGTTGTGTAGATCTACTTTTATTTTGGTCCAGTCGTTGAAGATATCATTAGACACTTCCTCATCCCATTGTAAGTTGTTTACCCATAGTTTTTGGAACAGTATTTTTAGTTTAGTTGATATTGGTGTTAACCAGCCTAAAGGATCGAACAATTTCGATATTTCCGATAGTAGATTGCGTTTTGTTGGCCTTGAAGACTGTTTAGAAAAATCGCAACGAAAGAAAAAGTTATCCGTGTTTGTGTTCCAACACAGACCCAGTGTTTTCGAGATTGACTCCGATTTTGAGTTGAATATAATGTTTGTTTCAGGATTTTGATAACTTGGTATGTTTTCTAATAATGTTGGTTCGTTGGAGGCCCATTTACGTAAATTGAAACCCCCTGAATGTAGTAAGTTCATCAAATCTGATATCAGTTTCTTACCTTGTTCAACTAAATGACACCCATGTACAAGGTCATCCATATAAAACTCTTTGTCTAACACCTGAGCTGCGTCAGCATAATTTTCCTGTTCGTCTTTTGCTAATTTTTTCAGCGTCATTAAAGCTAAAAATGGGGCCGCTTTTGTACCATATGTAACTGTTGTGAGTTGGTAAGATTGTATAGGACTTTGAGCATTGTTGCGTCAGATTATTTTTTGTAGTGGTTGATCTAATTCATGTACCCGGATCTGCCTATACATCTTCTCGATATCTGCTGTATAAGCGTATTGGTACTGCCTCCATTTTAGCAATAGTGTTTGCAGATCTTGTTGAAGGTTGGGTCCTTTGTGCATCAAATCGTTGAGGCTGAATCCTGTAGATGTCCGCGCAGATGCGTTGAAAACAACCCTGTATTTTGTTGTGGTCGATTCCTCTCGTAGCACACCGTGGTGAGGTAAGTAGCACTCTGGTGTTATGTTACTTTGAACAGCTTGCTTCATATGTTTTAATTGTAAATATTCATCCATAAACATTTTATAATGTTGGGCTAGTGTCTCGTTTTTCTGAAACTTGCGCTCCAAATTACGAAATTGAGCTAACGCCATTTGTTTTGAGGAACCTAACTTGTTTTCTATGTTTTTCTTTAACGGTAGCCTGACTTCGTAGCGCCCGTTTTGTTTCCTAGTTGTGGTATTTGAGTAGAATGTAATAATACATTTCTGATCTTCGACCGATAAACTAGGCTGTTCTGTTATGTCTTCTATTTCCCAGAATTTATGTATGTCTTCCAAGTTGTGCAGAACTACATTACATTGGAATGTTTTTGTTGAGCCTCCACACAATATCCACCCCAGGTGGGTTTGCTGAGCGATAGGCTGTGTTGTGTTAGTCCCCTTGATGACACCCTCCATGATAATGTTAGCGTAGACTTCGGCTCCGAGCAGCAAGTCAACTGGCCTACTAATGTAATACTCCGGATCCGCCAAAGTAATGTTTTCTGTGAATGACCAGGAAGGCTTCAAAAATGTTTGGTTGGGGAGATTTTTAAGTAGGTTGTTCATAATCATCGCCTCTGTTGTAAAAGCATAGTCACTGTTCATAGACTTGCATGTTATGTGAACTAGCCCTTTACAGTTGTTCTCCTTTGCGCCTACTCCTAGAACAACCCCTTTGCATTTTTGGCGTTTTATCTTCAATAACTGAGCCGCTTTTTCGGTTATTAAAGATATCTGCGAACCCTGATCGATAAGAGCACGCATGTTGTGATATGTTCCGTCGGCTGCCATAACCTTGACGAGAGCAGTTGTCAGCAATATTTCTGCGTTCCCATCCTGTGATGCATTAGAGACCTTGACCGTCGGTTCAGTGTGTTTAGAAACCTGAGAACCCGTCGGCGTCGCGAAGGCATCATGTAATATTGTACTGTGATTAGCTGTACATTTGCGGCATCTTTTTGTAGAAGTACACTTGTTGCCGTTATGGCTAAATAAACAATTGATGCACACCTGCAGTTTTTTGGGTAGTTTTAAGCTTTTGTTCAGTGGGCAGTTCCAAGAAAGTTTTGCAATTGTAGAGGCCATGTTCGCCGCTGCAATATGGACATATGAACTTCGATACGTGTAGTGTCTTTTTCAAGGTTCCATTATTCCCACTGTTGTTATGTTTCTTGAAACTTGTTGAGGAATGTTGTTGGTTGCTAGGCCCCTTTTGTTGTGGGCTATCTTGTTTGCGACGAGCTGACTCCAAACTGATGAATTTGGTCTCCAGGAAATCCAGAAATTCTTGAAGTAATGGTAGTTCGCGCGAGTTTTTTAATGACTCCATGTAATTAGTATACGTGTCAGAGTCGAGTTTTTGGGATAGGATGTGTACCACCATAGGATCCCATGATGTTGTATCAATGCCTAAATTCCGGACAGCATTGAGGCATTCTAATGTTGTGTCATGCAGTTTTTTGATATGTTGTAAGGACTGCTGTTGCATGTTGGGCAATCCTAGAAGAATGTTCATGTGAGAAGAGAATATAGCTCTTTTGTTGTTGTATCGATTTTGTAGAATATCCCAGCATATGGAATAGTTATCTGCGCTGATAGTTAAATGTTGGATGAGCCGTTCAGCTTCCCCTTTAAGCTTTCCTTTTAAAAACTGCATTTTTTGAGCGCTTGAAAGCGACGGATTGTTGTGTATTGCTTCTTGAAACAAATCTTTGAAGGATGTCCACTGGTTATAGTTACCGCTAAACACGGGTATTTCTAGTGTTGGTGTAGTTTTTTCCCTATGAGCCACGGACCACATTTTAGTATTAATCGCCTTCTTCAGACTGTTATATTGTTGTTCATGACTCAAGAATGTTTTTTCGTACTCCCCATTTTCTTCGTTTAATTCCGAATCGATTTCCCAATGCAGAGTATCGATTGCTATCCACCTGGATTGCAGTGTTTTGAGGACGTCTTCAAATTCCCATCTGTCGGAAATAAGTTCCAAGTTTATGTTAGAGACTGTTCTCCGGAAAGCCTTAAAATTAGCTACCTGTTTGCGAAGCATCTCGTCGAGTTTACTGTTTGTACCCTGATTTACCATGCAAGCACGACGGGGTTCTTGACCCAACCCAGAAGGTTGACCATCTTCTCCCGGCTGCTGTTCTTCTGCAGACTCCTGTTTATCACTTCTAGATGGAGCTTCCAGCAGTTGTTGATGACAAATGTCCAATATCGTTTGTCAAGAGGACTCTACGTAAACAATCTTTAGAGGTCTGGAACGAACGGTATCGGACAGATGAAACAGCGTCGATAACCAAGTTGTTCTTCCCGGATGCGTGCAGGGCATACCACGTTGTCCGCAAGGTAAGACCAGAGGGGCTGATGACCCAGATGCTCACCGGACATGGTGGGTTTGCTCAGTACTTGAATCGCTTCAAGTGCAGAGAGAACCCATCATGCGCCTGTGACTCTACTTCTGAGGAAACAGTCCCACATCTTCTCATAGAATGTCCCATATACGCCCATGCTAGGTATGACCTGCAAAATAGAATAGGCACGAAATTAACAACGGACACACTAAAAGTTGTCATAACTGAAAAGAAAACAATGTATATGTAGGATCGGGAGGAGTGCCGAGAGGTATAGCATCAGGGTTTGGAGTCCCCATTAAGATAAACAAGTTGGTTTAAGCAAAATCTGATATTTATTTACTGAGTTTACTAATAATGAAATAATGATGTTTATTTTGCAAACTAGATGAGGCCAGTGTTTCCTAACTGACTACTCTGAGAAGAAACACTGAAACAAACTCAGAGGTCAACGTCTCTTTTAAAGTCCATACAATCTAGGTAAAAGATAAAGCAAATTACAAAGAAAGAACATAGTTAGGCGAACAGACCCTTTTAAGGTCACAGTTCGTATAGTGGCCAAGCCACCCAATTACAAAGTGTATCCGCTTGCTTGCTATTAGCAGGGTTATACAGCTATTGTAAATATACAGCAGCGCTGTACCAAATAAACCGACAGTTTTGTCGGGAGCAGGGAAGCTCTTTATTGAGTCAGATCCGAAGACAGACTGCTGAGCTTATTTTTTTTTTTTTTTTTTTTTTTTTTTTTTTTTTTTTTTTTTTTTTTTTTATGAAGGGCCACTTGTAGATCAGCACACTAAGGCTGTGAGTCTACTTAACCGGACTTTATGCTGAGCTTACCAAGTGCACGGTCTTTTATAAGACGATACCCGCACTTTGAAATCCCTCCAACTCTGTCCATTGGCGCGAAGAAGTGCGTCACGTGTTTACTTGATACAAAACGTACTAAATCTAATGAGACTTACGTTATAAAATAATCAAATAATACAAGAGTAATTATCGATAATAAACAATGGTGATTTCACAAAGTTTAAATTAAAGAAACATGTCTTCCATTGTTTTGATCAAAACTATCAGTCACACTTATCGAAATAAGTTGTCAAAAACCAATTAGTGCGTACACTAAGTACTTAATAAATTATGTTTCGATTTATCAGACAGTAATTGATACTAAAAGATCACTTAAATTCATAACAAGAAAATCAACTCTTAACAAAATATGATAAATAGCCACAATAACTAATTGTAATTGACAACCAACTCCGACACGGCCAGAACTGACGTTCTACACGACCTCGTGTGATCCTGAAAAAGAAAATCTCATGTGAATATCGATCGGCCTTTCTGACAATCAAAAGCCTTAACAAGAAGTATGGTGAAACTAAAAATCCCGTGTTTATCAAATAAAATTATTATCATCAATAGCAGTTGCATCGCAACCATTCAAAAAGCTTTCAAAAAGTATTGTGAAACGAAAAGTCCTGAGTTTGTCAAATAAAATTATCATTATCAATAGCTGTTGCATCGCAACCATTCAAAATTACTAAACTGTTACTGACAACACATAGCTTTACTAGAGACATAGTCTCCCAGTCGAAATCACACCATGGGATTCGACGAATAAGGTCAAATAGAACAACCCGCATAGGCGTCAAGATAGAACAACCCGCATAGGCGTCAAGATAGAACAACCCGCATAGGTGTCAAGATTAACCTCCTGGAGTCGAATAGAACAACCCGCATAGGCGTCAAGATCAACCTCCAAGCCCAGACAAGAGTCATCATAGACAACTTGCCAACTCAGAAATGCTATGTCAGTAGCAGATAAGTCATCATCAGTGTCAGTATTGACATCATCACTAACAGTAACTGGACATTCAGGCATTTTTCGTACACGATCATGGGGATAATTTGTAAATTCTATTGTTACTCAAAGCTTTTAACAAATATCTATCACCATCACATACTTCTAAAATTCTATAAGGACCTTTATATTTAGGGTCTAATTTAGTTTGGTTTCGTTCCTCATTAGCAATAAGTACAAAGTCTCCTTAGAACTTTTTTCAAAACAGTTTTAGTCTTATCATAACGGGTTTTATCGTATTCGGTATTTTTAGTTATACTCAGGGCTGATTGTGTCGACTTCCAATGCGAGCCGGCCAGAAGCTCGTAACGACCACGTGGGAGTACTTTCACCACATGATAGCTCTCGCATGCAGGAGTCCAGCTTCCCTGTCGACTGCGCCAGATTTCTAAAACAAAAGGCAAATAATTTAGAACGGTACGAGGCGCCTTCCAACCTCGGTTGACATAGGTTTCCTGGTCCTCTTGACTTGAATGAAGTCGTTCAGACATCCTCTGGTTCTCTGTTGGGACTGGAATTTTCGATAGGACTTCGAATGAGTGGAGTTGCCATCTGATTTGCCTTCTCGGATGTCATCAGATGTGTATCGCAACCCATATCCTTCACCAAACTATGAAAGTTAAGACTCTGGAACAGAACAATCTACATCAGTCTACGTCAACACCTGCGCCAGTCGGAAGGAGACCACCCCGTGCGACTGATCGAGCCACTCTTGGAGGAGTGGCCCGATCGCGTCGAGTGTGCGGCGACCGAATACCGCGGTGGCGAGGTCCGTCGCCCAATGCCGGACGACGGCTTCCTTCGCCTCCCGCCGGACGGCCTCCCTCTCTCGCGAGGCTGGGCGCTCTCCGCTCGCCCGCCGTCCCGCCGTCCACTCGTACACTCTGGCGAGCACCCACGCCTCGAGCTCCCAAGGCGGGGTGCCCGCCAGAGCGCACGCCGCCAACCAAACCTAACCTTTTTTTTTTTTTTTGATGCTGGGAAAAAATGCGTTACGCATACCCTCCCGTCGGGGGACAGGAGGGGTATGTGGGACTCCCCGGTCTGACCCGGTATACCCACTAAAACAACCCAGCGGCACTCCCACTTCGTCCTGGTGGCGGAGGACTGGGAGATTGGCGCAGCCTTTGCGTCCAGTCCTCCGCTGACGATTGCCCGTCAGCGCAGACCCCTCACACCCCCCCCGTGGGGAGGGGGACGGGCCCGGGAGTGACCGACGAAGGTGGTGGCGATGGGTGCGATGCGGGCGAAGGCACCCCCGTGCCTGTCGCCCGCCCATCACCACCATGAGGAGGGAGAGGACGGCGCCCTCGCCGACCCCTTCTTCGTCTGCGGAGCGGTGCGGCGAGAGGGTCGTCCTCCCGCGCGCGCTCCGCCGCCTCCTTTTGCGACGTCACGTCCTCGCAAAAGGAGGCGACCGCTGTCCAGGCGCCCTCGCTCCCCAGCATGGCGTTGACCACGCCGGGAAGCGAGAGGTCCTGCCCAACCACCGCGGTCAGACCGCGGCGCGGCTCGGTCCAGGCTGGGCACACCTCGAGGGTGTGCTGCGCCGTGTCCTCCGCCGCGCCACACTCGTGGCACGTCGGGGTTTCCTCCCTCCCGATCCGATGCAGGTGCGATCCGAAACAGCCATGGCCGGACAACACCTGCACCAGACGGAACGAGAGGAAACCGTGGGAGCGCTCGAGCCAGCTCCGCAGGGCCGGACCGAGCGCGTCCAACGTCCGGCGGCCGAAGACGGCCACCCTCAATCCGAGGCGGCGGATCCTCCCTGCGACCAAGGACCCGCCAGCCGACGCCAGACAGGCCGCGTCCGCGAAGCTCCTCCCCCGGGCAGTGAGGAGAGTGTCATCCGCGTAGCAAATGACACTCGTGCCCTGGAGGAGGGCTCCCCGCAGGAGCCAATCGAACCCGATGTTCCACAGGGGGGGCCCCAGCACCGACCCCTGCGGAACACCGGACTCTGCGCCGTACCGCCTTACCGTGGCCGTCCTGTCCACGAGGAGGACCTCTCTGTCCTCCAGGTAGCTGGACAGGACGCTCCGCAGGTATTGGGGCACTCCGTGATACCGGAGCGCCTCCAATATCGTCGAGTGGGGGATGGAATTGAAGGCGTTGGCAATGTCGAATGACACCGCCAGCACTCCATCCCCCGCCTCCACCGCCTCCTTCACCTGGTCCTTCAGTAGGGCCAGCGCGTCGATCGTCGAACGCCCTCGACGGAAGCCGAATTGGGCGTCCGACAGATCGGGCCCCACCCCCCGCAACAGGCTATCGAGCCGGGAGGCGATGATCCCCTCGAACAATTTACCGGCCTCATCGAGAAGGACGATGGGCCGGTATGCCAGGGGGGAGTCCGAGGGGCGTCCCTCCTTTCGGAGGAGGCAGAGCTGCCCCTCCTTCCACGGCTTCGGGAAAAGGTCCCGAAGCCTGCCCTCCATTTCGGAGGCGGCAATCGCCACCACCCGTGCGGGGACGCCGTCCGGTCCGGGGGCCGTCTTTTTTCGCGCGAAGGCCGAGAACCCCCGCGTAGAGCTCCGCCGCCGTCACCGGGGGCACCTCCTCCTCCTCCGGCGAAGCCGCTCCTTGCGGGGGGTCCATCGTTGGTGGGGCGAAGTCGGTCCTGCGCGGAAACAGGGACCGGACCACCCCATCCAGCAACGATGGCTCGAGGGTTTCCGCCAGTGGGGGACCATACGGGCGGAGCTGGTTCCGCGCCGCCTTGTATGGTCTCCCATACGGATCCCTGTCGAGACCCTCGAGCATCTCGGCCCTCGCCGAGTCTTTTGCAGCGCCCATTGCAGACTTGAGGACCGCTTTCGCCTCTAAGTAAGAGGCGTATAGGCGGTCCTCCTCTGCCCGAACTCGGTTTTGGGCGCTGCGCCGACGGCTCCTCGTGTAGGCCCTTCTGGCCGCCACGCAGGTGGCCCGGAGCCCCGCCAGCTCCTCCGTCCACCAGTAGACGGCGCGACGGGGAGGCGGACGGCGAGACAGAGGCATGCTGGAGTTGCACACCTCGGTCAGGGACCTCCTGAGCCGGACCGCGGCAGTGTCCACGTCCGGGACCTCAACAGGGGGCGACAGCCAGTCCTGGAGAAAGGCCGCCTCCCTGGCTGCGTCCCGGTCCAGGCGGGTGAGTGCCCACCGGGGGAAGGGAGATTGCCCAGCGCGGATTTGCCCACCCCTCGGGTGGAGATGTCGAACCGCACGTATCGGTGGTCCGACAGGGTCTCCACCAACTCTACCCGCCAGTTGACGACGCGGGCGGCCAGCGCGGGGGTGGCAAACGAAACGTCCACCACCGACCCACCCTGTTGCCGCACACACGTCTGGACCGCCCCCCTGTTGAGGACGGACACGCCGCATGAGGCCGCCCAGAACTCGACGGCGCGCCCCCGGACGTTGCAGCCGGAGGCCGGGTTTCCCCAGGACGCCGACTTGGCGTTAAGGTCGCCCAACAACACGACCTGGCGCGGCGCCGCCCTCCCTATGACTGCGGTGAGGATCTCGAGGAAATCGTCAAAGTCCGAGAGAGGGCGGTTGTGGTTTGAGTCAGCGATGACCTCCTGCAGCTTGGTTGCGAAGAGGTCCGCGTGGGCACTTCCCTCCGCCCCCGGGAACTCGAAAATACGAGCCCCGGCTTGGGTCCGCCGGCAAGACACATTGCCGATCCCCAATTTGGTGGGATCGGCGTTGGCACGCGCCCGCACCAAGATGGAGGCGTAGGTCTCCCCTCGCCCCGCGGCCTCCGCGGTGAGCGTCACTACGACGGCCGCGGTTTTTGGGGGGACCAGCCGCCCCTTTCCCCTCCCTTTCTCTTTCTCCTTCTCCTTGCCGGCCGTCTGCGACCGGCTGGGAGCAGTGGTGGCGGGGACGGCAGGGGCGGCCGTCGCCGACCTCTTGCCCTTGCCCTTGCCCTTCCCCTTCCCCTTGCGCACCTCCGTCCACTCGTTGGACGGGGTGGTTGAGGGGAGCAGGGCGTCCGCCTGGGAGGAGGAGGACGGCCCCGGCTCGCTCCGCCTCTTGTCCGCCTCAAGCGGCGGTCGGAGGCGTTTCTCCGGCAGGAGCCGGTCCTCTATACCTGCCAAGCAGGCTATTGTGAAGGCCCTCTCCTCCATTACAACCTTGCGGATGGTCTCCTCAAGGTTGGAGGAGGTGGGGGCCCCCGCCGCAGCGCTCGTCACGGCTTGTTTGGGCCGGGCCGTGGCTTCCGCCAGCTTCTGGTGAAGCTGGCTGACCTCCAACTGCAGGCGATCGACCTTCGCCTGCAGTTGCCGCGTCTCATCGGTGGTCGTCCGCTGTACCAGCTCCGCGACTACACCGCGCATGCTCGCGGCCCTGCATTTCAGGGCCTTCTGCAGGGTGCCCTTTAGATTTGAGGACTTAGAGGCGACTTCCACAATCTCCTCCTTGTCCTCCTCCGCCATTTTCTCTAGCTCTGCTATAGTAAAATCCCCGTAGAGGATACGGGACGCACCGTACCCAGACTTGGCCCGGGCGATGTGCGCCCGTTCCTCCTTTGCGGCAACCCGCTCCTCCAGCTCTTGTTGGAGCTGCGCCCGCCGAGCCAGGTCAAGCTGGCGTTGGGCGTCCGCGAGCCCAACAACATGCATCGCCGGCTCTTTGGCCTTCGAAGGCCCCGAGGTTGAGGAGCCCTCGGACCCAACCTTCCGCGATCGCTGCCGCTTCCGCGGCTGTGACCGCTTCGCCGACAGAGGGTCGTCCGATTCCGACATTTGCGAGTCGTTATCGGACGACTCGTCCGCCCTTCGATAGAAGCTCGCCGCAGAAGGCGCGCGGCTGGCCTCTGACGCCGAAGCGTCGGAGTGGCCCTGAGAAGAGCCTTTGGGTTGGCCCTGAGAAGGGCCGTTTTTCTTTAAAAACCGCCCGGAGGCGTCCCGCGTTTGTTTCGACATTTCCGATACGGCAGGTTCGTAGTCAAGCAAGGCAATAAAAACACACTCAAGGCAATAAAAACAGTATTAGTATGATAGACTACTAATTCACAGCGCACTTTAGCCGCCGGTCTGCCACTCCGTTACGGTGGTCAGACACGGCGTTGCCCGGGGGATACTGCGTGGAAGTATGCGCTGTGGGGGATCCCCCAACCTAACCTAACCTAACCTGGACGCTGGGAAAAAATGCGTTAAGTGATGGACGATTGCGTCCTTCGCCTCGAGGCGCACAGCCTCCCGCTCCTCGGAGACGGGGAGCTCCCCGAGCGCCTTTCGGCGCGCCGTCCACTCGTACACTCTGGCAAGCACCCACGCCTCCAGCTCCCAAGGAGGGGTGCCGGCCAGAGCGCACGCCGCCGAAAAGCCCACCGAGCGGTAGGCCCTCGCCACCAGCAGTGCAATGGCCCTTTGGGGCCTGCGGATGGCGGTCGCATTCTCCCTCCTGTGGAGGGAGTCCGCCCAGATTGGGGCCCCGTATAAGGCCATGCTCCGCAATATATTCGCGTATAGGCGCCGGCATTTCGCATTGGGCCCTCCCAGGTTCGGGAGCAGCCACGAGAGGGCGTCCGCAGCCTTCAACAGGCGCGTCGACAGCCCGCTGAAATGCGGGCCGAAGCGCCACCTGTCGTCCAGCACCAAGCCCAGATACTTCATCTGGGGCTGGACCTCTATCCGGACGCTCTCCACTACGATGTGGGCATCGACCCCCAACCTAATCTTTTTTTTTTTTTTTTTTGACGCTGAGAAATGGCAATTACGCACTTCCGCTCGCTGGGGGGGCGAGACGGGGAGTGTGGGACTCCTTGTCGCTTGGCGGCGACAGTATACCCACTAAAACTCAGCGGTGTTCCCTCCGGCGCCTTGTTGGGAGGGCTATGGGAGACATTCTGCGTCCACGGCCCTCTGGCGCGTGCCCGCCTAGATGGCGGGCCCTACGTGCCCCCCGGACTGGGGGGCGACGGGAATGGCCGGGAACACCTGGCCACTCCCGTCCGGCGCTGGTGAAGGCGCGTGCGATGCAGGCAGGGTGCCCCCGCACCCGTTGCCTGCTGGCCTCCACCAGGGAGGAGTCGGAGGTGCTCGTCATACTGACGTCTTCTCCGACCCCTCCTCCGCCTGAGGAGCGCCGGCGCGACAGGGTCGTCCTCGCGCGCGCGCTCCGCCGCCTCCTTCTGCGACATGACCTGTTCACAGAAGGAGGCTACCGCCGCCCAGGACCCCTCGTCCCCCAGCATGGCGTTGATCACGCCGGGGAGCGAGAGGTCCGGCCCGATCGCCGCAACGAGGTCGCGGCGAGGCTCCGACCACGACGGGCACCCCTCAAGGGTGTGCTGCGCCGTGTCCACCGCCGCGCCGCATTCGCGGCACGACGGTGTCTCCTCCCAACCGATGCGGTGCAGGTAGGCCCCGAAACATCCGTGGCCGGTCAGCACCTGCGCCAGTCGGAAGGAGACCACCCCGTGCGACCGATCGAGCCACTCTTGCAGGAGCGGCCCGATCGCGTCGAGTGTGCGGCGACCGAATACCGCGGTGGCGAGGTCCGTCGCCCAATGCCGGACGACGGCTTCCTTCGCCTCCCGCCGGACGGCCTCCCTCTCTCGCGGGGCTGGGCGCTCTCCGCTCGCCCGCCGCCCCGCCGTCCACTCGTACACTCTGGCGAGCACCCACGCCTCGAGCTCCCAAGGCGGGGTGCCCGCCAGAGCGCACGCCGCCGCAAAGCCCACCGTGCGGTAGGTCCGCGCCACCCGCTGGGCTATGGCCCTCTGCGGGGCCCGCAAGGCCGCGGCATTCTCCCTCCTCCGGAGGGAGTCCTCCCAGATGGGGGCCCCGTAGGTGGCCATACTCCTCAGGATGCCGGCGTAGAGTCGCCGGCATCGGACGCTGGGCCCCCCCATGTTGGGGAGCAGCCACGAGAGGGCGCCCGCGTGTTCAGCAGGCGCGCCGACAGCCCGCGGAAGTGCGGGCCGAAGCGCCACCTGCTGTTCTGTTTTGGTTTCGTGTAAATAGTATGCTCAACAACTTACAACCCATTAATTTATTATTCAGCAAGCACACTTCTTTTTAGATCGCGAACAGACGCCTCAATAATTTAATTTTACATATATATATTATATTTATACACACACATATGCATATAAATATATATTATTATTTATTTATTTTCTATATAAAGCTGGTTCACATCCGGTAGTCACTTCTACACTAGGTCCGGTTGAAAACCAGCGTCAGGCACTAGTTGTCTGGCATATAGCTGAACCGAGCCTTTTTGGCGCAGTCGCGAGGCACACGTAATTAGTAATTTTCTTGTAAATGCAAATATTATGTACCTAAATTGTATTTTTTTTTTCTTATATTTTTTTATTTGTTTTTTTATTTCTTTATTTCTTTTGAATACCTACTTTGTGTTGTGTGCTTTGTGGCATGTGCCGAATAAATATTTTTTCTTTCTTCTTTCTTTCTTTCTTTCTTTCTGTCGAGCACGAGGCCCAGGTATTTCATCTGGGCCCCGACCCCGATGCGGACGCCCTCCACGTGGATGTGGGCGTCGGGCGGGGGTCGCTGCCGCTGCCGAGGACCGTGGAAGTACACGGCCTCGGTTTTGTGCAGCGCCACCGTCAAACCTTTTTTTTTTTTTTTTTTGACGCTGAGAAATGACAATTACGCACTTCCACTCGCTGGGGGGGCGAGACGGGGAGTGTGGGACTCCCTGTCGCATGACGGCGACAGTATACCCACTAAAACTCAGCGGTGTTCCCTCCGGCGCCTTGTTGGGAGGGCTAAGGGAGACGTTCTGCGTCCACGGCCCTCTGGGGCGTGCCCGCCTAGATGGCGAGCCCTACTTGCCCCCCGCGCTGGGGGGCGACGGCAATGGCCGTGAACACCTGGCCACTCCCGTCCGGCGCTGGTGAAGGCGCGTGCAATGCAGGCAGGGGTGCCCCCGCACCCGTTGCCTGCTGGCCTCCACCAGGGAGGAGTCGGAGGTGCTCGTCATACTGACGTCCTCTCCGACCCCCCTTCCGCCTGCGGAGCGCCGGCGCGAGAGGGTCGCCCTCGCGCGCGCGCTCCGCCGCCTCCTTCTGCGCCATGACCTATTCACAGAAGGAGGCTACCGCCGCCCAGGACCCCTCGTCCCCCAGCATGGTGTTGATCACGCCGAGGAGCAAGAGGTCCGGACCGATCGCCGCAACGAGGCCGCGGCGCGGCCCCGACCACGACGGGCACCCCTACACCTCCAGGGTGTGCTACGCCGTGTCCACCGCCGCGCCGCAACCGCGGTACGACGATCTCCCTCTCTTGCGGGGCCAGGGCGCTCTCCGCTCGCCCGCCGCCCCGCCGTCCACTCGTACATTCCGGCGAGCACCCACGCCTCGAACTCCCAAGGCGGGGCGCCCGCCAGAGCGCGAGGTCCGGCCCCAACGCCGCAACGAGGTCGCGGCGCGGTCCTGACCACGACGGGCACCCCCACACCTCCAGGGTGTGCTGCGCCGCGTCCATCGCCGCACCGCAACCGCGGCACGACGATCTCCCTCTCTTGCGGGGCTAGGGCGCTCTCCGCTCGCCCGCCACCCCGCCGTCCACTCGTACACTCCGGCGAGCACTCACGCCTCGAACTCCCAAGGCAGGGCGCCCGCCAGAGCGCGAGGTCCGGCCCTATCGCCGCAACGAGGTCGCGGCGCGGTCCCGACCACAACGGGCACCCCCACACCTCCAGGGTGTGCTACGCCGTGTCCACCGCCGCACCGCAACCGCGGCACGACGACCTCCCACTCTTGCGGGGCTAGAGCGCTCACCGCTCGCCCGCCGCCCCGCCGTCCACTCGTACACTCCGGCGAGCACCCACGCCTCGAACTCGCAAGGCGGGCGCCCGCCAGAGCGCACGCCGCCGCGAAACCCACCACGCGGCAGGTCCGCGCCACCCGCTGAGCAACCTAAGTTGCTTTTTTTTTTTTTTTTTTTTTTTATTGGACGACCGGGTACACCCGGCCTCCTCACCGTCCACTCGTACACTCCGGCGAGCACCCACGCCTCGAACTCCCAAGGCGGGCGCCCGCCAGAGCGCACGCCGCCGCGAAGCCCACCGCGCGGCAGGTCCGCGCCGCCCGCTCGGCTAGGCAAGGCCAGGCCAGGCCACCCAAGACGACGGCCGCAGGGGCCGCCGCCGTTCCGGGCAACCCAGCCCAACCCAACCCAGCCCAACCCAACCCAGTCCCCCCCCACAGCCCCCGCAGCGGCCGGAACGCTCCAAGTGCACTCCAAACAAACGGACAAAGAGTGTTAGTGTAAAAACAGTGACGTGAAACAATTTTTACAATTAAACAAAAATAAATTTAAATTAAAATACAACTCGGACTTGACCTCTGTCGAACTATGTTAGGGTGTCAAACAGAAGGATAAAAATGTAAAAAATACTAAATATTTAATTTTTTTTAAATTAAATTAAATAATTAAAATTAAAATACAACTCGGTCTTGACCGTTCCCGAAACCTCTCCGGGTTACTCTCTCCTACAGCACATCGAAAACCCCGCAGTCCTAGCCCTCTTCGTTTGTTGGTTTTAGATGATTCTAGTTTAGGGGTTGCAACCCCTAAAGGGCCTTTATCTTATCCCTGTCGATGGGTAACCGATTGATATTTAATAGTAAGCCGAAATGGTAGTAGTTAAGATTTAAAAATTTCTTGTATTAATTTTTTTCCCAAATTTTTATTTTAGGGGTAGGGGGTTGGAAACCTAGGGGTTGGATGCGGGGGAGGATTTTATGCAGTGGGTTCAAGGGGAACGAAATTTTTATTGTTTTTGGGCCAGGACTCACGGATTCCGAGATACGGGGCATTTTCTGGAGACAGGTTAGAGACCTAAATACCTAAACAAACTTATTTTTGCCGTTAAGCGGCTTATATAGATATTTTTATTTTTAAAAGTCTGTCAAAACTTTCCTTGTTGTCCGATTTCACCGGGAGAGGTCTCGGGTTCCGGAGGATTAGTGGGACCGTGCTGCCCCGTTAATTCCCGGGGGTGGTTCCCTAAACAAATCTTTTATTTGAGTCCCCCAAAGTGAGGGGTAGTTCTTTCTCAACTACTTTAGTTGGTTTCGACCTTAGGATCGAGATATCGATGTCGGGAAAAATACTAGGGTGTATCTCGTCGGGGGTGGTTTTCGGAGGTGCCACCAAAATGGTAGACCCTAAGATCGTTTCTCGTAAGGGAACGAATTTGATGTTATTTTACGATATCTCGATCCTCTGAACCTCCAGGGGATGTACAAACTTATCTGCTGATGGCGGCCGAAACCTTGTTTCACCTTAAATTCTATATTAAATCTAAACTTAATCCTACTTACGATTAAAAAAATTTTTTTTTTTTTTTTGTTTCTCAAAAATTTGTTGTTCAAAGAACGAAACACTGTCGTTCACTCACTTAAACTAAACCTATCTATATTGTTCAAAAGAACAAGTCGGCAGTTAAGGTCACAGATTGCAATTACTTAAACGTAAAATGAAAATACAATAAAGAATTTATAATAAAAGTAAAATTTTGAAATGCGACTCGGACTTGACCGCGACTCGGTCTTGACCGCTTCCGAACAGGTCTAGGTCAAGTTAACTTAGAGGTCAGTAAACCTAGAAGTGTACAATAATATAAAGATCTTAAAATTAAAAGAAAAATTTAAATAAAATAAAACTAAAATACGGTTCGGTCTTGACCGTTTCCCAAGTCTAATATATACAAATAATTAAAATAAAGAAATCCGCAGTCAAAACCTTTCCACGCCTCGTACTTTCCGAGATATCGATGTTTGGTATGTGAGGGGTGGGGGAGGGTCAAAAAAAGGGGGGGAGAGGGTACCTCTTATACGACTTATGCCGTGGTGTCCACACCACCAAGGCTGAATCCGAAGTCGGATCGGCTCTATCTCCTCTCGTTTCCGAGATATGGCCCGCAAGAGGTAGGCAAGGGGAAAAGTTGAGGAAAAAGGAAAATGGGGGGGGATCGATATTCCGGTTACGGTTTTCACCTTAGTGTCGTGTCTGCGACACTACACAGGTCGAATCTGGAGTCCAAATCCTCCTATCTCCTCTAGTTCTCGAGATATTCAATTTTTAATTCCCGGGTTCGATTCCCGGTTGGTGAAATTTCCGAATTTAGGTGAAAAAAACTTTCCAACTTTATATGTAGGTGTCGGTTTTGGGTCTTAAACTTTTTGTCTATTGCGGAATAATGTTTTGAAATTTAATCTAGAAATTTCTTTATTTTATAAAAATAAGTTGGGGGTAGCGTGTTTTGCAATGTTACTTTTGCTGTTTTTCCCGGACGCCGCCTCCACTTTGGGGGTCGATATCTCGAGTTTTACTTGAGACGCTCGGGTTCTTGAGGTTTCCTCTGAAGCGGGGGGAGTTCCCCTTTCTTACGACCCGCGTCCCGGATTCCTCGATTAAGGGGTTCGTCTGTGAGAAAGGGACAAATGGGGTTGTTCACGGTTTTGCAACCGCAAAGTTTGTGGTTTTTGAACTTCCCCTGCACCGAAAAATCCGAAACTCGGTCCGAAAGTGGGCCTGCCCCGTCCCTAAGTCCTCTCAAAAATCCAGGCGTACACCTCCCCTCCTTCAACCCCCAGTGTGCTATTTCAAAATTTATGGGTAGTATGCTTTCCCTATTTTTGTGTTTTTGACTGTTAATTTATGTAAATAATCGCACCTTCCAAAACAATTCCTGTGGAAGTACCCCTGACGTTCGTAATTAGAAGTTTTAATTAAATGTTGGTGCAGAACTGACCAACCCCCGAATATTTTAAAAACTAAAACCTAAATATCTTAATATCTACTGAAACTATGTTTATAAATTTTAAAACCTAAATAGAACTATTGTAAACTAATTTTTAGAGTCTATAAGGAACACTTTATCTATCCCGGTTTCAGTGCGGGCCGAAGCGCCACCTGCTGTCAAGCACGAGGCCCAGATATTTCATCTGGGCCCGATGCGGACGCCCTCCACGTGGATGTGGGCGTCGGGCGGGGGGCGCTGCCGCTGCCGAGGACCGTGGAAGTACACGGCCTCGGTTTTGTGCAGCGCCACCGTCAGACCGAGGCGGCGGATCCTCTCCGCGACGAGGGAGCCGCCCGCCGAGGCCAAGTTGGCCGCCTCTCCGAAACTCTCCCCCCGGGCGGTGAGGAGAGTGTCGTCCGCGTAGCAGACGACCCTTACGCCCCGCCCCGCAGGAGCCAATCGTAGCCGACGTTCCAGAGCAGGGGCCCCACGACCGACCCCTGCGGAACGCCGGCTTCCGCGGGATATCGCCGGACTTGGCCAGATTTGTCCACCAGGAGGACCTCCCTGTCCTCCAGGTAGCTGGCCAGCAGACGCCGCAGGTATGGAGGCACTCCGTGGAAGCGGAGCGCCTCCAGGATGGTAGAGTGGGGGATCGAGTTGAAGGCGTTGGCTATGTCGAACGACACCGCCAGCAACCCGTCCCCCGCCTGCATGGCCTCCTCCACCTGCCCCTTGAGGCAGGCCAGTGCGTCCACCGTCGAACGCTCAGCCCGAAAGCCGAACTGAGCGTCCGACAAGTCCGGTCCGACATCCCGCAGGTGCTCCTTTAGGCGGGCGGCGACTATCCCCTCAAACATTTTCCCGACATCCGGCAGGAGCACGATCGGCCGGTATGCCGAGGGGGAGTCCGCCGGGCGTCCCTCCTTGCGAAGGAGACACAACTGGCCCTCCTTCCACGGTTTCGGGCACCTCCCCGACGCGAAGCATGCGTCGAAGAGGTCCCGAAACCGCGCCTCCATTTGCGGGGACCCCGTCGGGGCCCGGAGCCTTCTTCCTGGCGCGGACACGGTCGATGGCCGCGCCCAGCTCAGACTCCGTGACCGGCGGGGCCGCCTCCTCCTCCGCCCCGTGCGGCGACGGCGGCGGCGGCGGCGGCGGAGCCATCACTGGCGGGGTGAAGCTGCCCCTGCGTGGAAACAGAGACCGCACCACCCCGTCCAGGAGGGAGGGCTCCAGGATCTCGACAATGGGGGGGCCGAAGGGGCGCAGCTTGCTGCGCGCCACCTTGTATGGCCTCCCGAAGGGGTCATTGTCGAGACCCTCCAGCATCTCGGCTCTCGCCGAGTCCTTGGCCGTGGCGATAGCCCGATCGAGGACCGTCTTGGCCTCCACGTACGCCTCGTAGAGGCAGTCCTCGTCGGCCAAGTCTCTGCGACGCCGCCGCCGACTCCGCGTGTAGGCCCTCCTGGTCCGCACGCACGCTGCGTGGAGCTCCGCCAGCTCCGCCGACCACCAGTAGACGGCCCGCCTGGGTGGCGGCCGGCGAGACCGAGGCATGCTAGAGTTGCACACCTCGGTAAGGGAATCCCCCAGCTGCCGCGCAGCGGCGTCCATGTCCAGACCAGCGGCGGGCGGCGACAGCCAGTCCTGGATGAACGCCGCCTCCGCCGCCGCCTCCCTGTCCAGGTGGGTCAGAGCCCACGGCGGGAACGGCGATCGTGCCGAGGGGGGCCGCGTCTCCCCTGGGCCACCGGTGGAGATGTCGAACCGCACGTAGCGGTGGTCCGACATAGAACCTAACCTAACCTTTTTTTTTTTTTTGTCGCTGAGAAAAGGAAATTACGCACTTCCGCTCGCTGGGGGGGCGAGACGGGGAGTGTGGGACTCCCTGTCGCATGACGGCGACAGTATACCCACTAAAACTCAGCGGTGTTCTCTCCGGCGCCTTGTTGGGAGGGCTGTGGGAGGTTTTCTGCGTCCACGGCCCTCTGGCGCGTGGGGGGCCCGACGTGCCCCCCGGGCTGGGGGGCGACGGGAATGGCCGGGAACACCTGGCCACTCCCGTCCGGCGCTGGTGAAGGCGCGTGCGATGCAAGCAGTGGTGCCCCCGCACCCGTTGCCTGCTGGCCTCCACCAGGGAGGAGTCGGAGGTGCTCGTCATATTGACGTCTTCTCCGACCCCTCCTCCGCCTGCGGAGCGCCGGCGTGAGAGGGTCGTCCTCGCGCGCGCGCTCCGCCGCCTCCTTCTGCGACATGACCTGTTCACAGAAGGAGGCTGCCGCCGCCCAGGACCCCTCGTCCCCCAGCATGGCGTTGATCACGCCGGGGAGCGAGAGGTCCGGCCCGATCGCCGCAACGAGGTCGCGGCGCGGCTCCGACCACGACGGGCACTCCTCCAGGGTGTGCTGCGCCGTGTCCACCACCGCGCCGCAATCGCGGCACGACGGTGTCTCCTCCCGACCGATGCGGTGCAGGTAGGCCCCGAAACATCCGTGGCCGGTCAGCACCTGCGCCAGTCGGAAGGAGACCACCCCGTGCGACCGATCGAGCCACTCTTGCAGGAACGGCCCGATCGCGTCGAGTGTGCGGCGACCGAATGCCGCGGTGGCGAGGTCCGTCGCCCAGTGCCGGACGACGGCTTCCTTCGCCTCCCGCCGGACGGCCTCCCTCTCTTGCAGGGCTGGGTGCTCTCTCGCCCGCCGCCCCGCCGTCCACTCGTACACTCTGGCGAGCACCCACGCCTCGAGCTCCCAAGGCGGGGTGCCCGCCAGAGCGCACGCCGCCGCGAAGCCCACCGTGTGGTAGGTCCGCGCCACCCGCTGGGCTATGGCCCTCTGCGGGGCCCGCAAGGCCGCGGCATTCTCCCTCCTCCGGAGGGAGTCCTCCCAGATGGGGGCCCCGTAGGTGGCCATACTCCTCAGGATGCCGGCGTAGAGTCGCCGGCATCGGACGCTGGGCCCCCCCACGTTGGGGAGCAGCCACGAGAGGGCGCCCGCGGTCTTCAGCAGGCGCGCCGACAGCCCGCGGAAGTGCGGGCCGAAGCGCCACCTGCTGTCGAGCACGAGGCCCAGATATTTCATCTGAGCCCCAACCGCGATGCGGACGCCCTCCACGTGGATGTGGGCGTCGGGCGGGGGGCGCTGCCGCTGCCGAGGACCGTGGAAGTACACGGCCTCGGTTTTGTGCAGCGCCACCGTCAGGCCGAGGCGGCGGATCCTCCCCGCGACGAGGGAGCCGCCCGCCGAGGCCAAGTTGGCCGCCTCTCCGAAACTCTCCCCCCGGGCGGTGAGGAGAGTGTCATCCGCGTAGCAGACGACCCTTACGCCCCGGGGGAGAGTTCCCCGCAGGAGCCAATCGTAGCCGACGTTCCAGAGCAGGGGCCCCACGACCGACTCCTGTGGAACGCCGGCTTCCGCGGGATATCGCCGGACTTGGCCAGATTTGTCCACCAGGAGGACCTCCCTGTCCTCCAGGTAGCTGGCCGGCAGACGCCGCAGGTATGGAAGCACTCCGTGGAAGCGGAGCGCCTCCAGGATGGTAGAGTGGGGGATCGAGTTGAAGGCGTTGGCTATTTATTTATTTATTTATTTATTAAAACTTTATGCAACACAAAATGTACAAAGGCGGACTTAATGCCATAGGCATTCTCTACCAGTCAACCATGGGTGGTGAAGAGATAACATGACAGGTGCATAAAAAAAAAAAATAAACTAAGTAGATAATATTTTCAACGTAAAAGTTTTATTACAAGTGTATATATACATATACTTCTAACTAAAATAAACTTACATACATATTTATCATAATACATACCAAAAATATATTATATATATATAATAATAAAACGTTATAGAAAGTGGGTCTATGTCGAACGACACCGCCAGCAACCCGTCCCCCGCCTGCATGGCCTCCTCCACCTGCCCCTTGAGGCAGGCCAGTGCGTCCACCGTCGAACGCTCAGCCCGAAAGCCGAACTGAGCGTCCGACAAGTCCGGTCCGACATCCCGCAGGTGCTCCTTTAGGCGGGCGGCGACTATCCCCTCAAACATTTTCCCGACATCCGGCAGGAGCACGATCGGCCGGTATGCCGAGGGGGTGTCCGCCGGGCGGCCCTCCTTGCGAAGGAGGCACAATTGGCCCTCCTTCCACGGTTTCGGGAACCTCCCCGACGCGAAGCATGCGTCGAAGAGGTCCCGAAACCGCGCCTCCATTTGGGTGGCGGCGATCGCCACCACCCTTGCGGGGACCCCGTCGGGGCCCGGAGCCTTCTTCCTGGCGCGGACACGGTCGATGGCCGCGCCCAGCTCAGACTCCGTGACCGGCGGGGCCTCCTCCTCCTCCGCCCCGTGCGGCGACGGCGGCGGCGGCGGCGGCGGAGCCATCACTGTCGGGGTGAAGCTGCCCCTGCGTGGAAACAGGGACCGCACCACCCCGTCCAGGAGGGAGGGCTCCAGGGTCTCGACAATGGGGGGGCCGAAGGGGCGCAGCTTGCTGCGCGCCACCTTGTATGGCCTCCCGAAGGGGTCATTGTCGAGACCCTCCAGCATCTCGGCTCTCGCCAAGTCCTTGGCCGTGGCGATAGCCCGATCGAGGACCGTCTTGGCCTCCACGTACGCCTCGTAGAGGCGGTCCTCGTCGGCCAAGTCTCTGCGACGCTGCCGCCGACTCCGCGTGTAGGCCCTCCTGTCCCGCACGCACGCTGCGCGGAGCTCCGTCAGCTCCGCCGACCACCAGTACACGGCCCGCCTGGGTGGCGGCCGGCGAGACCGAGGCATGCTAGAGTTGCACACCTCGGTCAGGGAATCCCCCAGCTGCCGCGCAGCGTCGTCCACGTCCAGACCGGCGGCGGGCGGCGACAGCCAGTCCTGGATGAACGCCGCCTCCGCCGCCGCCTCCCTGTCCAGGTGGGTCAGAGCCCACCGCGGG
Organism: Tholera decimalis; assembly: GCA_943138885.2. Lineage (NCBI taxonomy): Eukaryota > Metazoa > Arthropoda > Insecta > Lepidoptera > Noctuidae > Tholera > Tholera decimalis. Next base: position 40,135,296 of record OW964573.2, on the reverse strand, counting down.
AACGGCGATTGCCCCGACCCAACGGACTCTGGGGAGCCCCTGGCGGAGACGATGTCGAACCGCACGTAGCGGTGGTCCGACAAGGTCTCCACCAACTCCACCCGCCAGTCCACGACGCGGGCGGCTATCGCGGGGGTGGCGAACGAAACGTCCACCACCGACCCTCCCCGCTGCCGCACACACGTGTGGACCGCCCCCCTGTTGAGCAGGGAGACGCCGGACGTGGCCGCCCAGAGCTCCACGGTGCGACCTCGGACGTTGCACGAGGCGGCCGGGTTGCCCCAGGCTGCCGACTTGGCGTTCAGATCGCCCAAGACTACGACCTGACGCGGCGCCGCCCTGCCGACCACGGCGGCCAGGACCCCGAGAAAGTCCTCGAAGTCCTGCAGGGAGCGGTTTGGGGAGAAGTACACGGCCACGAGGGCCGAGTCTCCCCACGCGGCGGCCACGTATCCCGGTCCCTTCTCTAATAGCGAGAGGGGAGGGGAGTCCGTGGAAGACCGCGCCGCTAGTGCCACCAAGCCGTCCTCGTCGCCCAGCCAGCTGCCGGGGATCGAGTACGGCTCGGCGACCGCCGCCACGTTCACCAACCACTCGGCCATGACCTGAACCACCAGGTCCTGGGCCGCTTTACAGTGGTTGGTGTTCGCCTGGAGGAAGCGATGACGGTCGACCCTATCCATCGATCGTCATTGCTCCCCCCTCTGTTGCCGCCGCTGGAGCTGCGGCGGCGACGACGGCGGTGACGGCGGAGGCGGCAGGTCGGACCTGCGCCTGCACCACTCCCTTTTTGACGGGGGGCTTACAGCTCCCGCCCGCCATCTTGTGGTCAGCAGGGCGGCCACTGGCGGCGCACGTCACGCAATGCGGCGTGGCGGCGCCGCAGGCGGCATTTTTGTGCCCCTGTAGCCCGCAGCGGTAGCACGCGTCCCACCAGTCGGCCTTGGAGGGACACGTGGCCCGGGTGTGGCCGAGTGCGAAGCACTTGAAGCAGCGCATCGGGCCGTCTTCAAGCGCCCGCACTACGGCCGTGCTAAGCCCCAGAGGCAGCCGCCCCTTGGTCGCAGCGAAGAGGGCCCTGGCAGCGACAATTGGGCACTCCACGCGCATGGTGCCCATGCCGCGGCGGCCAGGCCTGATGGGCCCGCACCTCACCGCGCTGGCGTCGCAGCGACCGCCGCGGTTTTGGGAGGAACCAGCTTCCTCCCGCCGGCTGGAGCCTTTTTGTCCGCTGCAGCAGTCGCAGCGGGCTTAGGGGTCGACTTTTTCCCCTTTCCCCCCCTGACCACTTTCGTCCACGGCTGGTTGGACGGAGTGGTGGAGGGAAGAAGGGCGTCTTCCTCCTGCGAGCTCCGGGGCGCCGCTGCAGTAGCAGCAGCAGACGACCCAGGCGCCTCCTCCGCGCTCGTGGTGGGCGCGTGAGAGGCCGTCGTGCTCCTCTTGCCCTTGCCCTTGCCTTTGCCCATGGAGGGCTTCGAGGCCTGAGGCTGCGCACCCGATGCCACGCCCTCCAAGCGCGTAGGCTCCGGCTCCACTGACGGCGGACTCTTGTCCGCCGCCAGTGGAGGGCGGAGCCGCCTTTCTGGCAAGAGCCGGTCTTCGATGCCCGCGAGGCAGCTCCTGATGAAGGTCCGCTCCTCCATCACCACCCCGCGGATTATTGCCTCAAGGCCGGCGGGGGAGGAGGAGCCTCCTTCCACCGGACCTGGGGCAGATTGGGCAGGCCGGGCCGTGGCCTCAGCCAGCTTCTGGTGCAGCTGGCTGACCTCCGCCTGCAGGCGATCCACCCTCGCCTGCAGCTGCCGCGTCTCTTCCGTGGCCGTTCGCTTCACCAGCTCGGTGACTATGCCATACAAGCTGGCAGCCCGGCATTTGAGGGCCTTCTGAAAGGTCCCCTTTAAGTTGGAAGACCTTGAGGCGACCTCCATGACCTCCTCTCTGTCCTCCTGCGCCATGCGCTCCAACTCCGCCAGGGAGTGGTCAGCATATAGTACGGAGAACGCACCATAGCCAGCCCTCGACCGGGCGACTTGCGCCTTCTTCTCCCTGGCGGTGACCCTCTCCTCTAGGTCCAACTGGAGCCGCGCCTTTTCCATCGACCCCAGCTGGCGTTGGGCGTCCGCGAGCCCCAGAACATGGGTCGCCAGCTCTTTGGCCCTCGAAGGCCCCGAGGTCGAGGAGCCCTCGGACCCATCGTTCCGCGATCGCTGCCGCTTCCGCAGCTGCGACCGCTTCTGCGAAAGACGGTCGTCCGCATCTGACACTTGCGAGTCATTATCGGACGACTCGTCCGCCCTCCGGAAGAAGCCAGTCGCAGAAGGCGCGCGGCTGGCCTCTGACGCCGAAGCGTCGGAGTGGCCCTGAGAAGGGCCTTTGGGTTGGCCCTGAGAAGGGCCTTTTGTTTTTAAAAAACGCCCGGAGGCGTCCCGCGATTGTTTTGGCATGATGACCTCGGCAGGTTCGTAGTCACAAGGCAGATTAAAATACTCTCAGGCAATAAAAACAGTATTAAAATTGTAGACTACGAAATCACAGCGCACTTTAGCCGCCGTTCTGCCACTCCGTTACGGTGGTCAGACACGGCGTTGCCCGGGGGATACTGCGTGGAAGTATGCACTGTGGGGGATCCCCCAACCTAACCTAACCTTTTTTTTTTTTTTGACGCTGAGAAATGGCAATTACGCACTTCCGCTCGCTGGGGGGGCGAGACGGGGAGTGTGGGACTCCCTGTCGCATGACGGCGACAGTATACCCGGTAAAACTCAACGGTGTTCCCTCCGGCGCCTTGTTGGGAGGGCTATGGGAGACTTTCTGCGTCCACGGCCCTCTGGCGCGTGCCCGCCTAGATGGCGGGCCCTACGTGCCCCCCGGGCTGGGGGGCGACGGGAATGGCCGGGAACACCTGGCCACTCCCGTCCGGCGATGGTGAAGGCGCGTGCGATGCAGGCAGGGGTGCCCCCGCACCCGTTGCCTGCTGGCCTCCACCAGGGAGGAGTCGGACTTGCTCGTCATACTGACGTCTTCTCCGACCCCTCCTCCGCCTGCGGAGCGCCGGCGCGAGAGGGTCGTCCTCGCGCGCGCGCTCCGCCGCCTCCTTCTGCGCCATGACCTGTTCACAGAAGGAGGCTACCGCCACCCAGGACCCCTCGTCCCCCAGCATGGCGTTGATCACGCAGGGGAGCGAGAGGTCCGACCCGATCGCCGCAACGAGGTCGCGGCGCGGCTCCGACCACGACGTGCACTCCTCCAGGGTGTGCTGCGCCGTGTCCACCGCCACGCCGCAATCGCGGCACGACGGTGTCTCCTCCCGACCGATGCGGTGCAGGTAGGCCCCGAAACATCCGTGGCCGGTCAGCACCTGCGCCAGTCAGAAGGAGACCAAACCTTTTTTTTTTTTTTTTTTTGACGCTGAGAAATGGCAATTACGCACTTCCGCTCGCTGGGGGGGCGAGACGGGGAGTGTGGGACTCCCTGTCGCTTGACGGCGACAGTATACCCACTAAAACTCAGCGGTGTTCCCTCCGGCGCCTTGTTGGGAGGGCTATGGGAGACATTATGCATCCACGGCCCTCTGGCGCGTGCCCGCCTAGATGGCGGGCCCTACGTGCCCCCCGGGCTGGGGGGCGACGGGAATGGCCGGGAACACCTGGCCACTCCCGTCCGGCGCTTGTGAAGGCGCGTGCGATGCAGGCAGTGGTGCCCCCGCACCCGTTGCCTGCTGGCCTCCGCCAGGGAGGAGTCGGAGGTGCTCGTCATACTGACGTCTTCTCCGACCCCCTCCTCCGCCTGCGGAGCGCCGGCGCAAGAGGGTCGTCCTCGCGCGCGCGCTCCGCCGCCTCCTTCTGCGACATGACCTGTTCGCAGAAGGAGGCTACCGCCGCCCAGGACCCCTCGTCCCCCAGCATGGCGTTGATCACGCTGGGGAGCGAGAGGTCCGGCCCGATCGCCGCAACGAGGTCGCGGCGCGGCTCCGACCACGACGGGCACCCCTCAAGGGTGTGCTACATTCGACAAAGTTTTGAGTTCCCTTTTTGTAGTGTCGTAACTACATTAGCAAATGCTTTTCTATGACAATGGTCCTCAAAGTAAATGAAGTACTTATTTTTGTAATCGGTATATTTTTTAAGAAAATTTTTGACTAAATTTTCGCTATTACTAGGGGGTAGGTGGACTTCCAAAATTTTTTGTTTGTTATTAGAAATATCTTTTACACAGATATCGTCTCTGTGCCAGGTGAAAACATGAATTTGCCTAGCTTTCGTATCTACCGCTTCATTAAGAATAGGAATACCTTCATGTTCCCTATTAGATATTGAATTTGCTGTCACGGCGTCATCGCTTTCAGAATCAGATAATTCTATCGTCTCTATTTCTGGTTCTTTAACGCTAAGCTTTACGATTTCGTCTGTCACTTCTTTCAAGTGCTGTTGTAATCTCGCTTCCTTCTCCTCTACGTTAACTATCATTGATTCCGAGTCATCTTTTGTTATATTAATTTTAATACGCGATAAGGCATCTGCATTTGTATTTTGTTTGCCTTTCTTATAATGTATATCAAAATTATAGTCCTCTAAGCGTAAACGCCATCTAGTTAGCTTGCTATTAGGTTCTTTTAATGAATTCAACCATGCCAAAGGTCTATGGTCAGTATATATTGTAAATTTTCTGCTATATAAATAGGGTCTGAAATATTTAACTGCCCATACTATGGCCAATAACTCCTTTTCTATCGTACTATATCTAGACTCTGTATCGCTTAGTTTTCTACTGGCAAATGCAATCGGTTTGTCTGATCCTATAGTACCTTGAGAAAGTACTGCACCTATCGCGACGTTTGACGCGTCGGTTGTAAGAATAAATGGTTTTGTGAAATCGGGGAATTGTAACAAAGGTGCATGTGTCAGCAACTCTTTGCACGTTTCGAAACTTTTTTTATAATCATCATTTATCTCAATATTTTTTTCCCTTCTTTAGACATGCTGTGAGAGGTGCGGTTATCTTAGAAAAATCCTTTATAAACTTTCTATAATAACCAATTAATCCTAAGAAACTCTTAATCTCTGTAACTGTTTTGGGCAAAGGGTATTTCAGAATAGCTTCTATTTTGTCGTTGTTAGGCTTAAGGCCATCCCTAGTTGGTCAATACTACAAGAAGCCCAGTGCAACGATAACTGGGGTGTCCGGAACTGTCCACGATACGTGGAGCCCTACCGTTGCTTTTCAAACAAAGTTCTTACAAAAGGCCTATAGCCTCTGAGGCTCTATGAATACATTATTACCACTTACCTTCTGTGCTGGGTTCACCAAGCTTCGACCTTCCAAGGTCACGCCCCAAGTGTGGTATGTATGTAAATATGAGGTGAGTAAATGAAAGTGTGATGTAAGTCAAGTGTGTGGACGTTCACAAGGCGCCAGTCTCCAGATGGCGCGGTTCCAACAGCATCACAGCCTAACTCGTTTCCAGCAAGCGCGTGCTACGCGGTGAGGCAATAAGGCGATGTGTTCCGAGAAATATCCCTGGATTCTCGTCAATCCGGGATTACCAAGTTCAATTAAACACTGTGTTAGCTATTTATCACTACTTTTTTCCAACAAATTCCGCGTGTCAGCCCGACTGACGACAATACGGCGTATGTCCAAAATATCCCGGGGTTTTCGTCAAATGGGGATTACAATTTCAAACAATTGATAATCGCGACCCAATTATCGGTTGCAACAGGCGATTCCAAACGATATTTCAATTACAATTAACTCAACAGGTCCGCCGCGGACATTTTTTTCCAAGGAAGCCAAGTCTATCTGTCAAGTCAGAGAGGTTATGTCAAGTCCACAGATAATTAATGTTGTCAACCAAAATATACGTTCGGTTCCACATATCGGACGGAACACTAGTTATTGTATGTCGCAAGTACATTACTTCCTTTCTCAAAAACTCGGATTTATGAAGCTGAACTTTTAAATTAGTTTTTCGGAAAATAGCTCGCAGTTTCTCTATGTGTTCTTGTAAGCTGGTCGAGAAAATGATGACGTCATCAAGATACACGAGGCAATGCAAGCCTTGTAACCTTCTGAGGACGTTATCCATTGCACGTTGAAATGTGGCAGGCGCTGTTTTCAAACCGAACGGCATTCTGTTGAATTCGTATAAGCCGAATGGTGTTGAAAACGCAGTTTTTTGTCTATCTTCTTTCTGGATTTGTAGTTGATGGTAGCCAGACGCAAGATCTAACGTGGAAAAATACATACTCTTTCCTAGTTTATCAAAAAGATCATTGATATTTGGCAAAGGGTACTTATCGTCCACAGTTATTTCGTTCAAACGTCTGTAATCTACTACCATCCTCCACTTTTGTTGTCCAGAAGCATCTAACTTCTTTGGAACTAGGTGCACCGGTGCACTCCAAAGAGAATTTGATTCTCGGATTACATCGTCCTTTAGCATTTTATCCACTTGGCGCCTAATCTCGTCTGTTTGGGCGGGCGGCAACCTATAGGCTTTTACGTTAATGGGATCCTCGTTTACCGTTCTAATTTTATGTTTCACTTCGTTAGTGAAAGACAACGGTATGTCCTCACAGTAAAAAATATCCTTATATTCCTCACAAATATTCTTAATCATCGTTCTTTCCTCCTCATTCATATGATCGAACCTTAATTTTTGTAAGTTGTTTAATAATAACTCGTCCATTCTGTCTCTGTCGCTTAAATTATTAACTAAGATCTCTTGGTGATTGTAAGGTTCTACCTGAAAGGGGTTAGTGACCTTGAGGGTCATTTCTATGTCCTTGCAGTTCTGAATAACCGTATATGCATAACCATTTACACAGTTAACTAACGCACAGGGCATTCGAATTCCCTTAGTCAATTCCTTAAAATCTAAAATAGCCTCGCCATTAGTTAAATTTACGGGCAGTTTTACCCTTAACTCACTACGTGGCGGTAAAATATAAGTATCTTTTAAGGCTGAAGAGTAAACAAAGGTATGTCAGTATTCCTTGTATATAAAGTTAATGTTTGGTAATCAATTTTTGCATCTAATTGTTTTAATAAATTACTGCCTAATAAACCATCGTAGTTACTGTCAACATCGTAAACGTAAAATTTATGACCTTCAGAACTTTTAAATATTTTGGGCAAGGGAGTTAAAACAACTTCTGTATGTACGCTAACGCCATGAGTACTGACTACTTCAAAAGGCTCTTTGTAGATAGCATTTTTAAAATTATTGTAGGCGACACGCCGACCTATAAATGATCTAGAACTGCCAGAGTCTAACATAAAAACTGCATTACCTAGCTCCGGGATTACAATGTAAGGCAAAGAACGATAATTAGTACAATTTAAAACTATTTTTTCTCTCTGTATGAGGCTCTCAGGTGAAAATTTTCAATCTGTTCAGTCTCATAGGACGTGCTCGCTTGCGGTTCGTAATCGTAAGTATTTTGTTCATTATTATCGTACGTCATAAGTGAGTCATTATTGGTATAATTTACGCGTCTAGAGTTTGCAGTTCGCATGGTAACGTCGGTGTTTGAACCCGAGTTTGCCGGCGTTGCATTATGCACCGATGCCGTCCGCGGCGCGGCCTGCTGATTCGGCCACGGCGTTGACCTACTTTGTTGTGGCGACTGATTTTGCGCATTATTTTGGTTTCTAAAAGAATTTCTATATTGAATTGAATTATTTGGAGAGTTCGTTTGAGTAGTATTTCCTGTTGAACTATTTGGTACTGGTGTACTAGGTTGTTTTTGTGGATTGGGTGAACGTTGGGAGTTGCCGTTATTGTTGGTAGTTTTTCCTGGCAGTTTTGAACTATTTTTATTTCTATTATTTCTAGATTCATAAACCGTCTGAAAGTTTTGTTCTTCTAACACTACCTTCAAGGCATCTTCTAGTGTCGTCACGTTCCTTAATCGTACCAATCTAACTAAGTAAGGAGGTAAATTATATAGGAAAACATTCAATGACGAATTAGTATAAATATGCTGTTTGGCTTGACGTAAATTCGCATCGTCTACGGTTTCAATTATTTTTGCAATCAAGATACTACGCAAATTTTGAATCCTATGACAGAAATCCAAATAACTTTCGTTATAATTTAGTTTCATGGACTCTAACTCTAATACTAAACAATCTTCGGTTCTAGGGTCACCAAAATGTTGTGACAATAATGTTTTCAACTCCAACCAAGTACGAATATTATCCCGTTCCCCTACTAGGTTCGCGGCGTCCCCAGTTAATCTACTAGTGAGAACGTGAAATAGGTATTCGTTTTGGACATCTCCCCCCTGAAATGTATTTATAATATATTAGAGTCCGACCGAAACTGGTTTTCCGGCCGAAACCGAAACCGAAACCGAACTTTCGGCCGCGGCTTCAGTTTCGGCCGAAACCGAAACCGAAACCGAAACTCACGTGGTCAAGTATAATATTCCTTAAAATACTGAAATTTGGTGCATTTTACCCTTTATTCTGCATTAATTAGAACATGAAATGGAAACACAGTATATTAATTTTGTTGTAATCATTTATTTACTTAATAAAATACACTACTAATTTTTAATTAGTACAAAAAAAAATGGGGCTCTATCCGTACCCTTTACTGATCATATTTATGTAGTCAAAAGTAAAAAAAACGAAACCCCAAAATTGTCTACGAAAATTTGTCATAACTGGTAAACTCATAATTGAATCAATCATTCATAACAATTGCTACTAGAAAATACTACGCGCAGTGCTAGTCCAGTTAGATCGTCATTCATAAATCCCGGCAAACTCGCGTCTAAGCTCAAGCCACGCCCCCTCTGGCCAGCGGTCCTTTTTACAACGAGTGAATGAACAAACAGTGTCAATTTGTTAGCGGAAGTGTGCGCGTGCTTTTTAAACATAAGTTGTTACGTTTTTACTGTCGTGATGGCTTACCAGTTTTCATCTCGGGAGTACGTGGCTATGTTGCGTGTGTACTTTTGGTCTGGTGGCCGCTGTTCGTATGTACAGGGAAGAGTACCCAAATGCTCGCTAGCCAAAGGTTCGGACTGTGGTAAATGTTTACCAACGTTTACTCGACCACTGATCATTCCGCGCAACGGCCCATCGCCAAGGACATGGAAGACCGGTCCAAAACCTTTACGACGATGTAGTGGACTACTTTGAAGATCCCCGGCGAAGTACGAATGACGCAGCTCGTCATTTTAATATCAGCCAGTACTGTGCATAGACGATCATTAGTTCGTCTGGATTTCACCCATACCACTAAAGAAAGGGTCAAGAATTGACTACTGTGGATAATGAACCAAGGATGGAGTTCTGCAGTTGGATACTGAACAACACAAGCAAATGGCCCAATTAAAGTATGTAGGTAAAGTTTGAATTTAATAAGTGCCTATTATTTTTCGTGAACCTTTTATTTTACTTTTTTTTTAATTCGTAAAGCTTAAACATGCGTCTAAGCTACCTACAATTACGATAACAGCTGTTGGAGGCGGGGCAAGTTTGAGCGAGACCGCGTGACCGCGACATCACGATTAATGAATACATGAATGGCCTGTACAATATGTCCGTAAATTGAGTGACATTTTGGGATATAAACAAACGCTAATAACTTTGCTATTTATCAATATTATATAGTAAGACTTTACATATATAATAACAAGACCTTTTCTAATAAGCCCTTTAAGTATTTGTACTAATTAAAAATTAGTAGTGTATAAAAAAATATTAATAATATTTCTATTATTTTTTAAAATTAAGTTCTCATAGCAAAATGTTTATCAGTTATCAATAATCAAATCACTATTTGTTACTGTTTCATTTAATAATAAGTATTGGTATTTTGAAATCTTATTACAATCTTATAATCTCTTTTTTACATGTGACTTGATTTGTTAATAACAGCAAAACAAAGTTACTGACTCAATATTTAACTATATAAATCATTCAAGTACAGAAACGAAACAAAAACTTACATGTAAACAGTTCCATCAAAACATAACCTCTAAAGTATGTTTGCGTCGGGCGCACTGACTAAGTTGTGTTGCTAGAGAGTTATCCGAACGTTGCACGACAATTCCCGAACAGGGCCGCCAGCGTCCGCCAAAGCGTTGCCGCGAGAAACAAAATTAGGCGAGCGTGCACGACAACTTCCGAAATCAGTTTCGGTTTCGGCAAAAGTTTCGGCCAATTTTGGCCGAAACCGAAACTGCCGCCGAAACTTGATTTTTGGCCGAAACTTGGCCGAAACCGAAACCGAAACCGAACTTTCGGTCGGACACTATAATATATTCACATTTCTTTATAAAAAGTGGGAGCTGTCTAGAATCGCCACTAAACTCTGGAATAATTTTTGCCATTGTTGACGGAACCTGCACGATTTGATCCATTTTGAGAGAACAAAAACACAGAAAGAGGGTGGAAACTAAAACACTAAATATCTAACTAAAGTTAATCTTATTACGCCAGTTATATCGTAATAAAATATAATAATGTTATCACGGTATTGCTCAACCCTTAATAACACAACACATACAATTAAAACAAAGAGAAAAATGATAAAGGAAAACCGAGAGGATAGTGAAAAAGTTTTACTCACAGTCCTGTAAGTAGTTACTCCCATCTCCTCCTTGTGACTACTATCAAATACTGCGCCGGCCGTTGTGCCTGGTACTTAATAGATTTGTTTGTTCGGGAATCTCCGTTGAACTGTAGAAACATTTATATATATATTATTTAAACGAACAGCGTTACAGTAATTAAGATAGTAATGATTATTCTAATAATGATACATATATTTATATTTAATTATTGCTAAGTTAACAATATTCTTATAGACTACTTATTTGCTACTTGAGGTGGAGGGGGATTTGCTGATAAAGCGAATAGAGTTGGGGTCGTCACACTTAACTCGCGCGTGGAACACAACGCGCCGTCGACCCGGGCATGGTCCATGGTCGGACAGCGAGTTGCCCTTTACTCGCTCTTCGCATGCCCGCGCCTACGGTGGCCGGAGATCGTCGGCCGACGTCCGACGCTGTGGGCGTCTACCACAGTAGTAGTGATTTGCCGGTTCTGGCGCACCAATCCCGTGACTCACCGGTTCTGGCGCACCACCGCTTCTGGCGCAATCGCGGTCCAGGGCGTTTCAAACCTAAAAAGAAAAAAAAAAAAAAAAAAAAGGTTTTGGGGTCCGCTGATCACGTTTCTGCAATCCGTTTTCGCGTAAGATGCATGGTTCCGGAGATACAGAAATCAATTAACAACAATCTGTTTCATTTCCGGTAACCCGATCCCTCATTATCGACTGTCATTGTTCGCCTTTTCTTATCTATTGTCCGTGCGTCCGGCCGCTCACCCTCATTAGGATTGCATTGACGTATGCATGTATTACTCATTGTTACTGCTACTGTATAATTTTATTGTTCATAGACCATTGCTTACTTTGCTATTCGGGATCATCAAAACGGAATCAATAAAACACATGCGTCATTCACAAATTTTATTTTTATCTACAAAATATGAGCGGAACATCTCATCCACTAAAATATCGTTGTACAGTGTGTTCCCTGTAAATATGTTTGTAAAACTATGCATTGAACATCCCTGAAACTTATATAGCAAATACATTAAGCAATATTCACCACAAACTGAAGTCCAATCATTCTGAATCCTATCAATACTCCAGCCCCATCTTTTACAATTCCTTTTCAAAAACTCGAGATGATATCGCGCAGGTGTTCGCCCATAAGAATCAAAATATTGACCGATGCCATTCGTATCGATATGTACAGCTACCCAGTGTGAACCTGGCTTATCATCCGCATCCAAATTGCATATTATATACGTTGGTGCATGGGTATACATAGGGAGTCTATTAGCAGCATAAACATTATTTTCTAGACTGGGATGAATCTTTTTCAGATGTTTTTGTACTTCTAGTGTATCCATGATATAGCATATTATTACACTACCAATCTATTCAATGGTTGTCATAGGAATGTTCAATTATAGTGATTTGTAAATATTAAATCGCATTATTTTGTAGCACTCACAAAACAGGTTGATGCCAGCAATGTGAGATAAGTTTGTTGACTCATAGAGTTACTATCAGTTTCCGGAGGAACGTGAGATAATTTTGGTGATTCATAGAGTTACAATCAGTTTCGTTGTATTTAGGAATTTGTTTTAGATAAGAATGGTGCTATATAAGATCGTACCATTGCCGTCATGCAGTCAGTCTATGGTCGTTTGACCGCAGTGGATTGTATACGTCTACCAATACTACGTTTGTGTTACTTCAACGCATCAATGGCCATGGAGGTAAGTGTTTATTCTATTGACAAACTTACTTGTATTCTTGTTGTTGTTTCCTAACGTGTGTGATTAAGTGTAAACAAATTGATATTAACATGATAACTGTCTTGTTGCAGAAATCATTCAACTTCGATGAAAATACCTATAAACAGTATTACTACTCACCGCTCTCCCCTCAACATGAAGAAGAGAACGATGACATCGTTATTAATAACACATGCGATGGTGGAAAAAGGAAATCACAACCGATTGATCATTTTTTTGAAGTCGCACCAAAAATAAAAAAGAAGAAACTGTTATCGTCAACCGTGGCACGAGCCGCTAGAGATGGTGTATCATACATTTCTAGTAATTCTGACGACGGAGACCAAGCGACGCATCTCATAAAAATTGAAATGTACGATATGAAGAAGCTATGTAAGATTCCAACTACTGATCATTGGAAACACGCTACCACGAGGATTAAATATTATGTAAAGAATAATAAGGATAGCATCTACGATAGCACAAACGGGCTCGTATACAACATTACAAAGACAATAGCAGAAAGTGAAAAAGTTAAAAAATACTTTTTTAACAATGACACCCATTAGTTGATTAGTGAATGTGATTCTGTTTACTTAAATTACTTCTGTGTACTCATTAGATTCTACCTGACTTTTTAATCCTTTGTTAGACTCTATATAATGAACATTATTTGAAATCTTGAACATTATTTGAAATTGGGTATCAGTTGGTCTACTAACACTTAACTGTTACTTACTGTGCTACCTAATTTCTTCTTTGCTATAAAGATGGAAAACTTCAGTGAAGTGTGTACCAGTGCTTTCTTTTCCGCACCCATGGAAGAGAATATGGAACTATTCATCAACGAATTCGATCAGGAGCTGCCTAAAGTTTGTGATGAAATGGAGAAGTGTGAACTGTTTGATTCATCGTATGATGATGAGTTGTATAATCACTGTGAGATGGTTGAAACAGCGTTGATGTAAGTATTAGAAGTACAAACTCAATAAGAAAGATTATTGTTGTATTGCTTTATTTTAAGATTTGTCTTATAATTTTCTTGCTGTTTTGTTACAGTCAACCACAAGTTGGAAGAGGTATCAAACGAGGTATCACTACTGACGAAAATAAGGTTCCCAAGAAAGTAAAATTTGATGAAGGAGCTTCTACATCATCGACTGAAACAAATAACGTGGACAACAATAAGGTGGAATGTGACACATGTCATGTTTTTATTAATAAAAGGTATCTAAATAACCATTTAAAAAGCAATGTTCACAAAAATAATCTTTTAAAATCACATAATTCACTAGCAAATGTTACAGTTGTTGAAACCGCTTTTGGCAACCGAATTTTAACATATAGAATTAATAGTAAAACAATTCAATCGGGGCAATATTTTGAAACACCGGAATCGTTTTTAAATTCATTAAAAATTGATATCTTATTTTTAATCAATGAATGTATTCAACAACATACAATTTTTAAAATAAACTTCATATTGCATGCTGATTTCATACAACAAACTAAAGATATTAAAAATACATTTGATTTTCAAACGTTTAATTACATAATTTGTCAGGGTGATGACTTAAATATTTTTTTTTCATCATTAATAGACACTGTTGTTGGTAAAATTTGTCAATTTGAAAAAAAAGATAGTGGTTGGAGTCTTAATCAAATTAAATACATAGATATGAATGTTAACAAATTCAACCCCTTACGTGGTAGTTCATATATCGATCTTCCACAGGATATTAAATTAAAAAAAGCTGTAATCAATGTTAAAAATAATGATAATATGTGTTTCAAATGGGCATTACTCTCCGGTTTATATCCTGTATGTAAAAGTGTAGATCGCGTAACATCATACGCAATTCATGAAAATAAACTAAAATTTACTGGTATTTCTTTTCCGGTTAAAATTGTAGATATATCAAAAGTAGAGAAATTAAACAATATTAGTATAAATGTTTTTGGTTTAGAGTATAATAAAGAAAAAAAGTGTAATTCAGTTGTAGGTCCTTTATATTTAACAAAATGTCGTACACCTAATCATATCAACCTATATACTATATTTATCGAATGGTACTAACAATCATTACTGTTATATTAAAAAGTTATCGCAGTTAGTTAGCTCACAAATCTCGAGTAATCATCACGCAGTTTATATATGCGATTCATGTTTACTTCATTTCCCATCAGAGGAAAGACTTAATAACCATCAACAATATGATTGCGCTCACATTTGTACGGAATTACCAAACGGTAAGGATTCCAAAAAGGATTGGTTCGGTAAAGCAACATCAAATAATAAAATAAAATTTGATAAATTCGTGAAAAAGTTGGAAATGCCCTTTGTGGTTTATGCAGACTTTGAAGCATTTTTGAACCCGATAGAATCATGTAGTAACGATCCATCCAAGCCTAGTACAATTAATATTCAAAAACATGAAGTGTATAGTTTCGGATATTACATTAAATGTTCATATGATGACAGATTATCAAAATATGAGACGTATAGTGGGCCAAACTGTGCACAAGTGTTTATGAATCGCCTTTGTGAAGATGTGAAAACAATAGTTAAAAAAAATTGTTTCCAAAAATGTCCCGTTCCATTATCAGATGAAGATAAAATTAAAATTTCAAATTCAAACATTTGTCATATTTGTGAAACTCAGTTAAATGAAGATCCTTTTTACGATTTTGATTGGTACACTGGCAGTTTTAGGGGTGTTGCACATCAAGTGTGTAGTTCTAAGTACAGAACCCCTCGTTATGTTCCAATATTTTTACATAACCTCGGTCACTACGATGCTCATTTTATTGTCCATGCATTAAACCTCGATGATGGCAAAGTTGAAGTTATTCCACAAAATAAAGAACGATACATATCATTTTCAAAACAGTTAACAATAAATAATCAACCTGTAAGTTTAAGATTCGTAGATTCATTGAAATTTTTATCATGTAGTTTAGATCAGCTAGCTAAAAATCTTAATGACGATCAGTTTAAAGAACTAAAAAGAAACTATCCTAATAATGAAGATTTTTTACGTTTAAGACGGAAAGGTATTTATCCTTATGAATTTATGCGTAATAGTGATTGCTTGAAACATCCGTCACTTCCTGATCAACACCAGTTTTATAGTTCACTCACAGATTCAAATATTTCAAATGATGATTATAATCATGCAAAAGATATTTGGCAACATTTTAAGTGTAGTAGTATGTCTGATTATTCCGATTTGTATTTAAAAACTGATGTTTTACTTTTGACCGATGTATTCGAAAACTTCAGAAAGCTATGTATTAAAACTTATGGATTAGATCCTGCCCATTACTATACAGCTCCAGGTTTAAGTTGGGATGCAATGTTAAAATTTACGAAAATAGAATTAGAATTGTTAACGGACTATGACAAAATTGCTTTTTTTAAAGCTGGTATTAGAGGGGGTGTATCTCAGTGTAGCAATCGTTTTGCTAGAGCAAATAATAAATTCATGGAGGATTATGATGGTGAAAAACCTAATTCATATCTAACATATTTTGATGCGAATAATTTATATGGTTGGGCAATGTCCCAATCCCTTCCTGTTGGTGGTTTCGAATGGATAAATTGTAATACAGATTATAATGTGTTGGATACGTCTGATTTTGGTTATGTTTTAGAAGTTGATTTGGAATATCCTGATGAACTTCATAATTTGCATTCTGACTTTCCATTATGTCCTGAAAACATATGTGTGGGTAATACTAAAGAAACTAAATTAGTTCCTAATTTAAATAATAAAAATAAATACATCATTCACTACAGGAATTTAAAACAATGCATTGAAATGGGAATTAAATTAATTAAAGTACATAGAATTTTAAAATTTAAACAGAGTTCTTGGCTAAAGAAATACATAGACTTAAATACTAGTTTGAGAACGTTAGCTAAATCAAACTTTGAAAAAGACTTTTTTTAAATTAATGAACAATTCTGTCTTCGGTAAGACAATGGAAAATATTGAAAAAAGAGTAAACGTTAAACTACTAACTCACTGGGATAATCGTGGTAAAGTTTTAGGTGCTCAGGAATTGATTGCAAAACCAGAATTCCATAGTTTATCAATATTTTCAGAACATTTAGTCGCAATACAATTACGAAAAACAAAATTAATTTATGATAAGCCAATTTATTTAGGATTTTGTATTTTAGATATATCTAAGACCCTTATGTACGAATTTCATTATAACTACATGGTTAAAAAGTTTAATAACAAAATTAAGTTATTGTACACCGATACCGATAGTTTGATATATCAAATTTTTACAGATAATTTGTATGAGGATATAAAACCTGACCTACTTCACTATTTTGATACATCAGACTATCCAGAAAATAATATTTACGA
The DNA here is from genome assembly GCA_943138885.2 of Tholera decimalis. Classification (NCBI taxonomy): domain Eukaryota; kingdom Metazoa; phylum Arthropoda; class Insecta; order Lepidoptera; family Noctuidae; genus Tholera; species Tholera decimalis. Next base: position 40,118,584 of record OW964573.2, on the reverse strand, counting down.
TTATCCAAAAATAAATAAAAAGAAGTTAGGTTTTTTTAAAGACGAGAATAATGGTAAAGTGTTGAAGGAATTTGTAGGGTTGCGATCAAAAATGTATGCCTTGGAAGTAGAAGATAAATTTATAGCAAAGGCAAAAGGGGTTAACAAAAGTGTTACCAAAAAAATGAATATGGAAAATTACAAATCGTGTTTGTTTAATAAAAATGTACAATATTGTAGTATGCTTCGGTTTAAGTCAATCAAACACACTACTTTAACACAAAAAATAAATAAAGCATCTTTATCATATAATGATAGCAAACGATGTATTATGGACATTGATACATTGGCTTGGGGACATTATAAATTACGTTAAGTGTTGATACTTTTTACTTTTACTTCTGTACCTATACAAAATTTATATTGATTGTAAAATTATGATATTACTATAATGTTATATAATAGTTTATAACATATTTAAAATTTATTGTTTGATTGTAAATAATGTAAGAAAATTGTGGTTTTTATTTGTAGGTTTAAATTTGAGATTGTAAAATTCTGATGTACTAATTGTGTTAGTTTTAATTATTCGATTGTAAATAATGATATCTAAGTAATAATAAAACGGTGAACATACATTTGAGAAGATTGTAAAGTTCTGATAAGTAATAATTGTGTTAGAAATAGTATACAGATCATTCTGTTTTTCATCACTTACATGTTTTTTTGTAATTTTAGCAATATATATATTTAATTTTTACAACATAATTTTCATTTTTTATTTCATCCCTTTGAACTCTAGACGTGTGAAATGTTTCACTTTATCCATCCGTTTACTGCTATTGTGGCAGGACCAAGTGGATGTGGGAAGTCAAATTTTGTAACAAATTTCATAAAATCAGTTAAAGAAATATGTAATTGTGATTTTAATCAGATCACATGGTGCTTTGATGAAATGCAACCTTTATATAATTTACCAAATGTTAACTATCATCAAGGAATTCCAAATCTTAATATGTTTGATGGTGAAAACCCACATCTTGTTATTATTGATGATCTAATGAGAGAGTCTGATGGAAGAATTGTGGATATATTTACAAAAGGTAGTCATCACAGGAATCTGAGTGTATTTTATTTAACACAAAATTTATTTCATCAGGGTAAAGGTCAAAGAGACATTTCTTTAAACTCAAGTTATATAATATATTTTAAAAACCCTCGAGATAAAACTCAAATAAGATATTTAGCACGACAAGTGTCACCAGACAACCCAAAATTCATTGAAGATGCCTATAGGGATGCAACTTTAGAAGCGCATGGATATTTAATGGTTGATTTAAAACAGAATACCAATGATTTTTGTCGTATCAAGACAAATGTCTTCCCATTTAATGGACACTGTACAGTCTACGTCCCCACAAAAGAGTTTAAATACACCAAGAATCAAACAATTCAAATCATTTCTAAATGATGCATCGTCGACTCACAACGCATAAACATTTGCTAAGCGCTTTGCATACGCTTAAACCACAGTATAAAGATCGTACGTTAGACTGTGCTTAAACCAAAATATCAAAGAGCGTTACTTAAAACATGTGATGAAGAAGAAATAAACTGTATTTGTGAATGTATTCATAACGTTTTACAAGGAAAGGTACCTCTTAAAGATCAAGATAAACAAAAATTGAATAAACACAAAAATATACTCCGTAAACTGGTGCATAAGTGTAAACATAAACTAAGAAAAAATATAATCATACAAAAAGGAGGGGCTTTCTTACCAATAATATTAGGTGCAATATTGAGTGGATTAGTAAGTGGACTAGCCAGTTAACATGGAAAATGCAAAGAAAATGATACTTATTGAACCTGGATTGATTGAAAAATTAAAACAAGAAAATAAGGTTAATAGTAATTTGTCTCGATTAGATATTGAAATGCAAAATATTATGAATAGTAAGACGGAAGACCGCAAGAAGTGGATGTTATATTTACAAACACTACAAAGATACCTTCACTTTACCGAAGAGGATCGTCAACCACTCAGATTACCAATTTATTCTGATACATCTAATGAAGATTCAAATGAATCTAAAATTGGTTTCAAAAATAAAGATAGAGATCTAAAAAGTTCAGTTGATGCTGAATCTTTGTTGGATGAGAAAGGATCCATTAAAAGTAAAGAAAATGACACAAATCCACTTTACACACCAACTCAAATACTCAGTTTAATACCAAAAACTTATAATAAAAAAGGTGAGTCATTATTAAACTTAATTGGAACAAGTAAAAGTAAAATACATTGGGATAATGAAGGCACAGTCATAATTGATAATGAAAAAATTCCTGGAAGTAATATTGTTGATTTAATAAATGATTCACTAAGACCCTTAAAAAGAAGTGATCCGATAGGGTGGGATAGATTTGCTAAAGCATTAAAAGATATTAAAGTACCACTTACTTATATTGGAAATCCAAAGAGATGTGAGTTTATTAACCAACTTCAAGCAAAAGATCTGAACAAAACCTCTGAGATTGAAGTTCAAGAGTTTTCTACACCGAGCAGTGGAGATAAAAGATCTATAACTAAAATACGTAAAAAGCTCGATTGGGAAAAATGGACCCCGTACTAGAAGAAATTAACAGGATTTATTATGATCCATCTAACCCCGCTGGTTTTGGTAGTATTGATAAATTATCAAAAGCCATGAAGGGTAAAATGGATAAAAAGCAAGTAAAGGAATGGTTACAATCACAAGAAACATATACATTACATAAACCCAGTCGGAAAAAATTTCCACGTAATAGGTACATTCTATCAAATATTAATGAACTGTGGCAAGCTGATTTAAGTGATATGCGAACTTATTCTCAATATAATGATGGTTTCAACTATATACCTACTTTGTGTTATTGATGTATTTAGTAAATATGCTTTTGCAAGACCAATGAAAAAGAAAAACTCAGAAACTACTAAAGAATGTTTTGAAAGTATATTTACTGAAAGTAATTCCACACCTACTCACATACAATCTGATAAAGGTACAGAATTTGTTTCAAAAGATGTACAAAAATACTTTAAATCCAAAAAGATAAATTACTATACCACTAACAATCCTGATATTAAGGCTAGTATTGTTGAACGATTTCAAAGAACTCTAAAAATGAAAATGTGGCGTTATTTCACTCATAACAATACTTATAGATACATAGATGTTTTACAGGATTTAATATACTCTTATAATCACAGCATTCACTCTAGTATTAAGATGTGCCCATGTGATGTAAGTTCCGCCAATATTATAACAGTTTGGACTAATCTTTATAATAGAGGATCAAACAAACTTTCTTTAGAAAATCCAAAACCAAATTTCAATGTGGGTGATTATGTTCGAATAACTAAATATAAACATGTTTTCCAAAAAGGATATGAATCAAATTGGAGTGATGAAATATTTATTATATCTTCAATAATTGATAGATCTCCATGGGTTGTTTATACAATAACAGATTTACAAGATGAAGCAATAGTTGGTACTTTTTATGAAAAAGAATTACAGAAGGTCACTTACAACCCCACCTCCCAATATAAAATAGATAAAATAATTGGTACTCGTTATTCGGGTAACAGAAAAGAAGTATTAGTGAAGTGGAAAGGTTATCCAGATAAATTTAACAGTTGGATTTTAGCTTCTAGTTTAAAAAAAATATGAATAAAGAAAGTTTTTATTTAACTTTGCTCAGCAATAGTTCAATGGAATACTTTCCTGATAACAAGACCACAAATTTTTCAACAAAATTACCAAAAGCTATGAAATTAGAAGGTGAATGGTCGGTTGGAGTTGTCGAGTTTCAATATCCATGCACCATGTTTACTGTTCAAGATCATGAAAATGTTGTGTACATTACAAAAACCATGTTAATGCCTAATGAAGATAAACCATCAACAGTGTACTACAAAAAACATATTCCGGCTACCAACTATGATAACGTTGAACATATTTTAAGAGCGTTAAATGGTATCAGAGAGAACTTAAAATTTCGTTATGATGAAATAACAAAATTTGTGTCTATTTCTGTTTTGGATAAAAATATAACATCCGTAACATTATCACCCAAATTAAGTTTACAACTAGGTTATGAACCAAATACAAATCTTCTAGACAGAAATTTTGGGAAGTGTCCTGCTAATTTACACTTAGGGTTACCATCTCAACTATTTCTATATTGTGACATTATCGATCCTCAGATTGTGGGTGATGTTATGACTCCGCTATTAAGAGTCATTTCATTAGATCCTTCAAAATACATTTATGGTGCGAATAAAATGCACGTTTTCTCTCCACCTCACTACTTACCTGTTATGCGAAGAGAGTTCGATACGCTGGAAATAGATATAAGATCGAGCACAGGACAAAAAATACCATTCCAGTTTGGAACCGTGTGTATCAAACTACATTTCCACAAATTATAATAATGTATTCTCCTCATGATCATCATAAATGTCCATATGAAAATTATTATTCACATCAAGCTGGATCAGGAGTTGGTGTAATTTATAAGGGTTCACCATACCAACGCGGTCATGGTATTGGGAGCTTCTTAGGAGGGTTATTTAGATCAGTTTTACCTTTACTTTCAAGTGGTGTTCGAGTGGTTGGTAAGGAGGCATTAAACGCTGGAGTAGGACTTTTATCGGATATGGTTCAAGCGCGTCCTATGGAAGCCTCAATAAAAGATCGTCTTAAACAAGTTAGTACGAACTTAAAACGAAAGGCTGTATGTATGTATGTATGTCGGGCAGGTGTCCGCAACTCCACGACCATGCGCGTATTTTGCGTGAGGGGTAAGATTTCTCTTCACTCAATCCATGCCAGTTCCTCCAGGAAGGCGAGCAACGCCCTTGTTTTGCTTACCATTTCTCGGAGGGTACCTGGGTTGCCGAAGTATTTAGTCCTGTAATCCGCTACTACAGGGCAGCTTAGTAGCAGGTGTGCTGCTGTTTCGTCCTCCTCCATGCAGGCTCTGCAGAGTGGGCTGTCTGTGACTCCTATTAAATAGAGGTGTTTATTAAATGATCCATGACCGGTTAGGGCGGCTGTCACCAGCCGCATTTGCGGTTTAGATAGTCTAAGGACCTGTTTCGACAAGCGGCCATCAAGGGTCGGGAGAGCCTCTTTGGCCTGCCTGCACTCACCATGGTCCACCCATAGTTTGTGGTGTAGGTCTCTGGTGCGTTTCCTTACCAGGTGACGCAGATAACCGAAGGGGAGTGGTGCAATGGGTTCGGGTCCCATAATCGCCATACTCGACGCCCTTCTAGCGAGTTCGTCCGCTGCATCGTTGCCTCGGGAGTCGCTGTGTCCTTTGATCCATTGAATGGTTATATTGTTGTGTCTACCAACCTGGTTAAGGAGATTGTGACACTCCAAGATCAGCCCGGAGTTAACTATGTGGCTGTTCAGTGCTTGCAGGACCGCCATGCTGTCCGAAAGTATACGTATTGAGTGGTCCTTAACTTCCCTGTTTATGATGGCCGAAGCTGCCAGTGAGATGCCCAGGCATTCGGCCTGGAACACTGTGTTGTAGACCCCCAAAGGTCTGGCTATACGAATGTTGAGATCCTCCGAAAAGACTCCTGCACCCGTACCAGTACCTGTTTTGGAACCATCAGTGAAGACACGCACCTCAGAGGGACACAACCCCTCACAGCGGTGATCCTCGTACAGTTGGATTCTGTATTTTTTGTCAAAGACGATTTGTTTGGGCACCCTGTCATTAACTGCCTTCGTTATGGGGAGCTCGTTGTTGAGTTCCTCAAGCAGAGCAGTGTGCTGTGTTTCTTTCTTACCCCAGAGGTCCAGTGTTTTAAGACGCACTGCTGCCATCGTCGCTTCCTGTTGTATGAACAGATGGAGCGGCGGGAGCCCCAGCATCGCCTCCACAGCTGCTGTCGGGGTAGTTCTCATGCAGCCCGTTATCGCCACGCAGGCCAGCCTTTGCATGCGTTGCAGTTTGTTTACGGCTGTGACAAGCTTGGTGCGGGGCCACCACACCACGGCCCCGTAGGTAATCATCGGCCGAATTACAGCATTGTACAACCACATTGTGTTTTTTGGGGATAAGCCCCACTTCTTACCTATCATTTTCTTGCATTGCCAGAAGGTGATGCATGCCCTGTTTAATTTGTAGTCTAGATGGTTGCTCCAGTTTAGTTTACAGTCCAGAATGACCCCCAGGTATTTAACCTCACTAGACAACTGGAGTTCTGTATTGAACAGCTTAGGTAGGCGATGAAGGCCTAGAGTTCGTTTATGGGTGAATAAGATTAATTCGGTTTTAGTGGGGTTTACCGACAAATCATACTCCCTGCACCATCGCTCCACGATGCGTAGCGCTTGCTGGGTGAGGTTACAGATGGTTCCTGTTACCTTCCCAGGCACGAGGATTGCGAGGTCGTCTGCATAGCCTATTGTGTAATAACGGTGAGCGTTGAGTTGTGTGATGAGGTCATTGATCACTAAATTCCAGAGGAGAGGTGATAGCACGCCGCCCTGTGGACAGCCTCTGGCTATTAAGGCTACCTGCTGGTCTTCCTCAAGGCGAACCACACGTTTGCTTAGCATATTTGTAATCCAATCAATAAGTACCTGCTGTACCCCATGTCTGGAGAGTGCGGCGCTTATGCTGGAGAAGTTTGTTTTGTCGAAGGCTCCTTCGATGTCTATGAACGTACCCAGGCAGGAACCCTTTTGGTTAATCGATTCTTCAATCACGGTGACTACCTGGTGAAGAGCGGATTCGGTCGACTTACCAGCGCTGTACGCGTGTTGGTTGCCATGCAGTGGTACTGTTTTTAGAGCGCCGTCTCGTAGCTCCCTTTCACACACTCTCTCCATTGTTTTCAACAAAAAGGAGGTCAAGCTGATTGGGCGGTATGATCTTGCGTTCGTGTAGTCACTCTTACCTGGCTTTGGGATAAATATGACTTTCACTTCCCTCCATACCTTTGGAACGTATCTAAATGCCAGGCACGCTCTCATTAGGGGCACCAGTCTCGTCACAACAGAGTTGCCCCCCCATTGAAGTAAGGCCGGGAAGACTCCGTCGGGACCTGGCGCCTTAAAAGGTTGGAAGCTTCGGATGGCCCACTGGAGTTTCTCCAGCGTGATCATCTTGCGAGCGTATTGCCAATCTTCGTCCGATGGCGTTCGGGTTACGTCCGTCCATTCGGTTACCTGTGCGAGGACGCTACCTGGGAAGTGTGTTTCGATTAGGATGCGCCTCGTTTCTTCCGGTGATGTGGACAGTGTGTTGTCCGGTTTACGAAGTGAATCTGGCCCAGAAGTGGTCTGCTGTGCCAGTATCTTCCTTACCCTGTTTGCTTGTTGGCATGATTCAATTTCACCACAGAATTTTCGCCACCCAGTGGTTCGTCTGAATCTGATGCTTTTTTTGTAGGCGGATTTGGCGGCATAGTAAACTTCCCAGTCATCCTCCCTACATGTATTCATGGCTCTATTAAATGCCTTTCTTACCTTCTTGCGTTTGCGCTCCAGATCCGCGCCCCACCAGGACTGTTTACCCGGTGTGTCGCGCGGTATGGTTTCTGGGCATGCAGAGTGGTAGCTGCTGATCAGTGATTCGGTGAGCTGGCCTACATACGCGTCTATTTGATTCGCGTCAACCAGTGTCACCAGGTCGCTTGTGTGTACAAGCCTTGTAACAAGGCTGCGTGTGTATGCCACTCTATCCGTATTTCGCGGGTTACGTCGTGGAAGTCTAGGAGTAACACAGACCTGGATGTCGAAACGGATCCACCTATGGTCAGAACAAGAAGCCTCGTCAGATACCTGCCACCCATTGATGAGTTCCGCTGCACCCTCCGTTGCCAGTGTTAGGTCAATGATTGTTCGACTGCGTTTGGTTACGAAAGTTGGTTCGGAGCCTGTATTCAGAAGGGATAGGTTAGTTGTGAACAAAAATTCTACTAAAGCCTTACCCCGTTCGTTTTGTGTATCCATGCCCCATAAGGGGTGATGTGCATTAGCGTCAGTCCCGATGACGACCTCATCCCCCCTGCATTCACAGTGGGTCACGAGGCGGGCCAGTTCCCGAGGGGGCGGTGCCTCCGCCTCAGGCATGTAAGCCGAGACAAAGACGATCGCTTTCTCCGCTTGCCCCTGCTGTATGGTCATCTTTGCTGCAGAGACATCTCTGCAACAAAAGTCGTATAAGAACTGTGTTTTAACATTACCTGTGACGTAGATGCACGCCCTCGGTTTGTCATGGTTCGTGTTAACAAGAAGCTTACCTCCGAGATTGGAGAGTCCTTGTACGTGGCCTCCTCTGACCCACGGCTCCTGGATCAGGGCAATGGCCGTATGTTGAACCTCCAGCCACTTGCGAAGTTGAGCCGTCGCGGTCTGGCTGTGGTGGAGGTTCGCCTGCACGACTTTACAGTTGGACGAATTGGGAGCCATCTTTGACGGAACCCTCGTCGTCCACCCCCAGTCGTAGCCCGGCTAGCAAGTCGTCGAAGTCACCCCCACCCGGGAGAGAGGCTGGCGACAGTGTGATGTCATCCAACTCCCCTCCCGATGCAAGGACGGCGTCCACATTGGCTGGTTCTGCTTTAGTAGCTGGGTCCGCCGTGGTTGTAGCCGGGTTGTCTTGCGCACCTAGTGGTGGTGCGGTTTGGTCCCATCCTGGAGGGATGTCGGTATACCTACCATTTGCGCCCTGATACTTGATGTATACCGACCCTAGACCAATTGAGAGTCGGCGATCATGCACCATCAGGATCGGTACCTGCTCCTCCGGAATGGCCAGCACCACGAACCAGCATGCTGCTTGTTTTTCGGCGTGCAGAAGAACCCACCTCCTGACGTCGACCCACTGGTTCTGGAACCAGAGGGCTCGCCCGATGTAGGTCGGGTCCTTGTACAGATCCATGTCGTAACGAAAGGCTGATAACAAAATTGATCGATTTAACATGACAGGATCTGGATATATAACTAAAAGAAAACGATTGGCATCGTTCATTCCACCACTAACTGCTAAAGTGAAAGCTACGAAAAAACTTGGTCTAAAACCAAAAAACATCGAAGATATATTTTCAAATTAAATATGTCTTTCCTTCATAATCATTCTTGTGAGTGCGTTAAGTCAGAATTAGATTTATTTGCATTACCGTCTACACAAACAAGCATTGAAAATGGATTGTGGATTCACTATAAACCAATTTCATCTCTTGCTGATGATGGACCTATCGAGTTTCAAGTTCCTGGAACAGGCGATGACTACATAGATTTGTCTCATACATTACTCCAGATAAAGGCAAAAGTATTAAATCAAGATTCATCAAACTTGATATCAGCTACAGCAGTAGCACCTGTAAATAATTGGCTGCATTCACTTTTTAGTCAACTTGATGTTTATTTAAACCAAAAACTTGTATCACCACCTAATAATACCTATGCCTATCGAGCATACATGGAAACTCTTTTAAACTATGCTCCTGCTGCTAAACAATCTCATCTTACTTGTAGCCTTTGGTATGAGGATACAGCAGGAAAAATGGATTCCACAGATGGTAAAAACATAGGATTTGTTAAAAGACAGGAATTAGTTAATGAAAGAAGGGAAATAGAAATGATTGGTCATCTTCATGGTGACATTTTCAATCAAGATAAATTTTTAATGAATGGCGTTGAAATGAGTGTAAAATTAGTTCGATCAAGAGAGAGTTTTAATTTAATTGCTGGGTCAAATGATGTAAAGTTTAAAGTTTGCATTACAGACGCAACTCTTATTGTTCGAAGAGCATGAATTAATCCAAGTGTATTACTCGCACATCAGAAAGTTTTAGCTTCTACCACTGCTAAATATCCTATTACTCGTGCTGAAGTTAAAGTTTTAACAATTCCATCAGGTGTTCAAGGAAAAACTCTTGATAATATATTCTTAGGACAGGTACCCAAAAGATGTATTATTGGATTTGTAAACAATTCTGCATTTAATGGTTCGCTTACTAAAAATCCATTTAACTTTGAAAACTATGGTATTAACTCTTTCAGCTTATATATTGATGGTCAACAAATACCTTCAAAAGCTTTGCAACCATCTTTTAATAATAATATATTTACATCAGCATATCATACTCTATTCTCGGGGACTGGTATTCACTTTCTAAATGAAGGAAATGCAATCTCTCGTGAACAGTATGCTAAAGGTTACTGTCTTTTAGCATTTGATTTAACTCCTGATTTATCAGCTAACTGATCAGCTCATTGGAATCTCATAAAGCATGGTAGTGTAAGATTAGAAGTACGATTTGAATCCTGACTAATACAAACAATTAACTGTATTGTTTATGCTGAGTTTGATAATATTATTGAAATAGATAAAAATAGAAATGTTACTGTAGACTATAGTAGTTAAGGTTATGTGTATGTAACTAAAGGAAACATTATAAAATTAAATAAAACAAATTATATGCAATATACTATTTTTTTATTTCTTTATAAACACCCTATTCAATCTTATACAGAACACTGATCGAGTTTAAACTTTACATAAGCACACTGACTAAACCACTGAACATGCTGCTGCCAAGGATCATCATCATCTTCCCAATCTTTTAAACCGCCACCACAATGGAAACACTTGGTCCTGTCTTCATGACCAGTATAAAAGAAACCGGCTTCTGCAAGATCTTCAGGCTTCTGTTTCATAACGGGTGGCCAGTCTCCGAAACTGAACAACCGTCTAGATTTTGAACTGAAAAATGGATATTCAGCTCTTGGGTACTGCATATTCTTCACTTTTTCTTCTCCAATCAGTTTTGTAGTTTTGCTTTTCAATGAAGTGATCTGTTCACGTATGCCACACTCATCTCTTCCTTCTAATCTTGTTTTTCTCTCAGCACCACAAGACGACACCTCCTTGGATCTAATGAATACACAGAAGTAATTTAAGTAAACAGAATCACATTCACTAATCGACTAATGTCATTGTTAAAAAAGTATTTTTTAACTTTTTCACTTTCTGCTATTGTCTTTGTAATATTGTATACGAGGTCGTTTGTGCTGTCATAGATGCTATCCTTATTATTCTTTACATAATATTTAATCCTCGTGGTAGTGTGTTTCCAATTATCAGTAGTTGGAATCTTACATAGCTTCTTCATATCGTACATTTCAATTTTTATGAGATGCATCGCTTGATCTCCATAGTCAGAATTAGTAAAAATGTATGATACACCATCTCTAGCGGCTTGTGCCAAGGTTGACGATAACAGTTTCTTCTTTTTTATTTTTTGGTGTCACTTCAAAAAAAATGATCAATCGGTTGTGATTTCCTTTTTCCACCATCGCATGCGTTATTAATGACGAGTCAGGTAGAATCTAATGAGTACACAGAAGTAATTTAAGTAAACAGAATCACATTCACTAATCAACTAATGGGTGTCATTGTTAAAAAAGTATTTTTTAACTTTTTCACTTTCTGCTATTGTCTTTGTAATGTTGTATACGAGCCCGTTTGTGCTGTCGTAGATGCTATATTTATTATTCTTTACATAATATTTAATCCTCGTGGTAGCGTGTTTCCAATGATCAGTAGTTGGAATCTTACATAGCTTCTTCATATCGTACATTTCAATTTTTATGTGATACGTCGCTTGGTCTCCGTCGTCAGAATTACTAGAAATGTATGATACACCATCTCTAGCGGCTCGTGCCACGGTTGACGATAACAGTTTCTTCTTTTTTATTTTTGGTGCGACTTCAAAAAAATGATCAATCGGTTGTGATTTCCTTTTTCCACCATCGCATGTGTTATTAATAACGATGTCATCGTTCTCTTCTTCATGTTGAGGGGAGAGCGGTGAGTAGTAATACTGTTTATAGGTATTTCCATCGAAGTTGAATGATTTCTGCAACAAGACAGTTATCATGTTAATATCAATTTGTTTACACTTAATCACACACGTTAGGAAACAACAACAAGAATACAAGTAAGTTTGTCAATAGAATAAACACTTACCTCCATGGCCATTGATGCGTTGAAGTAACACAAACGTAGTATTGGTAGACGTATACAATCCACTGCGGTCAAACGACCATAGACTGACTGCATGACGGCAATGGTACGATCTTATATAGCACCATTCTTATCTAAAACAAATTCCTAAATACAACGAAACTGATTGTAACTCTATGAATCACCAAAATTATCTCACGTTCCTCCGGAAACTGATAGTAACTCTATGAGTCAACAAACTTATCTCACATTGCTGGCATCAACCTGTTTTGTGAGTGCTACAAAATAATGCGATTTAATATTTACAAATCACTATAATTGAACATTCCTATGACAACCATTGAATAGATTGGTAGTGTAATAATATGCTATATCATGGATACACTAGAAGTACAAAAACATCTGAAAAAGATTCATCCATCTCATCATCATCATCTTAGGGCGATCCTCACAGTAGTGACACCCAGGCGTTTCTTCCTTCCTCATCAGACACAGGTACCTCCCGAAACTTCCGTGTCCGGTGAGGACCTGCGTCATGCGGTAGGTCAGGACACCGTGACGCCGATCTAGCCACTCCTCAAAGAGGGGTCTTACCGCCGCAGTTGCGGCGTGCCCGGCCCAAATAGACTTAGAACAAAAAGTGACTTAATTCTAAAAAAAAAAATTTTTGCGCATGAGCAAGAAAAATATAGTAAAATTAAAGCAGATTTTAAGATCTTCCCAAAGACAGAGGCAATTCGCACACTTCGATAAAAACAGACTAAACTCTAAAACTTATCGCTAATCGCATCTATTTTGCGCTTGAGCAAGAAACTCTTTTAAGGTCTTCCGTACATGTACACGTCCTTCCACTTCCGTACACGTCCTCATCTAGTTCAAATTTACGAAAAAAATGACGTGTAGAAACTATAATAATTACTTTGTTGTTTTCTTTTTACATTTTTGCCATAAAGTGATGGCTTGAAACACAGGTTTTTATAGACCTAAGGCAGGTAGGTCGAAACATTACAGAAATACTTAATTAAATTTTATTAAATAAATCATCATTTTATCAATGTTTGTTTATCAAATTGAGGTGGTACCTAAACTGTAGATTACAATAATAAAAAGTTTTTTTTTTAACTTTGGTCACCATCTCACCCGATGGTAAGCGATGATGTGGTCGACTATAGTGCAAGCTTACCTAGAATTAACCTATTCACTCTTAACAGAAAGAAAAAATATTGGCCTAGGTTAGGGCACACAAAAAAAAAATAAGAACGAAATTCAAAAACCGAGTTAAATAAAAAATAGCATTGTGTGTGTCTTACGGCTGTGCCAAATAGGCCCATTTTAGCCTATAAGAACTAGGAATGACTCCAGGTTATCGAAAACTATATCTAAGGCCGCGCTCAGTTTGGACACGAATTTGTATCGTACGTAAACGTACGATCGTGGTCGTACGAATTGAGTGCGTACACTGAATACGTTTTACTCCATCAAAAAGGTAGTGATATCGCATTCGTGAAGTCATCTTTGGTTGGAGCGCAATGAATAATCTGTATCTTCTAGATAATTCTCTTATAACTCGAAGACTGCGGCGGCGTCTTCGCTGTCGCAGAACCGAATGGGTGCGTGAAATGTATTTAACAAGAAAGGAATTGGAGAATTTCATCATATTATTGAAGACTTAAATAATTACCCCATACTGTTTCATGGTTTATTTATTTATTTATTTGCACAGTAAAATGAAAACATATATGTACATACATTGAAATAGCATGGAGTTACATTGTTTTGTTATACACAGTAAATGTATTTGGAGACTCTAGCACCCTTGCTAAGTTGACGAGACAACTTGTATTAAAGGTGCTAGGCCCGACCCTTTTGCGATTTGCGGTTATGTTTTATTATTATTTTTTATATATTTTTTTTATTTTTCTACATCCATTTTTACGCACGAACGTGTTTAAAAATCCCAACGAGTTCGGATTGTTTTCGGACGTCGGAACTACACGCACGTATATAAGGAAGGAAGGAAGGAAGGTTAGGATCGTTCGTACATACGAACGATCCTACGAACGTTGAACGTGTTAGAAGGCTACGCTTCTGTAACGCAGAGTGTGCAACTAGAATCAAAGATTACTTGAGATCAAAATTAAATTACGTTTATTTTACGTAAGGACTTTCATTACATCGTATTCATACTCAGAAAAAAAACAATCATCTTCAAAAGTGACTTTGTCACATCAATAGACAATCTTTCTAGCCAGCAGCTCAATTGAATACAACCTTCAACACGCCCTCTCAATTTAGCTGCTGCAGCCCTAAGCCTTCAGTACATTTATAATGCTTACATACAGGTAAAGCTTTCGTCAAAACATCAGCCAGCATGAAATCTGTCGACACATGTTTCAACTCAACGATGTTACCCTTGAGTACATCCCTAATAAAGTGATACTTTATGTCTATGTGTTTGCTGCGAGCATGATAGACAGGATCTTTAGCAAGGTATATCGCCCCCTGGTTGTCAGCATATACAGTAGTTTTAGATAGCCCTGATAATCCTATCTCCCTCAATAAACTACTTAGGTAGAGAGCTTCCTTCATCGCCTCACTTGCACTAATATATTCTGCCTCAGTGGATGACGTGGCTACAGTTCTCTGTTTTTGAGATCGACAAGAAATGGCTGCTCCTCCTAAAATAAAAGCATAACCGGAGTATGACCGCCTATCGATTAAACAATTACCCCAGTCGGCATCCGAGTAACCTATCAACGTTTTGCCTGTCTTACGAAACGTTAGACGATAGTCGATTGTTTTCTTCAAATATCGAAGAACCTTCTTAGCTGAAATCCAATGCGTATGGTTAGGACAAGTCGTGAACTGAGCTAATTTTGAAACAGTATTACAAATATCAGGTCTCGTACCCACGCTTAGGTACATTAACGTGCCTATCAGTTCTCGATACGGCCACGTTACCTGTTCTTTGTGATCTTCATCACGATCTTTCTTCGGCTCTGCAAAATTCAGTCCAACTTCAAATGGAGTGGACACTGTTTCGCAATCTTCCATACCAAATTTCTTTAAGGTATCTTTGATATAATTTCGCTGTGACAGACTTATAGCACCATATTTTCTTTCAATTTCTATCCCTAGACAGTATTTGGCTGGTCCAAAGTCTTTCAGCTCAAAAACTTCAGCTAAGTTTTTCTTAAAATGTTCTATCCATTTAACATCCTGTGAGGCTACTAAAATATCATCAACGTAAATTGTTATTATTAAAATTGTTCCATCTGCCCTCCGCTGTTGATAAAGACATGGTTCATTCTTAGTTGGCATTAAGCCCATTCGACGAAGCTTCTCATCTAATCTGAGATACCACTGTCGTCCGGCTTGCTTTAAACCATATAAAGATCGCCTTAGTAAACAGGCGTCTCCTCCAGCCTTGAGGTCTCGTAACATTTTTCTAGCGCGCACATGAATGACTGAGTTCTTATCTTCTCTTCGAATCAACGTATTAAGACTCTCATATAGAATTTTCGGTATTTGCATGTATACCTCTTCATCGAGTCGACCATTCAAATATGCTGTGTTGATATCCAATTGATGTACTTCGAGGTTCAATTCTACAGCAAGTGCCATTAGTAATCTAATTGATTCAAGTCTTGCTACTGGTGCATACGTTTGATGGTAGTCTATTCCATAACGTTGACTAAAACCCTTTGCTACCAATCGAGCCTTCTTCTTCGTGCTCAAGTCGACATTCAATTTTGTTGTCAATACATAACGACAGCCCACGATGTCTCGGTCTTTAGGCTTCTTTACAATATCCCAAGTTTCATTCTTTATTAAGCTTGTTATCTCAGATAGGATTGCTTTTCGCCACCCCACATGATCATCGCTTGATAACGCTTCTTCAAGAGATATTTCAGCAACTGCAGAAAAGAATTCTTCATCATTCTCTTCATGATTTTCATTGTTCAGCACTTCACTTTCAACTTGTGGATCTGTCTCATTAACATAACCTTGATGTCCTTCATTTCCTTCTGTTCGTTCTGCATCTCCTGAATATACTTCTACCATGTTGTATACTTTCTTCGGACGTCCACGCTGCCCCTTAATGAGTTTAGGTCTTCCAGGAGCTCGCTTTAAAATTGGCTGTCTACGACAATCCTCTGCAACTTCTTCAATTTGATCCATATCTTTATCACAATTGCAACGAGAGTTGTCTCTTTTGTCTTGAAAGTCACCGCCTCCTGAGCGCTCTCTTACAGTGAGTTCTTGTTCTCTAGCAAAATCACCAGCACCTAAGGTAGGTTTTTGTTTGGCTTCATTTGGTACTTCAATTTCTACAGTTCGAATTATAGGTTTCTCTCGTGTTTGAATATTATTATCAACTTTTAATTCAATATTCTTATCACTCTTCACGGTTTTTACTTCCGTTTGAAATTTAACATCTCTAGCTTCAATAACTTTGTGTTCAGCTGGAATCCAAATTCGGTATCCCCTCGTAGATCTCGGATATCCAACTAGGATTCCCTCGCGGGCACGTGCATCGATCTTGTCTTTCTCTGGTGTCTTATCCAAAACGTACGCTTTGGTACCAAAACTTCGGATAATCGTTAAGTCCACAGCAGTTCCAGTCCATTTTTCAAAAGGAATGCCTGCATCCAAGATGCTGGTTGGACAACGGTTACGTACGTAGCATGCTGTCACAACTGCATCCGCCCAAAAGCCTACAGATAGACCAGACGACAACAACATGCACCTAGCCATTTCCAACAAAGTTCTGTTCATGCGTTCGCTGACACCGTTCATCTGAGGAGTATGTGGTATTGTCAATCTTCGTCTGATACCTTCATTCTCTAAAAACTCATCAAACTCGCGATTCCAATATTCACCACCATTGTCAGTCTGAAGAAATTTTATTTTCTTTCCTGTCAACTTCTCAGCGTAATTTTTATAAAGTTTAAATGCACTAAATACTGCACTTTTCTTCCCTAGTAGATAAACTTCACACCACCGGGAACTGTCATCGATAAAGGTTACAAAATATTTCGCGCCTCCTATGGATTGCGTTTTCATTGGACCTACCACATCGGAGTGTACGATACGTAATAACTCATTACACGGTCCACTCGACTTAGAAAAAGGTAATGAACTCATTTTTCCCTTAGCACATATATCGCAATTGGATATATCACGTAAATCTGCCTCTTTTATATTATGCCCGCAACGGTTCAGTAGTTTTACGAGATCTCTACCATTTAAATGACCCATACGCTCATGCCAAGCTAGGATATCAATTGAATCTACAGCAGAATAAGCTTGTTCATTCAATTCCTTAACAAGGTAAAGATTTCCCTTTCGTACAGCTGTCATCACGGTCTTACCAGACATCGCATCATTTATACAGGCCCTATCATTAGTGAAATTAATCTCATACCCGTTATCTGCAATTTTGGCTACTGACAGTAAATTGCTACGAAGATCTGGTACGAACAAGGTATTTTTGAAGGTAATTCTCCTGTTTGATGCTGACAACCGTATATCACCTTTGCCCTTTACATCAGTCGACAGATTAGATGCTAAGTTGAGTTTATCCTGCAAAACACAAAAGTTATCTGTAAATTTATCTAAATTATTACACAAATGCGATGTACATCCACTATCAAGTATCCAGTCATTCTTTGTAGTTTGAAAAGAGTTCGAAAGATTTGTACAATTAAAAAGAATATCAAAAGTACTGTCCTCTTCCTCTTCTGGATCTGCTATATATTTAGCATCTTCATTGCTCCGCTTCATCTTACATTCTGAAGCTCTATGACCATATTCATGACATTTAAAGCATTTGTAGGTAAATTTATAGGTCTTAGGTTTTTGTTCTTCCTGTTTTGCATTCTTCGGTACTCTACGCTTCACGTACATAGCGCCCTCGATATTCTCAGCTTCCGTTGCATTTGAAATGCTAGCTTTTTCTAATATTTTAATTTTAAGCACTTCTGCTTTCGGTAATTCGTCCCTACTTTCCATAGCGCATCTAAAATTCTCATAGCTTTTCGGTAAACTATACAGCAATAAAATCGACAACATGTCCTCGTGTATCTCCACACCCATATCATTCAACATGTTCGCTGCCTCAAAGAAATCACTTAAATGACGCTGTACGTCATCGCCCTCCTTCATACGGCTCAACGTAAGCTTTTTAAGTAGACTTTCTAGCCAGCAGCTCAATTGAATACAACCTTCAACAGAACGAACGTTCATACGAATTTTACTCGTGCGTATACGTACGAGTAAAATTCGTACGAAAACGCGTCCAAACTGAGCGCGGCCTGGGTCGCGGTCGTAAGTCAAGAGTATGTCTTCACAGTCATGTATTCCAATTGATAATGAACATGTTTTGCATGTTCATTGTTGTACCCATAGATAAATATTTTATATTTCTATGGTTGTATCTATGTATGTATGTACTTGTTGATAGCCACAGGCGTGGTATCGAACTAGGGTAAAATACCCAATAGTCAGCCTTTTAGTGAGGAATTAAATTTAGTTTATTAATATTATTATTATTATTATTTAATATAACAACCACTCTTTTGTGAAAAGTTATTTATTCAATTTACTGAAAAAATTAACAAAATATTATAATTTTGTTAGAATTATAGAAAAAAATAACAATAATCCTATTATGGCACTTTTTCCCAGTCCTCATTTCTCCACAAGTCAGCCATGGCTTACCCCAAAGTCAGCCCCTCACTAACTTTGCATATTTGGCATAGAAATTTCCTATTATACAACGTGCAGTTTTGAACCTGCAAAATATTTCAGGAGGTTGTTATGAGACTCGTAAATAATCATATAACAATACGATACCAAGTCAATAATCAATAATACTTTCTCTTTTCGATTTTTCAATTTTATTGTTTTTCAGAATAACACTCTTAATAACCCTCTTCAAAAAAACAGAATCACCCATTGCGATGTATCGCGCGTCATGTCACTGTGTGCGTGTGAAACGAACGCGGCACGTACGACGTACGTTAAACTAAAATGAAGGTCGTTGCTATGGTTACGGGGGGCCCCGCGATGCTCGTCATATTCGAACTACATCTAAGGTAGGCGACCTTAGATGTAGTACGAATTTGAAAATCACAATGTACCTACATTATTGTTTTAAATTTCGCTAAATAATAACTCATTTTTAAGCATCATTACAATGCCGTGGCCAATCTGCCGAGCCTACTATGTTAGGGTCGGCTTTCAGTTTAACTGTATGCAGCTCACTACATGGAGTGCCAGTGAATCACGTAGGGCGACTGCGTATCAGACGTCAACAAACCAGTTACTTGATAATACGATACCCATTTGTTAGACTAATTGTCTGACTTTCTGGCTTTTGACTACTCGTACCAACGACCATATGGCAGGGCTGTAAGGTCGTTGACCCGTACCGACCCGTGTGGTACCTAACGACCGTCCGAGATCTACAAATCAATTCGAACCAAAGGCATTAATTAAGTGCTTACCGAAACACGGGATTTCAATTATGTCCTAGATAAATTTAAAAAGTACTTACATCATAATGAATTAAAAAAATAACACAATGGTACTTGCTCAGTTGCGAACCCGCAACCTCATGCATGAGAGGAGAAAGCCTTAACCACTGGGCTATTACGATAAATAATAATAGTAGAAAGTAGATACAACTGCGCCAAAAAAAGATCACGTTGGCGTCGTTAGTTACCTATCAGCTGATGAATAAAATGATAGGCGAAGATAAATAAACCTTACAAAGCACGTAAGCAGTTCCCGTTGCACAATTGTGAAATTACGATCGCGAGCGCGTGCGGGGGCTTAGGTAGGCATCTAATAATAATAATAATAAGGCATGTAGGTACTCGGCGCAGTCGGCGCGCTATTTAGGTAAATTTAGCCCCAAGAACGGTTTTTATTTGATTAAATTGGGTGATTTAAGATTTTCCTTCCTACATTTTAACGGGCTGAGGACCGACAGAAATACATCAAGATAATTTGTGCTAGTTAAGTAGGTACCCATGTGTTAGGGATTTTAGGTGATTCATTTTGTCTGATAGGTATTTTTGACGTAGTTAAATAATTTAATTCAACTTATTTACACTAATCAAGTTGATTTAGCTAACATCGTATTTACAAATTATTGTCTATGTACAAATAAATAAATAAATTACCTACTTATGTTACCTGGAGATATTGTTCAAAGTTTCCACCGTCACACTCCAGGCACAGTCTAGCACGACGTTGCTGATATTCCTTCAGCTTACGTAACACAAACACATTCGTTTTTATTGTGTCGAAAGCACTGATCACTTTTGCACGTAGTTGGGTAACACTGGTGATTTCGTCTGTGTACACCAATCTTTTAACGTCTCCTCACAGATAAAAGTCCTGGTGGAGATCCTGTACCTTGCGGTAATGAAAAGGATGCTGCATTTCTTTGTGCAGTAGCCGCCACACTGTGGAGTGGTGCACTCCAAACCGTCGACCAGCCTCCCGCGTGCTTGCACGTGGCTCTCGCCAGAAGAATTCCAGGATATCTTCCTGCAAGGCGACAGGCAGGCCTTCGTTGCCGCGACCTTCAGCATGCTGGGGAACGTCGAACTGCCGATGATCGCGCAGTCTCTGCGTAGCAGCCAGCATTACCCTGTGTGAGGGACGTTGCCGATTGGGGAATAACTCCGCGAACATTTCGATGGCTCCAGATACATTGTCTCCACTGATGGCATACAAGCGGACCATCTCCACCAACTCTACATTGGAGTATTGGTCCGTCATTTTTACAACTAGGTAGTAGGTACCTATCCCGACCGCACACGACACGCACTTGAGGGGCGGAATTTGCAAGCGTATGCACATACCGGCGTCATCAAATACACTAATAAATTGACCCGATTTATGCGTTTGCGATGGCCGCGGGGGCGTGGCGGGGGAGAGGGAGCGGGCGGTGGTTGGTGCTTTGGAAGAAATGTCGGTTGCGTTTGTTTGTGTGTGTTAAAGCGCAGTTTAAGGACACGTACAGATTGGTCGCGTTTTAAAAAGGGGAGTTCACACTTACCGATTTCCGTAAATAAGACTAAAATGAAAAAAAAATACCTGCCCATTTTATTGTTGATTCGGGTCGAGAATCACTAACATAATTACCTCCTAAAATGTTTTGCAGATCCAAAACTGCACCTTGTATATATTTTCATACATATTCTCAGCGAATTCAGTGCATTTTAAATAGTACCATGCAGGGCAATTATCACATCCAATATTTTTCAAGTCGTTTTCTTTTTTTGATTTCGGTATCGCTAGTCATTTCCTCTTCACAATTATTACATCTTATTCTGTTTATAGTGCATTTCCTTTTGTTCTTTTTACTTTTGTTAGAATTCAACAGCATTTCCGCTGTAGCAGCTAGTACTTACGCATAAACATGCAAAATAGAGGAGCTCATACGACCGCCCTGCGCCATGAGGCCGCGCGCACTAAGCAAGCCGAAGTTTTAGGAATGCGGACTGGCCGTCCGCATCATCGCGCTTGTTCCATGAAGGGAGCGCGGCACAAGTACCCACATTACCGAAATGTGTTATTAATGTACCCCATTTATTTTGATTATTGTATGACTGACATAGTATATAAACAAGCGCTTCCAAATAAACCACACAGATCGTTATTCGCCTTCTTACTTAACACATCCTCATACATAAAGTACCTAACGTATCTAAAGTGGTGACCCCGCGTTCGAAAGGGCAGAAAGAAATAGTACTACGCTTAAAGACGTCGAATCGATAAGTATCCAGTCAAAATGTTTCCAAGAACAGCTGAAGGAAGTAAGCACCGTGTGTTCCTGCCAGTGTCAAGCTTCAACGTCAACAGTTCCAGCAACAGCGGTGGCATTCAAAATAGCGGCAAAATCTGCACCTGCAGACCATAAACTCTTCAGCATGATCGAAGACCTGACCAAGGAAATTGCAACGCTGAAAATAGAACAATCCCGCAAATCTCAACGCCGATCCATCGATGACAGAAGCCTTTCCCGCTCGAAATCTTGGGACAAAAGATATACCATATGCTATTTTCATAAGAAATACGGGAAGGCAGCATACCGATGTCGAAGTCCGTGTAGTTTCAAAGAGATTTCGAGTGATTAGCCCGAAAAACTAACAAAAACTCAAGCAGTGACGGTGGCCGAAGTCGACATTTTATCCACACACCGCCTATTTATATACGACAAATCATCCGAGAAAAAATTCCTTGTCGACACGGGAGCGAATGTTTCTGTTTTACCTGCTACTGCACGTGATAAACAGCGAACTCCAACGAACTACTTGTACGCAGCGAATGGTTCACAAATACCTACATACGGCGAGCGAACCATTGTTCTCAATATCGGAATGAGGCGAGCCTACACTTGGCGATTCATAGTTGCAACAGTCAGTCGGCCGATATTAGGCGCTGATTTTTTGCACCACCACGCACTTATGGCAGATCTCCATGGACTACGATTGGTGGATACAAAAAAAAAAATTATCAACACGTGGTTTCCTGTCACCGGCAGCAGAAGGAAGCATCAGAACCCTCGATGACAAGCTTCCCTATCACGACCTGTTGGCTAAGTACCCAGACATCACGAGGCCGAATTTAAAGAAACTGGGAAATAGTGAAGTCGAACACTATATTGAAACCACCGGGCCGCTGGTATTTACAAAAGCAAGACCACTACCGCCACATAAATATAATGCAGCAAAACAAGAATTCCAACTCATGATGAGCGAAGGAATTTGTCGACCATCTAATAGCTCATGGGCAAGTCCATTACACATGGTTTTGAAAAAGGATGGTACCTACAGATCCTGTGGTGATTACCGTCGACTCAATGCAGTAACCACACCCGATCGCTACCCGATACCACGACTCCAAAACTTCACACATAACCTCCAAGGCAAGAAGATATTCTCTAAAATTGATCTTCAGAAGGCCTACTACCAAATTAAAAATAGAGAAGACGATATAAAGAAGTCGGCCGTGATTACTCCGTTTGGCTTGTACGAATTCACGAGGATGTGTTTTGGTTTGAAGAACGCAGGCCAGACATTCCAACGTCACATCGACAATGTGCTTCGCGGCCTACCCGTTTTTCCTTTTGTTGATGACATTCTCGTCGCTTCTGAGAACCCAGAAGAACACAGAAGAGAGCTTGAAGAAGTGTTTAAACGACTCAACGACAGTGGTTTAAAAATAAACGTCGCTAAGTGTATCTTTGGTCAGTGTAAACTCGATTTCCTGGGATACACAATAAGCCCTGAAGGCATTAAGCCTACTGAAGAAAAAGTGCAAGCAATTCAATCTTATCCATTGCCAAATACGATCCAAGAACTTCGTCGCTTCGTCGGAATACTAAACTTTTATCGATCAAGTATACCCCATGCGGCTGAACATCAAAAGGAATTGAGTAAATACTTTCACAACGCGAAAAAAAACGATAAAACGAAAATACAATGGACCGAAGAAGCAAAAGAAGCATTTATTAAATGCAAAGAAGATATCAAGAATTGTGCATTATTGTCCTACCCATCACTGAGCGAACCTTTCGCATTGATGACAGACGCCTCGAACACATGTGCTGGTGCCGTTATACAACAAAAAATCTACGGCAAGTGGAGACCACTGGGATTTTTCTCAAAGAAATTCAGTGACGCACAACGCAAATACAGCACGTACGACCGTGAGTTGCTATCAATTTACATGGCAATACATCACTTCCGTCGTGTGTTTGAAGGAAGAGAGTTAATTGTTTACACGGACCAGAAACCGCTGTGTAATGCATTAAATTCAAACAGCAAGTCTGAGACGCCCCGCCGAACAAGATACCTTGAATATATCGGACAATTCACGTCAAATATTCAACACGTAACCGGCCAGGACAACCAAGTTGCAGATGCACTATCACGAATCGAAACAATAACATGCCCCACGCCACTGGATTACACTGAGTTAGCAAGGAAACAAGACCAAGACGAAGAATTGAAAACACTAACAAACAAAGGAAAATACCAATTCAAGAAAATCGTCTTTCCAAACTCAAATATCAAAGTTACTTGCGAGATGACATCAAGCATTGCTCGTCCATATCTGCCTCCAGATTTTCGAAAACTTGCATTTCAAGCAATTCACGACCTTAGTCACCCCGGCATAAGGGCGACAAGGAAGCTAGTCACTGCCCGCTATTGGTGGCCCTCCATGAATAGTGACGTAAATGTGTGGACGCGAGCGTGCGACGCGTGTCAGCGAGCCAAGGTGCAACAACACACGAAGACACCTATTGCGAGTTTCCCACAAGCAAACAGACTGGAGCATGTGCATATAGATATTGTTGGCCCGTTACCTATTTCTGACGGCTATCGATATCTACTAACCATGATAGATAGAGCAACCAGATGGCCCGAAGCCTGTCCATTGGAAGACATAACCGCAGAAAAAGTTGCTAATGCATTTTATAACGGTTGGATCACGAGATTTGGTTGCCCAGTAACTATAACCACCGACCAAGGCAGGCAATTTGAGTCTGACCTATTTAATAAATTAATGCAACGCATGGGAATACATCGTACCCGCACCACTGCCTACCACCCGCAGTGTAACGGCGTGATAGAACGATGGCACCGCTCACTCAAGACGTCGCTCACTGCAAGACTAAAATCAACAACATGGTCACAAGAGCTATACACAGTACTCCTCGCTCTACGCGCCTCGATAAAAGAAGATGTTGGTGCAAGTACTGCTGAGTTATTATATGGCCAAACGCTACGATTACCAGGAGAATTTTATGAAGAATCTACAAGACATCGCGACACAATTTCAAACTTCATGAATAAGTTGAATGGAGCGTTAAAAAAGGCCCAGGCGCAACGTAAATCAAACCAAACCAGAGCGACATTCATTCACGATGACCTACATAAATGTTCGCATGTTTACCTACGTAATGACGCATCAAGGAAGCCCCTGACGCCGACCTACAATGGCCCGTACGAAGTAATTAGTCGTAATGACAAGTATTACACTATCCAGTTATGCAATAGAAGCGCAAACATAAGTATAGATAGACTAAAACCTGCTTTCCGGATGAATACCGAGTCGGAAGCACCAGTCACAGATACATGCGCATACGTCACAAAATCAGGAAGGATATCAAAACCCTGTGTACGTTTCACTAGCGGGGGAATGATGTAGCAGCTAGTACTTACGCATAAACATGCAAAATAGAGGAGCTCATACGACCGCCCTGCGCCATGAGGCCGCGCGCACTAAGCAAGCCGAAGTTTTAGGAATGCGGACTGGCCGTCCGCATCATCGCGCTTGTTCCATGAAGGGAGCGCGGCACAAGTACCCACATTACCGAAATGTGTTATTAATGTACCCCATTTATTTTGATTATTGTATGACTGTCATAGTATATAAACAAGCGCTTCCAAATAAACCACACAGATCGTTATTCGCCTTCTTACTTAACACATCCTCATACATAAAGTACCTAACGTATCTAAACCGCTTTCCTCTTTTGTATTTCTTCTTTCTTTTTTTGTTTCTCTTCTTTCTTTGCCTTAATTTCAAGTATTTTAAGTATCTTACTTATTATTTCGTTCTTTTTCTGTTCCTTTATCTCTTCTTTTTGTCTTTCAAATTGTGTCCACTCTTTGGAAGAAATAGCTCCTCGATCTCGCCTGATGGTAAGCGATAGATGAGGTCTACGATGGAACGAGCAAGCCCAGAAGATACCTGTTTACTCTTGCTTTAAAGGTGGAAAGGTCATAAGTGGTAGGGAACACAGAAGCCGACAGAGAGAGAGAAATGTGGAGGAGAAGCGCTTGGTACGACAAGACGGTGTATCAACCAAGTGTGAATGGTACCCAGCCGTGCGTCTGGTAGACCGGTAGTGAAAGGGAGATGGAGGGATCAGATCATGGAGCTCCCGCGCACACTCCCCGAAGTACAATCTGTAGAAAACCGACAGGCAAGCAACGGTTCACCGATGAGCCAGGCTATGAAGCTTGTCCGATAGCGCCTCGTCGCCTATAAGCCTTTTAGCCCTGCGCTCGATCGAGTCCAGTGCAGCAAGTTGGTATTTTGCAGAGCCATCCCACAAGTGGCTGCAGTACTCCATGCAGGAACGGACCTGTGCTTTATATAGATTCAGGAGCTGTCCAGGCGTGAAGTACCGCCTCACTCTGTGTAGGATTCCTAGCTTTTTTGCTGCAGTCTAAGCTCTTGACTCGATGATATAATATTATGGACAGTATTGAGGAGATCATCACGTTTTAATGAGAAGCCACATTTCGCTAATGCTATACACCAGTCTTTCAATGTAGTTTCTTCAGTTTTGGTCAGCACTGAATCCGGTCCCATTTTACGGGGCAAATCTGGAACCCTTAAATGTAGTCGATCCTGTAACGTCCCTCGCGGAACCTTAAAAACTCGACTGGCTTCTCTAATTTTCATTCCTTTTCTAATCGCCGCCATAGCCACTGTAAATTGTTCTTCTTTATATTGGTGGATTGGTCTCTTGGACATGATGGAAATCTAAAACAAGTGATTTTCAATCTAAAATAAATGTGCATAAATTGAACTCTAATTCAAAAGGCTTTAAGGTGCTTTTAGTGTAACAGAACTGACGGCTGGTTACTGGATTCGTAGACCCATTGGTCGGCCACTAACATGCAATTACATTTGTATGCGGCTGACTACTGGTAAAATACACCTTTCATGTTAGAAAAGTTAAGCCCAAAGTAATGAGCAAATTGAAATTAATTCGTTTCGTTAATTTTAGCTAAATCTAAGATATTCCCAAGAAAACTAGTAGTCAGCCACTTATGGCTGAGCACTGGATCTGCAATCAAAATTCACAACCCAGCAGTTAGCCACCTAAATTACAACATATTAAACAAATAAAATGAACGTAATAGTTGATTTTATAGCAAAATAAACATTTTATCGTAACACAATATAATCATCTATCGTAAATAACAATATATAAACACAAAAACTTACCGAAAACTTTGACGGGTTTCCTGAAGAAAAAAAACAGTAATAATGGCGTGTCTCGTCATGTCCGTGACGGCGGTGCAAATGTAAGAGCATAGCTCGTCTACTTGATAGAATATTGGTTCGTATGTGTCCGTATTAGCCAATCAAGAGACAAGGATTCATTCAAATGATATTTTAGTGGTGTACACAAATTTTAACACTATTTGTAAAGAAATAAAGTCTGTAAAGGCTGAGTACTGGTGCACGGCTGACTATCGGGCGTTTTACCCTAAGTACCCAAATGAAATGTAATGAAATGAAATATTTATTTTGTAAATTGGTTATAAACAACTCTTTTACACGTCATGTTTTTAGCGTGTTAAGTTTAGTTTAGCTAGATGAGGTCGGTATTTCCTAACTGACTACTCTGAGATGAAAAACCGAAACAAACTCAGAGGTCGTGGGCCCGTATTACAGAACAAATCTCGAGCACTGATCTCTGTTTATAACTTTTTTAACTTTATTTTGGAATGTTCCTCAAGTACAGCTTCATTGAACATAGTTTAACCGGGTACGGATTTATTCTAGATCGTTACTTAGTTTTAGATTCATCAACCAAGTGTGGTCGACACCACGCTTGAGCAGGGACTTCCTTGTCAGTTAACGATTATTATTCGCTTTTAAGTTTATTATTTGATATACAAGGTCATTTTTGGCGAATAATTATTAAATGACATTTTATTCTGAAAACTGGTTACAAATAACACTTTTACTCGAAATTTTTGCCATTTTAAGTTACTTGATGAATGCCGTGTTTTCTAACCTAAATAGATTACAATAATTATTTTTTCAACGATGATTTGAACAGAAAAATAGAACTTCAGCGTCCCATGTGTTGAGTCCATACAATTTTGCTAATAATTTTAAGAAATGGTACAATTTGTAATACCGCCATCTATTGACCAAGATTTGGTAAAAAACATGCATTTGTGTTTCGTTTTAACTAGAATTTCTTTTCTTTTAATATTTTTATTGATTGTTTTTTTTCCAAACCATTATTCTTATCATTATAATCTTATTGAATATTATTTAATAATAATAATATTGAATATTATTAGGTATATAATCAGTGAGAAATTTATAACTGCACTGTCACAGATATTATTTAGGATCCACTCCATTTAAAACTAAACAGAAATGCATGTTTTTTAATATCTTATAAATGGATTCCAAGAAATCTCGAAGCGAATGCCGTGCACCTGACCCACACGCATGCGCAGTGCGTAGGTCATTACGTCACCAGCCTCAAATCAGATGAATTAGATGTTCAAATATGTCACTCCACCACACATAGTCGTGGCCGAGTGGTAAAGGCGTTCGACTAGAATTCAGTGTCCCTCTGCGGGTGCAAGTTCGAATGCTAAAAAAAAAAACCGGTCCGGCCACATTTTGGAGTTTTTTTTTATCTCTATTTATTTACAGGGTTTTTTCTATACAGAATATGTCACCCCGATGATTACATACAATTGAATTGTACTAATACTATACTAAACTAGCCTACCCGGTATTCGCAC
Source organism: Tholera decimalis (assembly GCA_943138885.2). Classification (NCBI taxonomy): domain Eukaryota; kingdom Metazoa; phylum Arthropoda; class Insecta; order Lepidoptera; family Noctuidae; genus Tholera; species Tholera decimalis. The sequence goes on along the minus strand of OW964573.2, from coordinate 40,089,959 downwards.
CTTTTATTATAAACACATTTTTTTCACATTGGACAACATACCAACAAAAATAATAAAACAAAATATTTTCAAAATATCTACCACCAAACGAGACTAAAAGAGTATTCTCCTGTACCATACCCCGAGTCAGAACACAATTTGCTCGTAGGTACTATTTTGCCAAAGCACGGCGTTTTTATAACGCGTACAACAAAAAAATAAAAACACAGAAACTTAACAACCATCAACTAAATAAGCCTAGACAAGATAAATAAGAATAGACTATTGTGGTTGACAAACCTTGATTACGACGAAACCGAGAATTTGTTAAGGACAGTACAGTAAGTTTCATAGTCACATAAACAAATGTCACCACATCCCACATTGCACGCATTCAGATTATTATACTCTCGCTCACACACGCACACACACACACACACAAACACACACACAACACACATCCCACATCACATATAAACTAACAAACATGCATGCATTACAACTTTATGTTATAGACTTATGTTATTATTTTATTCTTTGTTTGATTATTATTCCACAATTGTCATCTTAATTATTTTAATTGTAATATTCTTTTACCACTTGCTCAAAAAAGTGACATTCTATGCCATAAAAAGCGAACATAACAATAGTCATTTTTAATCTGTTAAAAACAGGGAAAGAAAATTGAAACTGAATTTCATTCATCCTCTAGGGGGAGAATGTGATTTAAATTTGGAATACTTATGCCCTTCGTGTTTCGAGGCCGCGGTAACTCTTTCGAACAATTCAGCAACCCCGGCAGGCAACAGCCGCCTTATGGGCCCGACAATTTTGCTGCCACTCTTTGAGGCGCGCGTGGAACACGACGTGCCGTCTACACGGGCCTGGTTTCAGTCAGGCGGCGAGCTACCCATTGCTCGCAGCCCGCAGGCCCGCCCGGAGGTGGCTGGGAATCACCCTGCGACTCCTGACGCCCGGAGCGTCTCCTGCAGCGGCTGGGGCGCAAGGGCTGTGTGGGCCCTGGGACTCGCCTCTCTCTCGCGCATACCGCCACGCGCCACCTCCTTCTCTTGCATAACTGCTTCGCAGAAAGAGGTGACTGCTTCCCATGCCTCCTCGCTCCGGACCATGGATTAAACCAGGGCCGGGAATGAGAGGTCACCGCCTATCGCCCCTACGAGGACACGGCGGAGCTCTGCCCAAGCGGGGCAAACCTCCACTCTATGTTCCACCGTGTCCTCAGGGCGATCCTCGCAGTGGTGACACCTGGGGTTGCGGAAATGTTCTAACGAGATACTGCGGCCCCGGAACTTAAGAGCAGCTGAAGGAACAAGGCAGGTTTTTAGTCAGTAGAAATCTGACAGTCCCTTCCATTCCACCCAGAGCGGGAGAGGTCATTCGATGATTTTCATCATGCTATCATCATAACGAAATAGTACTTTTCCATTAATATAAACTCATAATTAAATGCATTTTATTTCATAATCGGACTGCAAGACGAATAGTAATGTGCCATCGATGGCGCCAGCGATGGAACAGACATACCCACCGATACGCAAAAAACATTTCGAGAATACTTTCACTGTGCGTACGGCTAAAGAGTGAAATTCCTTAGAAGAGTGAGTGAAGACGAGTGGAAGTCTGTGTTTTCTGATAGCTATAACTGGAGAGTCTTTAAATCATGCGCTAATGAAATAAAAGACAGGCCCGTTGGTATAGTGGTCAGTGGCCCTGACTGCTATGCGCTAGGTCGTGGGTTCGATTCCCACCTAGGACAAATGTTTGTGTGATGAGCACGGTCATTTGTTCTTTGTCTGGGTGTAATTTATCTATAATATGTATGTATTTAGAAATATATATGTATGTTTATCAGTTATCTAGTACCCATACCACAAGCTCTGCTTAGTTTGGGACTAGATGGCGTTGTGTGAAAAAAAAAAAAAAGTTGTGGAATAGATTATTTCTAGGTAAGCGTGCTTCATCACAGACCTCATCATAGCTTACGATGATGGTCAAACGCGAGAATCAAAACTAAATAGTAGATTATTAACCAAGGGGATAAAGCAGTGTCTTCTGTCGCGGGTGACGATTTAAATCGCGAGCGTAACGAAGGACTCGAGGTTTACTCCCGAGCGTAGCGAGGGTGTTAAAAACTTAAATCACTAGCGAAGCGAGGGATTTAAGACGAGTCCTGAGTGTAGCGAGGGATTTAAGTTCACCCAAGACTAAGACAGCTTTATCACTGAGGAAAATACTCTACTTTTCGTACCATTTGCGAAAAAATTAACACAATAATAATATGAGATAAGCTTTTATTAAAAATAATGACAATTAAAAGTTGAGTATGATACTTATGTACTCATTTGTCGGAAAAGCAAAGGCATCAAGCTCATACGGCCTCGTCGGTTTTCGTAATTTTATTTAATAATAATAACTGTATAATGAATGTGTATTCCTTTTTCAAAAAGATGTATAATCTAAATATATACCTATAACTCAAAGGTGACTGACTGACTGACTGACATAGTGATCTATCAACGCACAGCCCAAACCACTGGACGGATCGGGCTGAAATTTGGCATGCAGGTAGATGTTATGACGTAAGCATCCGCTAAGAAAGGATTTTGCGAAATTCCCACGGGATCGGGATTTACACGGGAAAAACTTTCCACGCGGGCGAAGCCGCTGGCACAAGCTATGCTTTATAAACAAACTCAATGGTGTAAACACAAATGTAGTTCAGTATAAATTTCGGTCTCAATACGATCAGTCGTCGGCACGGTTACACCATGGAAAGGAGCCGGCTCCTTTTTAGAGCCTTGCGGAGAAGAGACACGCTTGGGTCTTAGCTGCATTAAACTTGACCAAGTTGGCATCACCCGAGACAGCCTTCAAGAACAATATTTCAAGCGTCCAACTATGGCCTCACGGCGAGACCGGATCTGTTCCACCAGCACGCGCGCTGGACACGTATCTTTACGAGGGTCAATAACTTTCCACGTTACTTGCCAATAACACGATAATTCTTTTCGTTCTTCTTAATTTGAAAAATTCGGTCTCTGGTATCAGTGTATTGGAATTTGTAATAAGTTCTACATACGTAGACTTAGGATTACAAAACCTTTGCCATATCGTTTGTTATCATCCAAAGAAGCCATGCACTTGGTATGTATATACCCTTTAAATTACACGTTGTAGATATCACACACGTATAGGTTTCATGAAAAATAAAAATATTTTCAGTTTTAATTCCATGTATGGGGAGCATGTATTTTAAATATTTTTTTCTTAAAATCGGAAAGCGGTTTACAGAATACATCTACCTACCAAGTTTCACATATATAGTAGTTTCGGAATAAAATGGCTGTGACATACGGACGGACGGACAGACAGACAGACAGACAGACAGACATGACAAAACTATAAGGGTTCCTTTTTTTGCCATTCGGCTACGGAACCCTAAAAAGCACCTAGCCGGCATTTAATAATTCAAACGGGGAATTCCCTGTATGTGAATTACATTGGTGTTGCAAAAATAGATAAAAACTTGTTTTGCGTTTCGTCCTGCTAATTTAACATGTTATTACTAGCAGTAGTAATATTGATATTGTTACAGTGTACACATAATTAACTTGTTTCTATACTAAAATAAGCTATTTTGAAATGGAAAAATATCGGAAAAATATCTTTTTTCTTTTCTTTTCCGTCCGAAAATTTTCCACTACCCATCAGTATTTACACTACACCATAACTTTGTTTGAGGTTTGCACTCCCGATTTGTTTATAGGTATGAGTGCGGCGATAGTCAGCGTTTCTTGAACAGTGACGGTTATTGATACAGTTGATAAAGACGTTGTCGAGGGCGGCTCACATGTCGAATCTCACGGTCTTCTTAACGACCCGGCCCGATTTCGTTGTTATCGGCGGTGTCGTAGTGCTCGAACTGTCGTATGGAGTCGTAAGGTTCGCCGGATGTGGGACGGTGTCGGGTAGCGTCGTTGTTTGGGTCTCCTGGCGTGGAACCGACACATTATCAAAGTCTAATAGGTAAGCTGGTTTTAGACGATCAAGTGATTCTGTGACTTGCCTACCATTGCAGTCTAGTGTATAAAATTTAGGATGTCGTTTTATTACTTTATATGGACCTTCGTAAGGTGGTACCAAAGATCGACGTGCTTCATTTCTAACAAACACATGAGTGTTAATGGCTAAAATCTTTATGAACGAATACACTATTGTTTTAGCTATGTAGGCTTGAATGTGAGAGATTGGGAACGAATGACAATGACTTGGTTAACAGTTTGATGTAGTCGCTGTCGTTAATATTGGTTGTAGATTTTGAATGAAATAGGTCACCTGGCAGTCTGAGACTACTGCCGTATAAAATTGTGATGGACTGTATCCCAGATCTAATTTAACTGCCGAGCGCAACCCTAGGAGTATTAGGGGTAATTCCCGTAACCATTGTGTGCTATTTGAACATTTTGCCATAATAGCAGCCTTTAAGGTACGGTGAAATCTTTCGATCATGCCGTTCGCCTTTGGATTGTATGCAGTTGTGCGAACTCGTTCAATGCCGAGTCTTTTTAATAGCTGCCGAAATAAATCTGATTCGAATTGACGGCCTTGATCTGAGGTTATACGTATTGGACAACCGAAACGAGCAATCCAATGCTCTACGAACACCTTAGCAACCGTTTCAGCTGTTATATCTTTAACGGGTATAACTTCAGGCCATTTCGTCACCCTGTCGATGATGGTAACGCAATATTTGAAATCCTGTGCCGGTGGCAGTGGTCCTATTATATCAATATGTACATTTTCGAAACGATTTCCTGTGCTGTCAAATTCGCCTATCGGTGTTATTGTGTGGCGTTGAGTTTTAGATTTTTGACAGGGAACACATATTTTAACGATATTTTTTATGTCGGTATTCATGTTGCTCCAGAAATACCTTGACTTAACTAAGCATTGAGTACCTGCGACGCCGGGATGACTCACATTGTGTAAAGTTTTTATGGCGAGTTCCCGGAACTGTAGAGGTAGATAAGGACATATGTCGTTTGTTGATGTTTCGCAGGCTATTTTTATCTCCGAATCGGGCATTGTTATTAATTTAAATTGGAGATTGTTATGTTTGCGAAGATTTTGTAATTCTGGATCGCTTTTTTGTAGTTCGGCTAACTTTTGATAATCTACTAGTGATGGCATGATAATCTCATCGATTCGGGATAATGCGTCGGCGACTGTATTTTTGTCACCTTCTATGTATAATTATGATGTTATCGCAAAATTGGGAAATGAAGTCTAGTTGTCTTAACCGTCTAGGTGAGTCTGAAGGCGATACCTTTTTAGATAGGGCGAAGGTCAATGGTTTGTGGTCTGTTAGTACTGTTAGCTGTCTGCCTTCTACCATATGGCGGAAGTGTTTAATTGCCATGTAAATTGCTAAAAGTTCCCTATCGTACGTGCTGTATCTTGTTTGGGTATCGGTGAGTTTCTTTGAATAAAATCCCAGAGGTTCTAATTTGTCACTAACTCTCTGATTTAAAGCGGCGCCTACGCAAGTACCGGAAGCGTCTGTCATCAACACTAATGGCACGGTTGCGTCGGGATGCGATAACGTCACTGCATTATTGATAGCTTGTTTACATAGACTGAATGCTTGTAATGCACTTTCGGTCCATGTAATTTTTGTTTTGTCGCGTTTTTTTGAATTGTGTAAATACGCATTTAGTGGTGTTTGAATTTCTGCAGCTTTTGGAATGTTGAGCCTATAGAAATTCATCATTCCGAGGAAACGTCGAAGTTCCTCTATTGTATTGGGTTGTGGATAATCTATACTAATATTATAAAGCGGAAAAGTTTGTTTGTTTGCTTGAACGCGCTAATCTTCGAAAGTACTGGGTGGATTTCAAAAATTCTTTCTGATTATGATAGGCAGTTTCATGAGGAAGGCTATAGGCTATCTAGCATTACGCTACTCCTCTCGGTTTTCCTACAATAAAGGTATTGGTGAAGTAAGTCGGAAGAAAATATGCCGCTAAATTACTATAATCGCGTGAGCTGGCGAAATGCTGAGTTATACGTAAAGATCATGTACTACAAAAATGTAGGGTTTATGTAGATCTAAAAAAAAGTCCGCGGTACTGCATATCTAACTTTTATAAATAATCCACAATAAGGCAAATTATGTTAAGAAAATATTTAAAAAATAAGGAATGTCTTTGTAGTATTATTATTATGCGGCCATATTAATATTTGCGTTTGAAAGTAATTTCATCATCAAGACAATTTTATGAAGATTATCTTTGCCTTTTACAGTATATAATTTGGACTTATAGTTTAGGAGAAAATGTAAAATTAAAATTATTCAACAACGCTATTCACCGAAACGCCCGCGGATGCACGACGCGACGCGTTTAGCATGACTCGCGTACTCTACCACTCCGCGATAGATACCGCACTGATAGTGAACCTTATCTTGGTTTCATTTCGACTTCTTGGCTAAGAGACTTCCTATGTAAAATTGTTTAAGCTTCTTTTACGTCAGATGTGTATTTTTGTATCTATACATTTGAATATTTATATTTTACTTTCTCTTTAGTTGAATAAGTAATTTTGATAGGGTGTTTTTTTTTTTTTTTTTTTTTTTTTTTTTTATTTAGAATAGGTTCGCGTTTGACCACCATCTCACCTGATGGTAAGTGATGATGTGGTCGAAGATGGAGCACGCTTACCTAAAAGTAACCTATTCACTCTTGACTTAAAGACTCCTAGGTTATAGCTATCGGGAAACACAGACTCCGGCAGGGAATTCCACTCCTTAGCCGTACGCACAATGAAGGTATTCCCAAAACGTTTGGTGCGTATGGGTGGGATGTCCACCATGTTGTTGTGTTGTTTTGTTCATCCCATTTTTTATGTCATCGTTCAGTTTAAAGGTATGTTGTAATGAGATACCGCGGCCCCGGAAGGCAAGGGCAGCTGAAGTAACTGGGTGGACTTATAGTCAGTAGAAGTCTGACACTCCTTCTCGCACCTCTTAGAGCGAGAGAAGTCATTCGATGATTTTCCCACCCGAAAATCGGGTCAGACATTCAACGTTGGCATAGTTTAAAAGCGATGTTGTTAGGATTCCTTAGCCGAATAGCAAAAAAACGGAACCCTTATACTATTCGTCATGTCTAGCTGGCCGTCTTTCCGTATGTTACAGTCATTTTATTCCGAAACTATTAAAGACTACAGAGTTCAAACTTGATATATAGATGTATTCTGCAAACCGCTTTCAGATTTTTATGCGATAATAATGTAAAAAAAGACATTAAGGGGAGGCTCCCCATACATGGAACTAAAACTAATTTTTTTTTTACATCAAGCCTTTACGCCTCTGCGGGTGACCTTTAAAAATGATACTGAGGTTCATGTAATCATTTTTGTCAAAGTCAATCGTTTGAAAGATATATTTGGGGACACATTTTACTACTTTGGTAGTGCCAAAGTAGTAACATGTGTCTCTAACTTTTAAAATAATAAAGTGTAAAATATAAAAAAATATGCTGTAGATTCTAATGAAAACTTTTAACTAATTGATTCGAACGAGATACAGTTTCTGTGATTTCATTTTCACATTTGCAAAATCCGCAAATAAAACTTTGTCATATAAACATTATGATAACAGCATTTTTTTACGTTAATCTATGCTAGCAAGCATAGCTACGGAATTCTTCATGGGCGAGTCAGTCGAAAGATATACGCTTCCAAAGTGGTAAAATGTGTTTCACCCCCCACCCCCTCCTACTTTTATAATAATGGAGTCAAAAACCAAAACAAAATATATGCTGTAGATCTTAATAAAAATTTCAATTAAAATTGGTTTGAACGAGATCGGGTCAGCAGTTTAAAAATACTCTAAATGTATTCTTGACAATATTATTAAATTAAACTATATTTACTTCGCGATTCTCTACCCATTGCGAATTAGATTGACGCATAAAATTACACATTAATAATAGTAGTAGGATTATACGCGGGTGAAACCGCGGGGCACAGCTAGTCATTAATAAGTTGCGTTTTATTTGCGCTCGGTTTTATGCCTTTTGAGTTAATGTGGTAACCGAGGAAGCTTAACTCGGATTTACCGAATTCGCATTTATCTGTGTTGATCGTTAACCCGATATTATTTAATCGTTCTAAAACTAACTCTAAATGTTTTGCATGCATTTCTTTTGAATCCGAAGCTATAATTACATCATCAAGATAAGGCAATGCAAAGTCAAGACTTTTTAAGGCGTTGTTGACTAACCTTTGAAAATCTTGCGCTGCGTTGCGTAACCCAAAGTTCATTCTTGTAAATTCAAATAAACAAATCGGGAGTGCAAACCTCAAACAAAGTTATGGTGTAGTGTAACTGATGGGTAGTGGAAAATTTTCGGACGGAAAAGAAAAGAAAAAATGATATTTTTCCAATATTTTTCCGATATTTTTCCATTTCAAAATAGCTTATTTTAGTATAGAAACAAGTTAATTATGTGTACACTGTAACAATATCAATATTACTACTGCTAGTAATAACATGTTAAATTAGCAGGACGAAACGAAAAACAAGTTTTTATCTATTTTTGCAACACCAATGTAATTCAAATACAGGGTTTGGAAGGGTGTGTTCAGATTACTATGTATCCATTGTGTTCAAGACTGCAATAGGCCAGCCAACGGTAACTGGACGTGTCCGGAACTTTTCCACGATACGTGGAGACTACCGTTGTTTTCAATACTATAAACAAGGTTACACAATGGCCTGCCTCTACTAGGCTTCGGCCTACAACAATAAAAACAAAAACGTACCACTAACCTGAGTGCTGGGGACGCCAAGTTCGACCTTCAAAGGTCACGCCCTAAGTGTGGTTTGTATGTGATATGAGGTGAGTAATTGTAACGTGTGATGTAAGTTACGGGTTCTAGGACGGTCCCAAGGCGTCGATCTTCAGATGGCGCAGTCCCGACCAGCATCACACCCAACTCGTTTCCAGCAAGCGCGCGCTACGCGTGGTAGACAATAAGGCGATGTGTTCCGAGAAATATCACTGGATTCTTGTTAATCCGAGATTACAAAGTTCAATCAATCACTGAACACAATTAATCTGTTCATATCTCGCGAGATCCAATTCGATTTACAACAAATTCCGCGTGCCGGCCCAACCGACGACAAGGCGGCGTACGATTCAACAATATCCCGGGGTTTTTCGGCAAATGGGGAATACACTTCAACAATTAGATAATTCGCGACCCAATTATCGGTCTCGACAGGCGAATTCAACAATATTTTACCAATTAATTAACTCAACAGCGGTTCCCATGACCGGCATTTTTTCCAAGCAAAGTCTATCTGTCAAGTCAGAGAGGTTATGTCAAGTGTCAACATCAAAGACAATAGAATGTTGCCACACCAAAAAGAGCGTTCAAAATTACATTTGGGACGCAACATCTACCCCCCCCCGGACGGGCCTACCCGTCCGCTAATCAATTGGAAGTCTTGACAAGGTTGCAAATTCAACACAGCCTCAATGCGGCCAAATACCGTAGCTAGTTCATTAAAGGTGAGAACGGTGTCTCCCAACAATCTCCGCCAGCGTCCCTTTGCCGCTTTCACCGCGGCCCCAAAAATACCCCCCCCAATGGGGGGCAGGCTGGCGGGTCAAACAACCAAGTGACCCCTCGGCGGGCCAAACTATTACCAATGTCAACCTGGTTCTCATTAAGGAAGGCGTATACCTCCTTCAAATAGTTACTTGTACCCTTGTAATTCGTACCGCAATCAGACCTAATCAACGAAGGTAACCCACGGCGAGACACAAATCTTTCCAAAGTCGCCTCAAAGGCCTCTGTCGAGAGGGAGGTTACCAGCTCCAAATGTACTGCCTTGGTTGACAGGCAGACAAACACACAAATAAGCCCTAACAATCTTGCTATTACGAAGGGTGGACGTCTTCAACAAAGGGGGACCAACAAAATCCGTTACGACGCCAGCAAAGGGCCTCGCCTCATTGACGCGATCAGCCGACAAAATCCAAATTTCTCGCTGCAGAATGGCCAACAGCGCATTGCAACCGGCATGCGAGTTCTTAGTGTGACGATCAGTCACCAACAATTGTACCAAGTTCAGTTACAACAAGGGCAGGAGCACCAATTTTAGGGTAAGGACAACTCACAAGGGTGACCTCAAACCAGGTCCTTCCCTCAACAGTGGTGTCAGCCGGTTCGCCAATTCCCCAAATCTTGCCTGAAAGGTCGTTCACCGTCAGGCCAACCTGTCCCGCTAACCAAGAAGACAAAGGCAACCCCGGACTCCCGTCTCCAAAATGGCACAGACCACAATCGAGTCACCCAAGGGTCCCCAGACCGTGACCGAGGCCGTTGGCAACAAAACCGTCTTGATCGGGGGGTTCCTTTAGCGGGGCAGGCGTCAATCTCTTAGTGATGCCTGGGCGGCGACCGATCGCCGCTTCCAGGCTGCCTTCGTTCACGACGAGGCCAACAATCAAACCATTCGTCCGCGCGGTGTCCCAAGCCGCTCGCCATCACTGGAGGGGCATATCCCACCGGATGCCCGAATGGCGGAGGGCGCGACTCCAGCCGGGGACGTTCCGCCAACGGAGGGGAAAGGGAGCGGCGCCGACCCGGCCACTGCTGCCTAGCAGCCAATGCGCGTTCTCCCTGACGAGGGAAGACCAAATGGCGCTCGTGGGGCTCCCGTTCAACTTGCGCGGGGGGTGGAGAGCGGCGTACGGAATCGCGGGTCTCAGCCCGGTGCTCGTCTCCGGGGTACCCCCCCTGCGCGAACCCCCCTCAGAAGCTGGTCTGCTGGAGCGGTTCGCGTTGGCGCACAAAATCTCCAAGTGGGACCCATCACAAATTCTACACGGGCGGGGGTCGGGGCAGTCCCGATGGAAGTGGGCCCCCAAGCACGAAAAGCACAAACGGCGTGCGTTGGCAATGCGGCGGCGGGAACTTACGTGCAAATTCAAAAAGTCCCGGCAACGCGCCATGACATGCCCCGTTGCCTTACAAAAGTCACAATGAGGACTCCGGACACCAGCAAAACGGGGGGCGGGGCGAACATCAACAGGCCCCCTAGCCCGAGGACTCCGGGCGCCAGCCAAACGGGGGGCGGGGCGATCATCAACAGGCCCCCTAGCCCGAGGACTCCGGGCACCAACCAAACGGGGGGCGGGGCGATCATCAACAGGCCCCCGGGCCCTAGTCCGTCCCTGGTCTCTGGGCTGAGAAGGTAGTGGGGGTGACCCCGTGGCGCCACGAGTGTTATCCGCAAACCGACACTCGTCCTCCAAAAATTTGAGGAGGTCGTCAAAGGGGGGAAGATGGGTGGCACTATCCCCACCATACTTCTGCTCAAAACGTGACCTCAACTCCGCGGGGAGCAACTGCAGCACTATGTGCACCAACAAGTAGGACCAATGTTCTACCGGTAACTCCAAGCGTCTCAAAGCGTTGGTCGCTGAAACCAACGGGTTCAGCAAGTCAGTGCGCAACGTCGACGTGCTGACAATGGCCGGTAGCCCCAAAATTTGGTCGATGTGCACATCAGCCAGGCAGCGCTTGTTCTGATACCGTCGGGAGAGAAGCTCCAGAGCGGTCGGGTAAGAGGAATCCGTCACCGGCAAGTGCTGCACCAAGGCTCTGGCTTCGCCCTCCAGGACAGACAACAAATAGGCCAGCTTCTGGGCAGGTCCGAGGTCCAAACGTGCATCGACAAGACTCTCAAAGAGATCTAGGAAGCCCAGCCAGTGGTCCAAGCGACCGTCAAAATGTGGCAGCTCCAGGGTGGGCAGCCTACTCAATAGTCCAGGGCCTGCAACAACAGGGTTCTGCGGCTTGGCCGCATCAGGCACCCGGCTCCTCAAAATTTCCCGCGCTCGTAGACATATGACATCCCCCAGGTGGATAATCTGGTCATAGTCACCCAAAATCTTATCGCGGGCTGTCTGATCCATCACCCCCAAATCCACGTCCATGATGTACTCGTTGAAGCGTGTGAGCGCAGCATCAGCTGACTTGATCCTCTCAATCACTTGCCCATACCGAGCAAGGGTGAGCTCTTCCAATTCCACACGCTCAACAGTTGCAGCTGCCGATGTGAACCATCTCAACTGTGAGGTCAATCCCGCAGCAGCCTCCCTGACTGCCCTTAATGAGGCCATTGCAACAATCAAATATTAATACAAAACAACAATCAACAACCAACAATCAAATATTAAACAAACAGCAATGACTTGTTAGCCGGCCAAATAGTTTCAACAAAATAAAAATTCAAGTTCAATTATTTCAGGTCCAAATTCAACCCTGTACTTATTCCAAGTATGAATCTAGCTTGGTACAGATGGCTAGTTACAAAATAAATAACAATTCAATGTATAATACAATGCTGGATCAACCTCAAATTAAACATCAATAAGCACAACAATTGTCTGTATAATATTGAGCCGGACAATCTCTAACAAAATCCAATACATACAGACAGAAGGTAATAAAACTCACGTCGAATTGTTAATCGAATACTGAATCAATACTGAATCAATACTGAATAGATACTGAATAATTTATTGACGAAAACACCTGCTTATATATACATTGGTTATGGTTCTATCTAGGCATAACAAACACAGTTTCTAAGCTCTCGACCAATGGCGAAGCGCCGCCGGGCGAGACGCGCGCGGGGCGCGGAACGCATTCCTGCCCGCGGCACTAGATCGTCGCGGACTTATATATATCGGTGCGGGGCGCGGTCGCGCTCCTTCACCTTGGAGGCTACTTCGCAACGCCGATAGCTCCCGATGAAGACCCCGTCTTTTTCTCGCCGGGCGCAGTCAGACGCGCCATCCTAAAAACCAAGCTCAAAAAGGCTCCCGGGGCCGACGGCATCACCAACGCCGTGCTACGCCACCTGCCGCACCGTATGTTAGCGGCGCTGGCGCGCCTGTTCACGGCGGTGCTGCGCACGGGGGCCTTTCCTGCTGTGTGGAAGGAGGGGCGCGTCATTATGCTGCCCAAGGCGGGGAAAAACGTGCTGAAGCCGGAGAGCTATCGGCCCATCACCCTGCTGCCCACCATCTCCAAGGTGTTCGAAACGCTCCTGCTGCGACACCTCACACCGCACATCACGCCGAGACCTGAGCAGTTCGGCTTCAGGGCGGACCATAGTACGACGCTTCAGCTGTCGAGGGTACTCTACCAGCTGTCCTCAACCATGAACAGGAAAGAATACGCGGTAGCAGTATTCCTCGACATGGAGAAGGCCTTCGACCGCGTATGGCACGACGGCCTAGTATATAAACTGGCCACCTCCGCCACGCCCCGTCGCGTAGTAAAGGTGGTCCAATCTTTTCTGTCCAACAGGAGCTTCAGGGTGGTGGTCGACGGAGCACTCTCCTCACCCCGCCCCATCGAGGCGGGAGTACCTCAGGGCAGCTGCGTGTCGCCTGCGTGTTACTCACGTTACACGGACGACATCCCCACCACCGCCGACACGACGCTCGCGCTGTACGCTGACGACGCCGCGTACATCACTACTTCAATGAACGCGAAGCACGCGGCGAAGAAGATGCAGCGCGCGCTAAACATGCTTCCCGAATGGCTCGCCAAGTGGCGGCTTTCAGTTAACGTGATTAAAACGCAGGCTATACTTACAGGTTCTACGCAACTCCCACCACCGCTGAAGCTCCAGGGAGCCGAGATCGCATGGTCGCCGCAGGTCAAGTACCTCGGCGTCACCATCGACCGTCGGCGCGTCGGCGTGTCGTGAAGAAACGGCGCCGAAAATCGGCGCCGCGGCGCGCCTATAGTTACACAATAGCAATTAATCACGCGAGTGTGCGTTGCCGTTCACTTTTGAACAGGCGCTTTCAACGCACACCCGAACATCTACGCCGCCACTAGGCTACCTAACGACGGTCCCGTGTTTACGGGACACGGCAGGCTCCCGCGGGAGTGGGGCTATGCTCCGTGACCGCTCGCCGCGCCCCTGACGGGGCGCAGCGACTGCCCAGACGGTCGCGCTCCTTTTCTTCGTGGGCTGCCGTCGAGTGAAGATGTCTGCTGTTCAAGAGTTTTCCCGCCGTGTGTCGTCAGCGCCGCGTGTCCATCTGCGTAGTCCTGGAGTATGACATGAAGATGCGGGAAAAAACTGGTGCTACGCTTGCTCTGCCTGGTTGCATGATTACAAACAAACCGCTTCTTTCGAAGCGATATGGCCGGCGAGTGCGGCGTTGTGATGACGCCGTGCTGTGTTCGTGCTGTTATCCTGTTTCTTTACAAACCAACGTCTTTTTCAAGATGATTGCTTTCTCTGTTTCTTTTCGGAATGTCAAAAACGTGGTGTGGTAATTGGTTCAGTGTTGAGTGGTAAACTGGTAATTATTTGGTTTGAAGATAAAGGTACTGGTCGGAGGTATTTGGTAATCGTTCGAAGGTATGGTAAATGAGTGACCGGTACTATGTCACTACATCACTCCCCCCTAAGCGAAGCGTACGTTGGGTTTCACTTGCGCGGCCGGATCGAGTGACGTAGGAGTCATGCGGTGCGCTCGGGGTCGAAGACCGCGCCTCGACGCTCGGTGATGTGTTTTCAACGCGAGGTACTTGTTGTGTCACGCCTGTTGTAGAAGCAGTAAACCCTTCGTTGAGTAAGTATGCTGGCTTGAGTCTATCTATTGAGACAACTGTAGTTCGAAGTGGCATCTGTATGGTAAAATGCACGAAATAGAAAATACAGTGGAAGTGCCCCTCAGATATCGCACGCGTGTCAACATTAAGCACAGATGCGCGACATTAGCTTATTCGCTGTCAAATTTATGTCGCGATTGGTTGTCTCTAAAATACACGAAATATTAGAAATTATGCCTTGTTGTGCGGTTTGGACCTGCAAAAATGAAAGCAGTAAATAAAATGTATCTTGTGGAGGCGTATCGTATCATCGATAAGTATTAAAGTTTGTTAATTTTAAATATATTTGATTTTAATGTCAATACCACATTTCATGACTTCAATGCAAACTATAAACAACCTTATTTTCATTAACACAACGTTTAAATCTACTTGGTCGTTATCCGGAGGAACATACTAAAAATTCTAGTAACTTCGACGCTACTCAATTAGGGATGCGACATATTGGTAAAGTAGGTCTGTATCGATAATTTTTATTTATTCATTTCATAGCTGGCACCATCATTCAGAAAATTTATTTCGGACGGTTTATGTGTATAATTTATGAATGTTTAATCACACGTAACCTGCATCCGTCTGTAGTAGATACGGGTCGCTAATCACACCGCCTATTGTACACTAATTTTTATAAATAATTGTCCTGTGTTAAATTGAGGTGTACAACAAAGTATATAATAATAATTACACTAATATTATAAGTCAAAAGTTTGTGTTTGTTACTTCTTCACGCTCGAAAAGCTGAACGGATTTCAATGAAACTTGGTACCATGTCCTGGAATAGAACATATGATTTTTTCCTGAGACTAAGTTCCCTTGGGATAATTAAACATAAAACTATCAAAATGGCAATTGTTAAACAAATATGTATAATTTCAAGGTCAATAAATATTTTTAATACTATCTATTAACATTTCATTGAACACTAGCTTGTGCCAGCGGCTTCGCCCGCATGAAATTAATATTTTGTTATATGAATTATAGCCTATCTATAGCATTCAAGAATAATGCAGCTACATATTAGGGAAAGAATTTTCAGAATCGGTTCAGTAGTTTCAAAGATTACACCTACATACAAACTTACAAATTTTACCTCTTTAATATTAAAATAGATTAAATTTTTTTGAAGATGATCAACCTTTTTCCATTACTGACCATTTGTATGATGTCGATAAATTATTACATTGCTCACACGAATAAAATACGTAACATCGATATTAAAATATCGATATTTGTCTACATCTCTATCTGAGTAGCAAAAGACATTACATGTGCATGCAAATATGACATCTATTTCAAAGTACTTAGCGTTCCGAATAGAATAAATTGGTTACAGTGCCATCTAGCGTTGAGTAGCTGAACTCGATGTAAATTGTTCGATTTATGTTTTTTAAACGATAAACGCCTTTATTGATTATGTCATGTCAAATAATAACAACTTTCGGTCGTTGTAATAAGACTCAATATTTTTGACAGCATTAAGAAGATGATTTGTTAAAGTTGCGTTTCAACTTTGTAGCCAATTATATTACTGTTTTTTATGTGTGTAATTGACATTTTGGTTTTGCAAATGTGTGAGTTTGGCGACACTGGTTCTCGTTTTGAGAGAGTGTAGGGGCACTTCTACTTAATTTTTTTTTCTGTGGTAAAATGCTTGCTGTCACGTTGAATTATCTTGAACGGGCCGTCGTAAGGTGGGGTCAATGAACTTCGCACGGTATCATTGCGCACGAACACATGGGTACACGTCGCTAGGTCCTTGTATACAAAAGTGCTTCTGTTATTGGAATGAGACTTGCTGCTCGGGGACAACGTCGACATGGTTTCCGTTAGCTTCTGGACGAATTCTGCGTCTTCATTTTTCGGCTGTGAAGGCACGAAGAAATCTGACGGTATTCTAAGTGTTGATCCGTAGGTAATGAGTGCCGGGCTTAATTGAGTGTCTTCCCGTAGGGCGGTACGTAGGCCGAGTAATACGGTAGGTAGTTCCTCGCTCCAGTGTGCACCGGCGTTTCGCGCCATAAGTGCAGACTTCAAAGTTCGATGCCAGCGTTCAACTTGACCATTTGCTTGAGGGTGGTAGGCAGTGGTACGTATTCTTGTTATGCCAAATTTCTTCATAAGTTGGTTGAATAACGACGATTCAAACTGTCGTCCTTGATCCGTTGTAATTCGTATAGGGCAACCGAATCGTGATATCCACCCGTCATAGATTGCTAGAGCGACAGTGTCGGCGGTGACGTCACGTACAGGTATTGCTTCTGGCCATTTAGTGCAGCGGTCGATCATTGTTACTAGGTATTTGTAGTCGTTAGAGGGCGGCAGTGGTCCCACGATGTCCACGTGAATGTGTTCGAAACGCGAAGATTTTTGAAAATCGCCGAGCGGGCTGATGACGTGTCGTTGAACTTTCCCGCGCTGGCAACCGATGCATGATTTCGCCCACAAACCGACTTCTTTATTCATATTCGGCCAGAAAAACTTTGTAGACATCACTCTCCTTGTTGTTCGCACACCCGGGTGACTTAGTTCGTGTTGCGCTTTGAATGCTACTACACGATAAGTCTCTGGTAGGTATGGACGAACGTTACCGGTCGATGTTTCGCATATGATGGGTCGTTGACCTCCGGGTAATGTGATAGGCGCGAACTTGAGACTTGGGTTCGACATGCAGATCTTCAGTTCTTCATCGTTTTCTTGGTCTTGAGCGAGTTGATTGTAGTCGATTGTAGAGTGCGACAAGTCGATTTCTTCGATGCGTGATAAGGCGTCGGCTGCTTGATTCTTATCACCGTGAATGTATTTGATTGCCGTACAGAACTGACTAATGTAGTGTAGCTGGCGCTCTCGTCGTGGTGTATCGCTGCTACTTGGCGTTCTTGTCAAGGCGTAAGTCAGTGGTTTGTGATCGGTGAATATTGTTAGGTCACTGCCCTCGATCAGCCGTCGTAGGTGTTGCACTGCGGTGTACATAGCTAATAATTCGCGATCGTACACGCTGTAGCGTCGCTGCGTCTCACTCATAGTTTTTGAGTAGAATGCAAGTGGTTTCCACACGTCGTTAACTTTTTGTTGAAGTACGGCGCCGATGCTAGTGTTCGATGCGTCGGTAAATAAACATAGCGGCGCGTTAGGTATCGGGTGCGTCAGTGTTGTTGCCTCGAGTATGCTTTGTCGGCATTTTTCAAAGGCTTGTTCTGCTACTTGAGACCATTGTATCGGAGTTTTGTCGTTTTTCTTGCTGTTGTGTAGGTATTTGTTTAATTCATGTTGGTACTCGGCTTGATGTGGTAAACAACTACGGTAGAAGTTAATCATTCCTAAAAATCTTCTAAGTTCTTGTACTGTTTGTGGTTTAGGATAGTCGACTATGGTTTTGATTCGTTCTTGAGTGGGTTTGATTCCTTCTGATGACACTTCGTATCCGAGGAACTCGATGGTTGTCTTGTCAAACTCGCATTTCTCGATGTTAAGACTGACGCCGTAGGTATTTAGGCGTTCGAGTACTTGTTCTAAGTGGTGGCGGTGTTCTTCCTTGTTTCTCGAGTGTACGAGCAGATCGTCGACGAAACAGAATACGTTGTCATCCAGTCCTCGTAGAACCTCATGCATAAAACGTTGAAATGTTTGACCGGAGTTTCTTAGACCGAATGTCATGCAGTTGAATTCGAAGAGACCGAATGGTGTTATTATTGCTGTTTTTTGAGCATGATCTTGATTTGCGATTGGTATCCAGAAATAGGCCATTTTCAAATCGAGTTTTGAGAATATTTTCTTGCCGTGGAGCTGGTATGTGAAATCTTGAATTCGTGGAATGGGGTATCGGTCGGGAACGGTGACGGCGTTGAGTCTTCTGTAATCCCCACATACTCGAAGTGATCCATCTTTCTTTTTTACAATGTGGAGTGGACTCGCCCACGGACTGTTCGACGGCTTGCATATTCCCATCTCGATCATGCGCTCGAACTCAAGTGTGGCAGCTTTATATTTGTCGGGCGGTAGAGGTCGTGGCCGTGAGTAGATCGGCGGCCCAGTTGTCTCTATGTGATGCGTGACGTCATGCTTGGCTGGAGTTTTCAGTGTCATTGGTCGAAGTACATCTGGATATTTCTTCAGCAGGTCGTGATGAGTGTGGTCGCGGTTGATGATATGGATTGATTCTTCTGTGGTGTTAATTTTGATGGCGTTCACGCTAAGTTCTGTCACACGGTCGATAAGTTTTCTTTGATGTAGGTCGACTAATAGTTTATGCTGTGCCAGGAAGTCGGCGCCCAGTATTGATGTTTTAACATTAGCGACGACGAAAGTCCACTTGAAACTTCTTCGTAAACCTAGGTTGAGCTCGAGTGTGCGCTCTCCGTAGGTACGAATTTCTGTTCCGTTTGCTGCGTATAGTTTGTAGCCTGCATTGTCCGTCGGTTTTGCGTATTTCTGGTTTCGAGCGGCTAATACAGATATGTCGGCTCCCGTGTCGACCAGAAATTTTTCAGACATCAACAAGTGTTTGATCGGACCCAAAAAAATTCCCTATGCTGTTTATTATGTAAGCTGATTAAGAAATGCATTTAAAATGCAAGACTAGAACACCCAAGAGTCTATTTCATATACTTTTTTTAATATAAAATAATAAAACTTACGTGAACTTTAACCTAAAAAAATGTTAAATATTTTCTGTAAATTTAATGAACTAAGATAAAGTTTTCAAATAAATACAGTCTAATGGAAAAACTTTAGGCGCATGTTTGTTAGTTTTTATTTTTAGAAAATCACCTCTAGATACCAAGTAATTTAATTTTTTCCATATTTTAGTTTTTATTTTTTTTCTCCATAAAAACTCAAAAGTGCGACTTGTGACTAGCATAGAAATATTCCTCGTAATAAGGCCTATCACTGATAAAAAAACCACGTTGCACAATTGCGGCCTTTGGGAATTATGTGCTATTTAGTTCAAAGGTCAAATGGTACGAAATAGGGTTGTCGCTTAAAGGACAAACAAATATAGGTATATTTTTTGTAAATAATAAATAAATTTCAATATGGTACTGACACTAAACTACTTTAAAACATCATTGGTTAATACACTTTTTATTTTGGAACCACATCCAATAAATAGCCTACTCATACAAATCGCTTTCGTTGCTTAATATTAACGTGCAGCCATCATCATCTGCATTATCATCATCCAATGAAACAGATCCATCCAATGATGAGTCTTCGTCTTCATCTTCGCCTCCTGCTAATTGCAAAAGCCGCTTGTATGAACTTTGACGTAAAATGTGGTGTGACATAGAAATCAATGGGTCTGATGATTCTAATTTGATGATCAAACTTTTTTGCGTCTATAGGATAGTCACAAGATATTGTGACAAGGATAATATGCAATCTGTCGACTAACCATGCAACCAAACCTAAAATCTCAGTAAATGTGCCACGGTATTTATCTGATACTGCTTTCCGGGCTGAATTGCCATCATTTGGCGTTCCGACATTAGGTTTCATTTCAGTCTGAATGCGTTTCTTTCGTTACTCAACTATTTGGCTTTCAGGGCTACCCTTACTGATTCTCCATTTTTGTACCACCGGATCATTTTTATAGCTAAGATGCAACAGAAACTCAAAAACACGTATTCACGCATGAAGTGGATTGATACCGTGTCGCATATTTTATTTTATGGTTGGTTTTTGATAATACATTAATTCCAAATCATTGAAATTACTAGCCGTAAGCTTACAAAATGGGCATCTTAACTGTGAAGATGTTCCAGTAATTATATTGAGGACCTTACCATCAATAACGCTTAATGTCAAGTCACAATCAAATGTTATGTTGTGACCTGAAGTTTGTGCAGTTATTGGTGTCAATCTTCTGATCTGTTCTTCTACAAATGTGTTTTTCGAAAAGTATAAGATCACCTGATTCTTTTTTGTACTGGATGTGCAGCAGTCGACAAAATCGATACGATTGGGGTGTAGGATTGAGCCAGGCAATGAAATGTTTGTCGACTACGATTCGTAAAGGAATAAAAGTTGTGGCTAAAAGGCTACTTTCGTTGATGGAGATATCTGTGATCCAGTTTAGAGTGTAGTACTTCACAACTTCCGAAAGCAACGAATAATCCATTCAGTTTGCAGTGTAGTACTTCACAACTTCCGCAAGTAACCAGTGTTCCTAGTATAAGCTACAAACAAAACCTTAAAATCAGAAAACGAATCATGAAGTCATTAGAAGGCGAACCTCAGAGTAAAGTGATAAAATCTTTTTCTTCTACGGTCTCCCCAGATGATGGAAGCAAGATAACATCAAAAGCTTCAAAAGATTTAGAAAAAGTAATAAAACTTTGTTTAGATTCACCGAAGGGAGCGTCCATGGTTTTAAAAAAAGTTTCGACAGTCACCAAACCTTTTACACCAGAGGAAGTTTTAGGTGTCATTATTGATAGAAAACTGAGTGTGGAGACTTATAAACTCTTGCGGCGGGATTTGAATAGCCGAGGATACCCTGCTTACCCACCTTACCATGAAATTTTAATTGCAAGATAAGCATGCTATCCAACTGAAGACTTAAAATTTTCTGAAGTCGAAGCGTCAGTGTCGTTGCAGGGACTACTGACTCACACTTTGCAACGAATTGTTCGGAGTTGTGAGGCTACTTTCATCGAATATTGTAATAGAAAAGGCACGCAAAGTATCTCAGCCGTATTTGAAGGGTCCTGGGGTTTTGGCCAATCATTATATGAGCAATGCTTCCCACAATCTGAAGAAGATATCTCCTTCAACGAAAGTAGCCTTTTCGCCACAACTTTTATTCCTTTACTTACGGCTAGTAATTTCAATGATTTGAAATTAATGTCTTATCAAAAACCAACCATAAAAGAAAAAAATTAAGAGTTTAAAAAAGCAAAAACACGCTTTTAAGACTAATGTAATGAGCGGAAATTAGAAATGTTTACTAGCAGGCAGTCCAAGGTTCCATCAGCCACCTTCCAATTCCATCGTCAGACCAGCTCGATGGTACCATAATATTGTATTGTCGTCTAATCTACACATAACTGCCAAGTTTCATGTTGATACAACAATTAGAAGTACGTTTAATTCATATTCTTAGATTTTATTGCATATTTAAATCGTTACAGATCAACCTAATAATAAATCTATGGATTACGCGGTAATTCAAAAAGGTTAAGAAAACCGATAACGGATTTTCTTTAGGTTTGTTATAACCTTAAAACCTGATCGTGTTCAAAGTCCATTACGTGGCCTTTCTCACAAGTGCAAACACGACTATGATATTATATTCCATCATGGAATGCCAATGCCTATCTTCCGGCTTTATCATCAGACCTTGAAACCTAATCATGGTCAAAGTTCATTACAAGACTTTTCTAAGAAATCCAAAACAGCTATGATACGATTTTCCATCATGAAGTTCCAGTTCATATCTTCCGGCTTCATCATCAGATCAGTTTGACAGTACCAGATTATTGTATTGTCATCAGAACTACATACAGCTGCCAATTTTCATTACGTTACGACCCATGGAAGATAGTTAAATTAGTTACCTTAGATTTCATTACATAGTTAGTTACATACAGGTCGAACTAATAAAAGCGTGTTAATATGCGACACGGTATCAATCCACTTTATGCGTGGATACGTGTTTTTGAGATTTTGTTGCATCTTAGCTATAAAAATGATCCGGTGGTACAAAAATGGAGAATCAGCAAGGGTAGCCCTGAAAGCCAAATAGTTGAGTAACGAAAGAAACGCATTCAGATTGAAATCAAACCTAATGCCGGAACGACAAATGATGGCAATTCAGCCCGAAAAGCAGTATCAGATAAATACCGTGGCACATTTACTGAGATTTTAGGTCTGGATGCATGGTTAGTCGACAGATTGCATATTATCCTTGTCACAATATCTTGTGACTATCCTATAGACGCAATAAAGTTTGGCAATTTTTGCCGCACGCTCGCAGAAAAGTACGTCCAATTGTATAGTTGGCACCCGATGACTGTCACAATTCACAAAATTCAAGTACACGGAGAAGAGATCATTGAATCCAGTTCACTTCCTGTCGGGATGCTCTCAGAGCAAGCGGCCGAATCACGCAACAAATTCTGGCGGTCTGATAGGGAACGTCACTGCCGCAAAGTAAACAGGATACAAACCATGGTCGACCTCTTTCACCGTGCATTAGAATCATCAGACCCAATGTCACACCACATTTTACGTCAAAGTTCATACAAGCGGCTTTTGCAATTAGCAGGAGGCGAAGATGAAGACGAAGACTCATCATTGGATGGATCTGTTTCATTGGATGATGATAATGCAGATGATGATGGCTGCACGTTAATATTAAGCAACGAAAGCGATTTGTATGAGTAGGCTATTTATTGGATGTGGTTCCAAAATAAAAAGTGTATTAACCAATGATGTTTTAAAGTACCATGTTGAAATTTATTTATTATTTACAAAAAATATACCTATATTTATCATTAGAACTTAAAACGGGATATTTACCATGTGTATTTATTGTTTTGAGTTTCTCTCTCGACATCTCGACAGAACGCCACTATATACCAAGACTGGTAAGGGAAGCGATTGAGATTACCAAATACGACAATTTCAATCGGGAGGATGGGTTTCAACTGTCGAGGGCCTGGAATCCAGAGGTTCAAATGTGTAAAATCCGAAAAAAATCCGTAAAAAGTTCGCGAGTCGACACGGTGAGTTTTGTGTGTCGGGAACAGAATCGAGTGTTTAGTGATACATGTGACAGTGGTAGCGGTGTCGCTAACAGAAAACGAACGAGAAAGAGGGTAGACCGATATGTCTGCTCATAAACTTCCACCCGCAATTACTTCAGTTCATCCGTGATCATGGAGCTTGCAACAGTGCCGAAATATCGGAAACTCAAAACAATAAATACACATGGTAAATATCCCGTTTTAAGTTCTAATGATACTGTTAGTGACCATGTTAGCTTAAAACTTATATACCTATATTTGTTTGACCTTTAAGCGACAACTCCATTTCGTACCATTTGACCTTTGAACTAAATGGCACATAATTCCCAAAGGCCGCAATTGCGCAACGTGGTTTTTTTATATGTGATAGGCCTTATTACGAGGAATATTTCTATGCTAGTCACAAGTCGCACTTTTGAGATTTTATGGAGAAAAAAAAAAGAAAAACGATTATATGAAAAAAATTAAATTACTTCGTACTAGAGATGATTTTCTAAAAGTAAAAACTAACAAACATGCGCCTAAAAATTTTCCATTAGACTGTATTTATTTGAAAACATTATCTTGGTTCATTAAATTTCCAGAAAATATTTAACATTTTTTTTAGGTTAAAGTTCACGTAAGTTTTATTATTTTATATTATAAAAAGTATATGAAATAGACACTTGGGTGTTCTAGTCTTGCATTTTAAATGCATTTCTTGATCAGTTTACATAATAAACAGCATAGGGAATTTTTTTGGGCCCGATCAAACACTGTGAGGCGGTGGCTTGTTTGGTTTACATCGACACCCGCCACTATCGATGTACGTTCTAGTTTTCCCGCTTAATTTTGGAACACGGTGATTCACATTTTCGTGCCTCGTTACCGAATCGGTAATGGTAATAACAAAGCCAGTCGGGGTCGCCGGGCTTGCGGGAGTTCTCAGTACGCTGTCTTGAATGTGAGCGTGAGCGGTTACGGTGTGCGGAGTTTTGGCGGGAACGGTGGAACGATGAATGTTGATGTTTGCGGAGTTCGGCGACTTCGATTGACAACTTCTCTATTTGTTTCGACAGCATGCTGATTTGTAGGTTTGTTATTGCGTTTAACTGTACCTCATTCGCTGCTGTGCTTGTTGATGGAGGCTTTGCTGTGGAGCTGGAGACCGCGGCGACTGTAGTGGGTTCGAAATGCTCCATCATTTTGTCGGCCATCGCGGCTAGCACTTCGAGCGATGACTCGGTGTTGACGGAGAGCACGGCGCGAACTTGTGGGGGCAGCTGGTTGAGCCACATAACCTTCAGAGCCTCATCAGATAATAGCGAGCCACTGAGATCTCGCATTTTACGCAGCAGCTGGCTCGGCTTGTTGTCGCCGAGTTCGAGACCGCTGAGTAGCTTCTGTAATTGCCGGTGATCGGACTCTTGGTACGTCGAGATGAGTCTGTCCTTGAGCACGCTGTAATTGCCGGTAGCCGGTGGATTTAATATGATGTCGCCGATTTGTTCTAGGTCGCTGTTGCCGAGTAACGGGACGACGAGGTTGAATTTTTGTTCTTCACCTATCTTGCTGGCAGCGACGGCGGCTTCAAATTGCGCGAACCACAGGCGAGGATTTTGGCGCCAAAATGGTGGTAGACTTGCAGGAAGAGAAATTGTTGCCACGTCGCTCTTTACTGTTGTGGCGCCTTCAGCATCGCAGAAATCGTCGGGATTATTCAGCATGGTGGAGCTTCAAATATTCACGGCGGATCTTGCAAGAGTTTGGTATTCGAGGAGCTCAGGCTTCGTGTCGTCTTCCAGTTCGTGTTCTTGTTCGCGGGTCACCAATTTGGAAGGGTGTGTTCAGATTACTATGTATCCATTGGAAGGTAATAAAACTCACGTCGAATTGTTAATCGAATACTGAATCAATACTGAATCAATACTGAATAGATACTGAATAATTTATTGACGAAAACACCTGCTTATATATACATTGATTATGGTTCTATCTAGGCATAACAAACACAGTTTCTAAACTCTCGACCAATGGCGAAGCGCCGCCGGCCGAGACGCGCGCGGGGCGCGGAACGCATTCCTGCCCGCGGCACTAGATCGTCGCGGACTTATATATATCGGTGCGGGGCGCGGTCGCGCTCTCTTACTAGCGGGCGATCTCAACGCCAAACACCCCGCTTGGAACAGCAACACGACAAATGCCAGAGGCAGAATCGTGTATAACCTAGGCGCGACCCTAAACTATGACGTCATCGCTCCGATGACTCCCACCCACTACCCACACGACCCCAACCATAACCCCGATGTCCTCGATGTGGCGCTCCTAAAGAATGTAAACCTCCATTTACACTCCATAGAAGCGCTTCACGAGCTCAACTCGGATCACCGTCCCGTTATCCTACACCTAGGTTCCCGCTCGGGTAACCATGATCCTACCCAACCTCCTCCGACCCAATTGATCACCGACTGGAGGAAAGTAAGTGAAAAACTGAAATCCACCACGTCGCCTCAATTGGACACCATTCCTGACCACATAGTCTCAGTCGCTGACACGACGGCGGCGATCGACTCGCTTACAGATCACGTACAATCCGTCCTGAACGATTGTTCAAGGGAAGTTCCTGTAGTGGAAGACCACCGCTGGAAACTCCCGGACGATGTACGGAATCTGATAACCGAGAAGAATGCAGCCATCCGTGCGTACAGCGCTTAACCCTGCGCCGCAAACAAAGCTCACATGCGCAAGTTACAGCGTGCTGTAAGGAAACGCATTGCCGAGCAGCGTAATGCGAGCTGGGACAAGATGCTGAGCGAACTTGAGCCCACCCATCTTGCCTTCTGGCAGCTTCAGAGGAAGTTACGATCCACTGAAGAGGCCACAATGCCTCCTCTCATTCGTCCCGATAAGAGTGTCGCCTTCGATAACTCTGAAAAAGCAGAATGCCTAGCCAACAGCCTAGAGTCCCAGTGTTCTCCCAGCTCTCAACCAGTAGACCAAGCCCACCTCGATATGGTGAACGCTGAAGTCGAACGTAGAACTTCCCTTCCGCCCGTCGAAGATCCCGATAATCCACTGGCCCCCATCACTCCTGATGAGGTCCAGGATATCATTAAAAGTCTCCAACCGCGAAAAGCCCCTGGCTCCGACGGCATCACCAATAGGGTTTTCAAACTTTTCCCCGCCCAGCTTATAGTGCTAATGACTGCCATCTTCAATGGCGCATTGAGCAATAATATGTTCCCTACAACCTGGAAACAGGCCACCGTCATAGGTATTCCCAAACCAGGCGAGCCCAAGTCTGACCCGTCTAGCTACCGTCCCATTAGCTTACTCAACGTCCTCGGTAAAATCTATGAAAGGCTTATATATAAGCGGCTCAAAGATTTTGCCGAAGCAAAGAGTCTAATACCCAATGAGCAGTCCGGATTTAGAACCGAACACTCATGTATCCAAGAAGTCCACCGCATCATAGAACACGTCAGCGCCGGCTTCCAACGGGGCGCAATAACGGGAGCCTTATTCTTCGACATAGCGAAAGCGTTCGACAAAGTCTGGCACAATGGCTTAATCTATAAGCTATACCAACTCGGCGTGCCTGACCATCTCGTGCTCATCCTACGGGACTTTTTATCGAATCGCACCTTTCGTTATCGAATTGAGGGGGAGCTTTCCTCCCCACATCCCATTCGCGCAGGAGTTCCTCAAGGCTCCGTACTATCCCCCCTCGTTTTCACGCTATTCACTAGTGATATTCCCAAGCATAAAAATACCCAGCTAGCACTATTCGTCGACGATACGGCTATCTATTATACCGGTCTTAAACCTGATGCCATCGCTCGCACTCTCCAAACTTCCGCAAACACTCTGGCCAAGTGGTTCCGGAAATGGAGAATCGAAGTCAATCCAGATAAAAGCCAGGCAGTCCTCTTTTCTAAACCGCGGATAAACCCACCCTCCCCCCGTCCGATTACCATGTACGGCAAGCCGATCCCTTGGGAAAAGCAAGCCAAATACTTAGGCGTGGTCCTCGATAGACACCTCTCCTTCGCTGAGCACATAAAGCAGGCACGTTCGCGCGCCGCTTTCGCTCTAGGTAGGCTCCACTTCATTCTTAGCTCTCGCAGCAAGTTATCACTCAGGTGCAAGCTGCGTATTTTCACCGCGGTCATCCGTCCCATCATGACCTACGCCTGCGTTGTTTTCGCACACGCAAAGCCCTACCTCCTCCACAAGATGCAGACCCTCCAAAACCGATTCCTCCGTAGAGTCACGGGAGCCCCCTTTTATGTTCGAAATGAGCTTCTTCACGTAGACCTCAAGATGCCCACCATCCAGCAGTTCATGAAACGTGTCTCCAAACGTTTCTTTGATACTGCAAGCCAACATAGGAATCCCCTTATCGTATCGGCCGCCCAATACGAACCCTCGCGTATCTCTAAGATTCGCCGACCAAGGCATACCCTAGTCACTCCCGATGACGCAATCACCCTGCTCCAAGAGAGCCGTAAGGAGACCAGCACAGTTTACAAAAACAAAAATCGACCGTCTTTCCGTCCTCGCCGCCGAGGCCCGCCGCGACGTCCCCGTAATAGTCCGCCCCGACCCTTGCCAGAGCCAGCCTGCGACGCTGAGCCAGTAGCTTTAAATTCCCTTATTAATAATAATAATGATATGATCCAGCCTGTCCCTAGCTGCCCTCCCCTGCGACGCCCTAAGCCGAGGTCCGTACCCCACAGGGGGCGCCCTTAGCGTGTAGTCGCCTAGTTTGTAAGTTTTTTAATAAGCCCTGGCTGGAGGCTTTAATTAATTTATTAATTAAGGCAACCACAGGCAAGTCCGGTTAAGCAGCCGACAACCTCAGAGGTTGACCTGCGAGATGCCACACACTAAAAAAAAAAAAAAAAAAAAAAAAAACGGTCGCGCTCCTTTTCTTCGTGGGCTGCCGTCGAGTGAAGATGTCTGCTGTTCAAGAGTTTTCCCGCCGTGTGTCGTCAGCGCCGCGTGTCCATCTGCGTAGTCCTGGAGTATGACATGAAGATGCGGGAAAAAACTGGTGCTACGCTTGCTCTGCCTGGTTGCATGATTACAAACAAACCGCTTCTTTCGAAGCGATATGGCCGGCGAGTGCGGCGTTGTGATGACGCCGTGCTATGTTCGTGCTGTTATCCTGTTTCTTTACAAACCAACGTCTTTTTCAAGATGATTGCTTTCTCTGTTTCTTTTCGGAATGTCAAAAACGTGGTGTGGTAATTGGTTCAGTGTTGAGTGGTAAACTGGTAATTATTTGGTTTGAAGGTAAAGGTACTGGTCGGAGGTATTTGGTAATCGTTCGAAGGTATGGTAAATGAGTGACCGGTACTATGTCACTACAAGGGAATTCCCCGTTTGAGTTATTAAATGCCGGCTAGGTGCTTTTTAGGGTTCCGTAGCCGAATGGCAAAAAAGGGAACCCTTACATTTTTGTCATGTCTGTCCATCTGTCTGTCTGTCTGTCCGTCCGTCCGTATGTCACAGCCATTTTATTCCAAAACTACTATACATGTGAAACTTGGTAGGTAGATGTATTCTGTAAACCGCTTTCCGATTTTAAGAAAAAAATATTTAAAATACATGCTCCCCATACATGGAATTAAAACTGAAAATATTTTTATTTTTCATGAAACCTATACGTGTGTGATATCTACAACGTGTAATTTAAAGGGTATATACATACCAAGTGCATGGCTTCTTTGGATGATAACAAACGATATGGCAAGGGTTTTGTAATCCTAAGTCTACGTATGTAGAACTTATTACAAATTCCAATACACTGATACCAGAGACCGAATTTTTCAAATTAAGAAGAACGAAAAGAATTATCGTGTTATTGGCAAGTAACGTGGAAAGTTATTGACCCTCGTAGTGATATGACACGTTTGTTATGATTGGTATTCAAGAAATATATGAAACCAATAATTCGGTATCAATTCTTTGAGTCACTTATTTTGTGCTGGAACTGTGCATAGAGACTCCATACCAGATGTTGTCTTCAGCCCTTTTGGATAGATATGGGGTTTCCATTACACGTTGTATAGACAGGTCTTTAAAAATGACATATGGGTTTCTAAAAGCACTTTTTCATAAAGTCAATCGTTTAAAAGATATAAGCTTCCAAAGTATTAAAATGTGCCCCCCCTCTAACTTCTATAATAATGGAGTGAAAAATCTAAAAAAATATAAGTCTGTAGATCTTAATGTAAACTTCCAACCAAAATTAGTTTGAACGAGATCATGACAGCTGTTTTTGAGATACAGCATATTTTCTAAAACCGCAAATATAACTTTGTAATTCATACAAACACTAGAAAAACAAAGTTATTTGGCGTAGTTGTAAAAAATGTAAATAAGCTAGTTTTAAGAAATTTCAAAGGTTTTTTTTTCGTCAAATAAATATACATACTATGTTATATTATTATAGTTACTACGGAACCCTTCATGGGCGAGTTTGACTCGTACTTGGCCAATTTTTTAATTTAATTCCAGTACTACTTCTTAAAGGTATAGGTTAGAAATAGGTGGTAACAAGGACAAACTCGTGTGGAATCTGTACAAAAAACAAAATAATAGTGTATCTTATGAATATTGTAACAAAACATTTCGTTATGCTAATATAACATCGCGAACTTTGCCGGAAGGAGCAGATTACATGAATAGTTCGTCTTCTACTTCATCCTATCAGTCATATTCTGCAGGACCGACAGCACAGTTTCTGAAAGATACGTGTCCAGCGCGCGTGCTGGTGGAACAGATCCGGTCTCGCCGTGAGGCCATGGTTGGAAGCTTGAAATATTGTTCTTGAAGGCTGTCTCGGGTGATGCCAACTTGGTCAAGTTTAATGCAGCTAAGACCCAAGCGTGTCTCTTCTCCGCAAGGCTCTAAAAAGGAGCCGGCTCCTTTCCATGGTGTAACCGTGCCGACGACTGATCGTATTGAGCTTCTTGGGGTAGCATTGACCCTCAATTTTGGTTCGTTCATCGAGGCTAAGGCTCAACTAGCATCAAAAAGTTGAGAATCCTAGCAAAGGTAAGACAATACTGCGCAACGGAACAGCTTCTCAAGCTCAAGCTAAATTGTGTATGGAGTATGTACCCTCATCTTTGGTACGGATCTGCCAAATATCAACTGGACGCGCTTGAGTCTAACGAGAAATGGACCAAGAGACTATTTGCCAACGATGCACGGGTTCATTCAAAGCTCTAGAGCCTTGAACATCAGCCACGTGTTGCAAGCTTATCAGTTACATTCCGTGGAGTGTGAGATAAAATTGCATAATCTAATGCCATCAAGCCCGTTCCATCATCTAACTATAAGACAAACGGTAACGCGCCATCGTTACATGGTGGTCATCCCACCCTTACGCACAAATCGTTTTGGGAGTACTTTCATTGTGCGTACGGCTAAGGAGTGGAATTCCGCGCAGGTGTCTGTGGTTCCTGATGGCTATAATCTGGGGGTCTTTAAGTCAAGAGTGAAAAGGTTACTTCTAGGTAAGCGTGCTACTGCTTCGACTACATCATCTCTTATCATGATGATGGTGAGACGCTTAACCAACGCGAGCTTATTATCAATAAAAACAAGCTAGTTCGATAAATGAGAAAAAGGTTTTCTTTTATTACGGGAACTCTGACCTCTCTGGGACTCTTGACCTAGATCTCGTCTGATGGTAAGCAATAGATGGGATGGGTCTACGATGGAACCATCAAACCCAGAAGATGCCTATTTAAAGCAAGAGCTTTAAAGGGTAAAAGGTCATAAGTGACAGGGAACACAGAAGCCGGAAGAAAGTTCCACAGCTTGGCTGTGCGCACAATATATTTGGAGAAGAAAAGCTTGTTACGACAAGACGGTATATCAATCAAGTGCGCCTGGTAGACTGGAAGTGAAAGGGAGATAGAGGGATCAGGTCATGTAGTTCCTGCGCATACTCTCCGAGGTACAATCAGTAGAAAACCGAGAGACAAGCAACTATTCGTCGATGAGCCGGTCTGTGAAGCTTGTCAACTAGCGCCTCGTCACCTATAAGCCTTGAAGGATATTGATAAATTGATTGCTTTAGCAACCATAGCATCCGGAGCCCTGATAAGTTTGGGTAGAGCATCCACAATGGAAAAAGCTTTTCGTGCTTTGGTACCATCGTATCAGTTCCCAAAAATTATGAAGAACGATCTGCTCATATTATTGAGGAGATTTATTGTTCGTAGATACAGATGCAGGAGGAAATGTTAACCATGATTCCCTTTTTACAAATGACGATTCGGATTCCTCTTCAACTGAATAGATGTGATTATTCCTATTCATTTTTAATTTATCATAATATTTATGGATGTACATG
Organism: Tholera decimalis; assembly: GCA_943138885.2. Classification (NCBI taxonomy): domain Eukaryota; kingdom Metazoa; phylum Arthropoda; class Insecta; order Lepidoptera; family Noctuidae; genus Tholera; species Tholera decimalis. Next base: position 40,058,138 of record OW964573.2, on the reverse strand, counting down.
TTTGTTGTATATTTTCATTTAAATTTAAAACATATCAATAAACCATTTAATTCATAATTTGATTAACTTCCCTTGGTAATTTATTATGTTTATTTTAACTTACCACTACAAAATACATTGATATTTAAACTATTTACTGTAACGTCGAAGCACTGCTAAGACTACCAGCATTTTCACGTTGTATGGCAATGCTTATTCTCTGAGCAAAGAACGAGCCAGCCTTCTAGTCACGCAAGGAATAGATCAGCCGGCGAGACGCGCACTTGGGCCGTATGACTCAAGCATTTTGACCCTTATTCAAAGTAAAATTATACGTTAAAAATATTTTTCCATTATTTTTCCATATTTTTATTTATCCGAAAAATAAAAGGAAAAATTTCCAAGTTTGGAAAAATTTCCGAAAATTACCCATCACTAAGTGTAAACAACATGTGACGAAAATATACTCTCTTGTATAAGTAGCATAGTGTGAACCATTGTTCGGCTTTATTATAAGCAAAACCATTGTTCGTTGTTCATTGTTAACGTCTGTAGTTTTAATTAGTTCATACTCCTAGATAATTTTGTATTCTTTTAACAAATTAAAATTTTATTGTTTAATCTAAGGGGGTAGGATTGTAGCGTAGGCATATTACTTTTTATACATCTTTAGTCTTAGGCCATGTATGACGTAGCTCGTAAGTTAACTATAAGCTCTTAACCACTGTATTATATTATTGTAATCTTTGTGTCAGTCGTTCAGTAAACCTTCAACTGAGAACACGCTCTTTAATTTGCCAAACCTTCTGACCGCACACACACATAAAACCACCTTATCGGCAAACGTAGATGAACGAGGTTACAGGTAGGGTCGGACCCGGAATCTATTTCTATTTCTACTTTGGAAAACTAAATCTACAATTGCTATAACAGCTTCCACGTCTTCTTCGTCGGAACTCATTTTTTAAATTAAATATAAACATTACAACAATAGGCGCAGCGGACTGGTGGCTTTGATAACATGTTTTGCTAACTTGTTTTGATAACATGTTTTGTTAGAAAATTGGCGCTGCGGACCCGCAGTGTCAATTTGTCAAAACAATGAGTGTTCAGACAGGCAAGTACTTCCGTGTCACGTTGACACGGAAGTACTTGGCCCGCTTACAAAACGCGATCTTACGATATTTGTTTACATATCGCGGCTCGTCGGTGACAGGTGAGTGGCTGCGTGCGACAGAGTTGTGCGCGGCGGCGGTGTGTCGGCCGCGGCGACTCAGCGAGTCAGCGCCAACGTCGTCACGGCGCGGCCGCGCTCTCAAATCAGCTGAGACCTTTCGTCGTAATCTAAATACTGTCAAAACATGTTTTGATCTAATACTGAATACTGCTATATAATTGGCGAGCATTGTTGACGATAGTTCAGAGTACCTTTGAATATTGTTCGATAACCAACTCTTTGAGTACGTCCTTTATTTCTCTTAACAGATCAAAAGATCATAAAAGTACAGTGGCTTTCATTATTTGTAACAGAAAGTCAGAATCTCCGTATTTATATGTAGCATCTATGGTCAGAAACCAGGAACTAGGAAGACTAGGAAGTGTGTGATTAATCATTAATGCGATTATTTGAAAAGACCAATTACCAACTTGCAACTGAATGTGAGTTGTGATTGTGGCTGTAAAGTAGGTCACACTACAGCACAATAAATTTAGTCACAGGTCACAGCATACGTCATTACTCATTACTCATCGACGTTCCATTCTAAAGGATAGTTTCGAATTTATTTAATAAAATTCATTGATTTTAATTTAATATATAATATAGATATTGATACTATTACTATTATATATATTATTGATATTATTACTACTATTGATTGGACAGAAATAAACAGTGCCATTTTAATAATACAATTTTACAAAGAGCATCGGTTGTAGCAACTTCAATCATCAATTAATTCTACAAACGTGAAACGAAGCGTTTTTAGTTTTGTTTTGATTTGCTCAAGTTGGTAGCGTTGCACTAAGATCGTCCGATTTTACGTCATGTAAACCTGTCATTGATTTATTTATATTTTTGCGAATTCGTATTCGTTGAGCCAAGGTTTTACGCAAAAATCAGATATTATTGTATAGTGGTGTGGTGGAAGCAGACTGCACGTCATTAAGTATTAAATTTACGTTCAGAAGTGTGTCAATATCTTAGTGAAACGAAAACAATCCAAGCCGTGCACAAAGAGTTTTAACAAACATTGGTGTTGAATAAAGTGTGTATATAGAGTTCGGTAATAGTGTTGTACGTGGTGTGATATCTGGTGCCGTGAAGATGTCGTCCCTGGGCGGGCAGTGGCGCGTGATCCGGCACTACCTGTCACTCAGCAACCTGAACGCGGAAGTGGAGAAACTTGTGCAGAGGGTCAAGCCCGCCTCCCCCGAGCAGTGGGACAGTACGTACCTTGTTGTGGTCGCTCCCCGGCGACGGTGGCGACCACTGTTGACGTTACGTTACAGTGATGCTATAACAGAAACTCATTCTGGGTTCAACTGATAACTTTATACACTAACACTAATAAAAGTAACGGGTTGGATATAGAATCGTTTGCCAAGATTTGGGGTTAAAACTGGGAGGGCAAGTGACTGCTATAGATTTTTTGTTGAAAATTTATAAATGTTCCTAGCAAAACAATGTTAACAACCAATAGCTATTCACAATTAATTAACTGTATTAAAATCCTAATGTGACCGTTTCCACAGAATTACATAAAGAATGAGAATCTTAATAATTTATAATTAAAAAAAAGTTGGATACTTTTAATCTATACTTACATAGCATTTCCATTATTGCAGATTTAATAAGAAAATTTGAGAAGGTGGTGACCGTGCGGCTATCATCTGCCACACAAGTGGACAAGACACAAATACCTGACAATACAGTCAAAAGTACCACTGTAGAAGAAACTAATAAAGTAGCCTCTCCCACCACTAAACAAGCAAGCAGCGCACCGGCCGAGGCCAAGCCCAAGGAAGTGGCGGCGCCCCGAGTGGGATCGCAAATGAGTTTGGAGGGACTGTGGCAGGGCCTGCGCCTCAAGAAAGACATCCAGCTCGGCAAGATCTCTGAGCCCACCTGGAAAGAACAGAAGCACACCGTGTCCAAGGTGAGACATTATACAGCCTCATAAATAAATAGGTTGTGGTAGGACAATCTGTGAGCTCATGTGTCAGCATCCACACATAAACACAACTTGCACATGCCTAAAAATAGTCAATCTTGGTTCAATATAATAATAAAGGGTTCATAATAATTTGCAGGCAGTGTGGAGGTCCACTGAACCACCCCACCTCATAGCTGTCAATTCAAATGCTCTTTTGAACATAAAATATATATTTAAAAAGAATGTTTGAAGTAATGGAGAGTCTTCAAATTCATTCTCTAAGGTCTTGTGGTATAGACCTTTTCAATTTTTAATACATTGTATGTATTAATGAATTGGCTCACTATTGACATGAGACATAATTACAATGATTCCAGCCATTGATTAGTATCAGTTACAACAATTATTTATCAATGCATTAGTTAATTTACTAAGAGTAATTATACAAATATTTATAAAAGTAAAAGTATATAACAATATGTATAGTAACTTACCTCCATGTTTAGCAATATACCATTTACCATATATGTTGACCAGTAGATCATGTTGTTGATTTAGTAAACCCGAAACTAGTAAACCCTAAAAATAGACAAATGAGCAATCATGTTATTGTAAACAGATCATAAAGTGAAACATAACAACAACATAGCTCGCACAGACTCAGTTGTTGTGCAAAAGAGTGCCGAGGCATGTAGTGATAGCAATGAAAGCGTGTGAGAGCCGCGAGCTGCCGAGGTCAGCCGCGAGTGTCCGCGGTCAGCGGTGGTACCGACGTGACGCACTACGTCACGCGTTATGCGAGACATGCGTCCGCCACACACATCATTACAAAAGGTCTAGTCTACACGCTAGTTCTGCTAAATACGTATGTATTGCCAATGTACAATTAATGTACTCCTGATAAACATGATGGGCAATCAAATGATAACTAATAGGTAGTACACTTTTAAACGTTAATTGTTTTCGTAAACTAAACCTAAATAGAGTTTTCTAGCAGACCCTGACCCTGAGTAGAAATCCCTGCCGGAATCTGTTTCCTGATCGCTATAACCTGGGAGTCTTTAAGTCAACAGTGAATAGGTTACTTCTAGATAAGCGTGCTTCATCTCCGACCACATCATCGCTTACTATCAGGTGAGATGGTGGTCAAACGCGAACCTATTCTGAATAAAAAAAAAAAAGAAACGTCGAAATAAACAGAGAGATCGATCTCTTTTGAAGTCAATACAATCCGTACTGGTCAAGTCATATCAGATCGTGTAGGTTAATGACTTTTGAAGTCAATACAATCCGTACTGGTCAAGTCATATCAGATCGTGTAGGTTAATGACTTTTGAAGTCAATACAATCCGTACTGGTCAAGTCATATCAGATCGTGTAGGTTAATGACTTTTGAAGTCAATACAATCCGTACTGGTCAAGTCATATCAGATCGTGTAGGTTAATGACTTTTGAAGTCAATACAATCCGTACTGGTCAAGTCATATCAGATCGTGTAGGTTAATGACTTTTGAAGTCAATACAATCCGTACTGGTCAAGTCATATCAGATCGTGTAGGTTAATGACTTTTGAAGTCAATACAATCCGTACTGGTCAAGTCATATCAGATCGTGTAGGTTAATGACTTTTGAAGTCAATACAATCCGTACTGGTCAAGTCATATCAGATCGTGTAGGTTAATGACTTTTGAAGTCAATACAATCCGTACTGGTCAAGTCATATCAGATCGTGTAGGTTAATGACTTTTGAAGTCAATACAATCCGTACTGGTCAAGTCATATCAGATCGTGTAGGTTAATGACTTTTGAAGTCAATACAATCCGTACTGGTCAAGTCATATCAGATCGTGTAGGTTAATGACTTTTGAAGTCAATACAATCCGTACTGGTCAAGTCATATCAGATCGTGTAGGTTAATGACTCTTGAAGTCAATACAATCCGTACTGGTCAAGTCATATCAGATCGTGTAGGTTAATGACTTTTGAAGTCAATACAATCCGTACTGGTCAAGTCATATCAGATCGTGTAGGTTAATGACTTTTGAAGTCAATACAATCCGTACTGGTCAAGTCATATCAGATCGTGTAGGTTAATGACTTTTGAAGTCAATACAATCCGTACTGGTCAAGTCATATCAGATCGTGTAGGTTAATGACTTTTGAAGTCAATACAATCCGTACTGGTCAAGTCATATCAGATCGTGTAGGTTAATGACTTTTGAAGTCAATACAATCCGTACTGGTCAAGTCATATCAGATCGTGTAGGTTAATGACTTTTGAAGTCAATACAATCCGTACTGGTCAAGTCATATCAGATCGTGTAGGTTAATGACTTTTGAAGTCAATACAATCCGTACTGGTCAAGTCATATCAGATCGTGTAGGTTAATGACTTTTGAAGTCAATACAATCCGTACTGGTCAAGTCATATCAGATCGTGTAGGTTAATGACTTTTGAAGTCAATACAATCCGTACTGGTCAAGTCATATCAGATCGTGTAGGTTAATGACTTTTGAAGTCAATACAATCCGTACTGGTCAAGTCATATCAGATCGTGTAGGTTAATGACTTTTGAAGTCAATACAATCCGTACTGGTCAAGTCATATCAGATCGTGTAGGTTAATGACTTTTGAAGTCAATACAATCCGTACTGGTCAAGTCATATCAGATCGTGTAGGTTAATGACTTTTGAAGTCAATACAATCCGTACTGGTCAAGTCATATCAGATCGTGTAGGTTAATGACTTTTGAAGTCAATACAATCCGTACTGGTCAAGTCATATCAGATCGTGTAGGTTAATGACTTTTGAAGTCAATACAATCCGTACTGGTCAAGTCATATCAGATCGTGTAGGTTAATGACTTTTGAAGTCAATACAATCCGTACTGGTCAAGTCATATCAGATCGTGTAGGTTAATGACTTTTGAAGTCAATACAATCCGTACTGGTCAAGTCATATCAGATCGTGTAGGTTAATGACTTTTGAAGTCAATACAATCCGTACTGGTCAAGTCATATCAGATCGTGTAGGTTAATGACTTTTGAAGTCAATACAATCCGTACTGGTCAAGTCATATCAGATCGTGTAGGTTAATGACTCTTGAAGTCAATACAATCCGTACTGGTCAAGTCATATCAGATCGTGTAGGTTAATGACTTTTGAAGTCAATACAATCCGTACTGGTCAAGTCATATCAGATCGTGTAGGTTAATGACTTTTGAAGTCAATACAATCCGTACTGGTCAAGTCATATCAGATCGTGTAGGTTAATGACTTTTGAAGTCAATACAATCCGTACTGGTCAAGTCATATCAGATCGTGTAGGTTAATGACTTTTGAAGTCAATACAATCCGTACTGGTCAAGTCATATCAGATCGTGTAGGTTAATGACTTTTGAAGTCAATACAATCCGTACTGGTCAAGTCATATCAGATCGTGTAGGTTAATGACTTTTGAAGTCAATACAATCCGTACTGGTCAAGTCATATCAGATCGTGTAGGTTAATGACTTTTGAAGTCAATACAATCCGTACTGGTCAAGTCATATCAGATCGTGTAGGTTAATGACTTTTGAAGTCAATACAATCCGTACTGGTCAAGTCATATCAGATCGTGTAGGTTAATGACTTTTGAAGTCAATACAATCCGTACTGGTCAAGTCATATCAGATCGTGTAGGTTAATGACTTTTGAAGTCAATACAATCCGTACTGGTCAAGTCATATCAGATCGTGTAGGTTAATGACTTTTGAAGTCAATACAATCCGTACTGGTCAAGTCATATCAGATCGTGTAGGTTAATGACTTTTGAAGTCAATACAATCCGTACTGGTCAAGTCATATCAGATCGTGTAGGTTAATGACTTTTGAAGTCAATACAATCCGTACTGGTCAAGTCATATCAGATCGTGTAGGTTAATGACTTTTTTTTCGTGGGAATCAAATGACTCCTCCCGCTGTGAGTGACTGGCTAAAAACCCACACTGTTCATTCAATTGCCTTTACGTTTCGGACTCGCGGTATCTCGTTAGATCAACCCTGCAACGACGGCTGGCTTTGACCCTATCAGGCCACGCCAATGGAGCTGACTGCTCTTCGGGACGCGCGTGGAACACAACGCACCGTCAACTCGGGATGTTGCTTAAGATAATATCTGAGATGCTCTTTCAAGGAGGGCGAGATTTGAGTAGATCTGCTCAAACAATGCATTTGTTAGCCTGCCGGCTTTCTGACAAATATTACTTATCGCTCTAAAAAAAAGCTCGGAAATATTTATTTAAAGCAAAATTTAACTTGGTGAACAAATAATTTGTTGACCTGTTTGTCACAAATAACATTGAGGTAAATTCATACGATTGTAGACCTGTAAAGAGAAATGTGTCTGTACGTGTCTACCATGCGGGATGTTAACTATGTCAACTGTTATTTAATCACGCACTAAATTCCTCAAGTGTAGAACCTACACAAGGCGGTAGCAGCAATGTTTGCGGACATAACATTATTCGCTCGCACGCGCACACTCGCACTTACTACAAGTGATAAGCCGGAGCCGCTTATCTAATGCGGAGTTATAAATAAATGAGAGAAATGGGTCTCTGTAGCGTGCGGCACGCCCGGCCGCGAGCCAAGCGGAGCGGGTGGATGACGTGGATGTCTCTTCGCTCAGTACTATGCGGAAGACAGTACTTGTGCAGTTGTGCTAAATGTTGCCTTCGTGATAACATTTTGCAAAATTGACACCAGTGGGTTACTTCAACTTTTCTATTTTAAATTAGGTGACCTTTGATATAGAATTTTTTCATTTCATTTCATTTCATATAAATATTTTTTTTTTTATTTATATCGAAAACATTCGATAAAACATCTTCGACTAAAACTTGTGTGATCCATATATGACACAAGTTTTAGTGGGAAATTAAATTATTGTCGAATCTATAGACATGCTGGTGCTGCATAATTGTGTGTAGTTCAAACCACGGAATAGATGAAAACCGCGAAAACATGTTTTTACAATTTCCAACCGCTATCAAGATACACACGACGTGCGGCGCACATGGTGAAAGGCCTTGAAGTTGTTATGAGTTGCGAACAGTCAGCAACTGTTTCGCGGAAGTATTTATACCTACTACGTATCAGAAATCACATTTTTTTAAAAGCCAATAAATGGTTAAGCCTCTTTTAGCCCAAAATGTATGCTCAAATTGGAGAGTGAAGCTTACTGTACAAATGATGAATGTGTGTCGCGAGCCGGCCAGTGCCCTGCGCCGCAGTGGCTGGCAGCTTGCCAGTTAAACCGAAAGAAGGATGTTTAGCAATAAAGCTATCGTGCGAGAACTGCGAGACCCTGTCAAAAATGCGACTAAATTCGCTGATTATGACGATGACATAGTCGCAATTTTGTTTAGATGTCTCATTTAGTTGTGGCACTCTTAGAACCATTTAACTGTTGCAAGTTGTTAACTGGAAGGGGCATGTGAACAGCTTAGTGTTAGGGTGTCACAGGGTGTTAGTACAAGTGCGCGTGGGTTGTTGCAGTCGTCGATCCGATCGCGCACGGCGTACGTGGTGAGCGCCGTGCAGACGGCCGCCAGCGCCGACAGCGTGCACTCGCGTGCCGAGCGCCTGGTGGAGCACCTGCACGCCTACCCCGAGGCGCGGGACTACGCCATCAAGGTACGTACCGCACCCCCGCCTCTCCCGAACCTGCCACTACCCCGAGGCACGGGACTACGCCATCAAGGTACGTACCGCACCCCCGCCCCTCCCGAACCTGCCACTACCCCGAGGCACGGGACTACGCCATCAAGGTACGTACCGCACCCCCGCCTCTCCCGAACCTCCCACTACCCCGAGGCTAGAGCATGGAATATCGGAACCTTTTCCCAATACCGGTTTTGTTTCGATATTCAATTTTTTAATATCGGTTTTCCGGTATTTCGATATTTTTTCGATATTATGGAAATAAAATGATCAAATTCGTTTTAACGTTGTAAGGGTCCAAATATTAGAATTTAGAGAATGTACTTATCAAAATCACCGTCATTTATTATTAAAAATATTTCATTGCAATCTTATATCAATTCGAATTTAGAAGTATGATACACAAAAAATATTAACTTCTTAACATACTCTGCTATGTCATTAAATAAAAGATCAACACAAGTTAAAATAAGTAATTGAGTAACATAATATACAACGTGTAACAGAATAAACGCTATTCCTGAAAATAGCTGGTTCAGAATCGGCTTCTGAATCAATTCCGTCATAAAAAATAGGTGTTACATTTTGACGGGAAAATTTTTCATTTAACTTAAAATGGAAACAGTGTCATGACAAATTAATACAATCCTTAATTCAAGGAAATGCGCTCGTGTGCGTGTCGGCCACTAACATTGCATGAATGTATGCGTCTGCATAAGGATATTTTATGACGCACATACGTTTTGCGTTTAGTAAGGATAACTAGTCTATAAAAAATGTCTAGGTTTGGTTTCAATTTATTTAGTTACGGATGTTGTTTAAGACTTATAATTTAATATTGTAATTGGGGTATCTGAGGTATTGCGCTTAATCTGTTACACCTTTTATAAGTAACTATTACGATAAACGCAAAGAACTAGATACTCAATTGGAGGGGTGACTACACGCGTCATCTTATGGCTTTAAAGACGAAGACTACGGCAATTCACGAGATCGCTATTGTTGAAATATGGAACGTCAGTTTTAGAAATTCCCATTTAAAACGTCCATAAAGCCCTTTGCAGACTAGACGTGAACAAAGCCAGCGGGCCGGACGTTCAGTGGCGTTTATTAGGTCTTCTAATGTACACGTTTTTGGGTCATTTGGACTCCAGCTAATGGGATATTGTTTGATCAAGAACGCCGTAATCGCACTGGGTGTCAGTTTGGCATATAATGCCCCATTTTGCTAAATTGCAGCGGCGTACTTGGGTTCGCAGTCCATTGATAGTTTTCCAAATTGGCCACTGCAAGTCCCGTTCGGGTGGCAGATGTTCCTGGGGCTGAACGGAATTAGGCGGTGGCGGAAGGTAGTTTAGCTATTTAGTGACCACCAGTATGGCTTCCGCCTTGGTGGGTCGACCCGAAATGTTCTTGTAGAGTCCCTCAATGTTTCAAAGATCTTTGACAGGGTCTGGCACTCTACTCTACTGAGCAAGCTTCCTGCATTTGCCGTCCCTGCTAGCTTCTGCAACTGGATTTCGTAAGCGGTCAATCCGGGCGGTGATCGATGGCTGCTCATCGGATCTTATGTCTATCAATGTCAATGCGTATTCTTAAGAGGTCTGTTCTCTTTGCGACTCTTTTATGCTGCATATCAAGGACCTGCTCCAGCTCTTGGGTACGCGGATGACAGCACAGACTTAAAGATATACTTATCCAGCAGGGACGAAACAGACTGTCTTAGAAAGGCCATGTTGGAGCGAATCAATTTGACCCGACAATCTGGTCAAATTCAATGCTTTGAAAACACAGATTTATCTCGTCACTGCTAAAAGGAGCCAATTTAAATTATCTCCTACTTTCCGAGATGCATCTTTACCTACCAGTTACCGACCGCCTGGAGCTCTTGGGCATGGAGTTGACGTCTAACTTATACTTCGGCTCAACCATTGAGTCAAAAGCTTTGACTGAAGCCAAAAAGCTGGAAATCCTTCATAAGGTGAGGCGATACTCCACACCTGTACAGCTTTTGAATTTGTATAAAGCACAGGTCTGTTCTTGTATGGAGTACTGCAGTCACTTGTGGGATGCTCAACAAAATACCAGCTTGCTGCACTTGACTCGAATAACGCAGAGCTAAAAGACTCATAGGCGATGCAGTGTTAGCAGACAAGCTTCACAGCCTGGCTCATCGATGAAACGTTGATTGCCTGTCGGTCTTCCACAAATTGTACTTCGGAGAGTGTGCGCAGGAACGCCACGACCCGATTCCTCCATCTTCTACCTTATACTAACGTTCTACCAGACGTACTGCATGGTACCATTCTCACTTGTTCAATATACTGCGCTCGGCCAAGGTTTGGAACTCTCTGCAGGCTGCTGTGTTCCCTTCTACATAAGACCCGTCTGCCTTCAAAGCAAGAGTCAATGGGCTACTTCTGGGCTCATCAGTAATTTAATTTAATTTTTAATTTAATCATTTATTTTCAGGTTACAAAGACCCATAAATATATACCTTAACCTAAAGTATACATAATATAACAACAATAGTGTTAGTAAATAAAACTTAATACTATGTTAGTATCACTAAATTGCACTAGGTCTTTGTGCGTTCCGGTGGCACTTGTCCGCGAAACCGGCGGAATACCACATCCTGCGGCCAAAAGCTTTCTTCCATCACCTGAGGCAGGAAACATGTTGGTATGCGCACCACAAATGCCTTGAAGTTGACATTGCGATGCGACTTCAGCAGCTGCACTCTCGGCGCGTATTTCAGCCTTTGGCGTACGTACGTAACGATGTCTTCCGCGTCAGTGGTGTAGTGAAGACGGGAAATGTACACCGGAGTATTCGGCTTCGCAGCACGGAGTTTCTCGTTGGGCTCCGTAGGAGCCTTGCCGCAGCGGTTCTTACAGCTAATCTGACGGCGCTTCCTCCTCTGCACCGTCACGAAGCCGTCATCAGCCCGATCCACTTCCTTTATAGGCTCGGGCTTTGCGGGGGGAGCAGATAGGTTGCTCATAGTGACCAACGGGTCAGATTTTGTAGTCAGTCGGGCAGCGCTGCGGGGAGGAGCTGCGGGGACAGGCACGGGGCTACGAGGCACGCTTGCGGCGCGCACCGCAGACTCAGCAATCGGCGCCGGCGACAAAACTGCTGACGCGAAACTCGTGACCGATGTGTCTAGGTAACCGACACCTCGGCGCGTAGTTACATTACTTACACGCGCCGATGACCCAATTAACGCCACAGTGTTAATAAAACATATAAGAAAAGTAGCGGAGGGCATTCAAGGTATTGTCTTTGAGATACGTGCTTATTTTTTTGCAATGCCGAGCGTCGGCCCAAGTGTTGTACACTTTTATATGGAAACTAGTATTTGCGTGTTGCGCGAGGTGCAAGCACCTCGCGTGCTTGTGAAAACAAAAAAAATGGGGGGGGGGGGGGTTGCACAATTATTTCGACTAAATCATTGCGCCTCTAAATGAATCTGAAAAAAAAAAAATGTTCTAGGTCTCTTAATTTCCGAGATCCGCCTAAAGGGGGTGAGAAGGGGAGCAAGGGGGGCGTCTTTGAAAATGGGTTCTTACTTTACCGAGCCTCCTCTATACGAATCCGTAAAAAAAAGAAAATACCGGTCTCGTAGTTTCCGAGATACAAAGGGAGGGGGGAGAAGGGGGGTGAAAAGGGGAGTCTTGGCACTTTTCCCGTAGGTTTGAGGATTACTTGTTTACGAATCTGTCAAAATATACCCACCTCCCCATCCACCATCTGGGAGAACAATTATGTCAATGAGTCAGTCAGTCAGTCAGTGGTAATTTAGCTTTATATAGTATAACTAGTATTTGCGTGTTGCGCGAGGTGCAAGCACCTCGCGTGCTTGTGAAAAAAAAAAAGTGGGGGGGTGATGGGGGGCTTAGTATTTGCGTGTTGCGCGAGGTGCAAGCACCTCGCGTGCTTGTGAAAAAACAAAAAAAAAAGGGTGGGGGGGTTGATGGGGGGAGATGGGGGGGGGGGATGCACAATTATTTCGACTAAAGCATTGCCCCTCTAAATGAATCTGAAAAAAAAAATGTTCCAAGTCTCTTAGATTCCGAGATCCGCCTAAAGGGGGGGAGAAGGGGGGCGGGGGGGGGACTTTGAAAAATGGTTTTTACTTTACCGAGTCTCCTCTATACGAATCTGTAAAAAGAAAAAAATACGGGTCTCGTAGTTTCCGAGATACGATAGGGGGGGGGGAAAAGGGGGGGTTTGGCACTTTTCCCGTAGGTTTGAGAGTTACTTGTTTACGAATCTGTCAAAATATACCCACCTCCCCATCCACCATCTAGGAGAACAATTATGTCAATGAGTGAGTGGTAATCTAGCTTTATATAATATAACTAGTATTTGCGTGTTGCGCGAGGTGCAAGCACCTCGCGTGCTTGTGACAAAAACTAAAGCAATGCCCCTCTAAATCAAGTATTTGCGTGTTGCGCGAGGTGCAAGCACCTCGCGAGCTTGTGAAAAAAAAAAAAAAAAAAAAGAGGGGGGGGGGTGTGATGGGGGGGGGGTTGCACAAGTATTTCGACTAAAGCATTGCCCCTCTAAATGAATCTGAAAAAAAAATGTTCCAAGTCTCTTAGATTCCGAGATCCGCCTAAAGGGGGGAGAAGGGGGGCGGGGGGGGGGGGGGACTTTGAAAAATGGTTTTTACTTTACCGAGCCTCCTCTATACGAATCCGTAAAAAGAAAAAAATACGGGTCTCGTAGTTTCCGAGATACGATAGGGGGGGGGGAGAAGGGGGGGGAAAAGGGGAGGTTTGGCACTTTTCCCGTAGGTTTGAGAGTTACTTGTTTACGAATCTGTCAAAATATACCCACCTCCCCATCCACCATCTGGGAGAACAATTATGTCAGTGAGTGAGTGGTAATCTAGTCTAGCTTTATATAATATAACTAGTATTTGCGTGTTGCGCGAGGTGCAAGCACCTCGCGTGCTTGTGAAAAAAAAAAAAAAGGTTGGGGTGATGGGGGGAGATGGGGGGGTTTAGTATTTGCGTGTTGCGCGAGGTGCAAGAACCTCGCGTGCTTGTGAAAAAAAAAAGAACTTGGGGCGGGGTGATGGGGGGGTTTAGTATTTGCGTGTTGCGCGAGGTGCAAGCACCTCGCGTGCTTGTGAAAATAAAAATAAAAAAGGGGGGGGTGATGGGGGGGGGGGTTGCAGAAGTATTTTGACTAAAGCATTGCCCCTCTAAAGGAATCTGAAAAAAAAAATGTTCCAAGTCTCTTAGATTCCGAGATCCGCCTAAAGGGGGAGAGAAGGGGGGCGGGGGGGGGGGATTTTGAAAAATGGTTTTTACTTTACCGAGCCTCCTCTATACGAATCCGTAAAAAGAAAAAAATACGGGTCTCGTCGTTTCCGAGATACGATAGGGAGGGGGGAGAACGGGGGTGAAAAGGGGGGGTTTGGCACTTTTCCCGTAGGTTTGAGAGTTACTTGTTTACGAATCTGTCAAAATATACCCACCTCCCCATCGACCATCTGGGAGAACAATTATGTCAGTGAGTCAGTGAGTGAGTGGTAATTTAGCTTTATATAGTATAACTAGTATTTGCGTGTTGCGCGAGGTGCAAGCACCTCGCGTGCTTGTGAAAAAAAAAAAAAAATGGGGGGTTGTGATGGGGGGGGGGGGATTGCACAGTTATTTCGACTAAAGCATTGCCCCTCTAAATGAATCTGAAAAAAAAAATGTTCCAAGTCTCTTAGATTCCGAGATCCGCCTAAAGGGAGGGGAGAAGGGGGGCGGGGGGGGGACTTTGAAAAATGGTTTTTACTTTACCGAGCCTCCTCTATACGAATCCGTAAAAAAAAAAAATACGGGTCTCGTAGTTTCCGAGATACGATAGGGAGGGGGGAAAAGGGGAGGTTTGGCACTTTTCCCGTAGGTTTCAGAGTTACTTGTTTACGAATCTGTCAAAATATACCCACCTCCCCATCCACCATCTGGGAGAACAATTATGTCAGTGAGTCAGTGAGTGGTAATTTAGCTTTATATAGTATAATGATCATTTATAAATGACACTGTAGTATACATATTATTATAATTAACCGATAGGTATTGTTTATACTAATTAAATTCAATGAAATAAATAAGAAAGATTCTATTGCGTCTGGTGTTTTATTTCATATAAAATATCGAAAAACCGATATTTGAAATCCAGTATCGCTTTTTTCGATATCGGATTTATGGTCCGATATTCCGGTTTTTCGATATTATCGAAAACCGGTATCCATGCTCTACCCGAGGCACGCGACTACGCCATCAAGGTACGTACCGCACCCCCGCCTCTCCCGAACCTCCCACTACCCCGAGGTACGGGACTACGCCATCAAGGTACGTACCGCACCCCCGCCTCTCCCGAACCTCCCACTACCCACTATCAATCATTTCATTGATTGCTCTGATTCTTCACAGCGAAACCTATTATGTTCTACAAAGTGACAGACCTCAACAAAAACAGTCACAGTAGAGTGCTGCTTTCAAAGAAAATTGGTTTGAACGAGATTATAACTTTGTCATTCATACAAACACTGAAAAACAAAGTTATGTTTCGTTATTATGTGCTTACTACTACGCTACGTAAACCTTCATGGGAGAATCCGCACTTGGCCGGTTTGATACAAATGTATGCCAAATCTTATCGGTATGAGACGTTAAAATGCTTTGCATATAAGAAAAAACTTTTTAGCAAAAAATAGAACCGACTTCCATATCAAAACACTATAAAGGCAAAAATAACTTTAATTTCGGTATTCGGTGTCATTTGTTTTGTATTTTCTTTTTTTTTTGACACCGCCTTCCGAAATTAAAGTTATTTTTGCCTTTATAGTGTTTTGATATGGAAGTCGGTTCTATTTTTTGCTAAAAAGTTTTTTTTTCACGCTTTTTAGTGGGTCGGTTTTGCAATTTATCTAGTTACCAAAGCCAAAATGTCAACTACTTATCACCTTTTACAAAATATTGCTTTTCCCGGTGCAGAGCCGTTAATTTTTGAGGAGTTCTCCTGGTACATCACCATAAATTCTACTTCACCACATGCATTGTGACGAACATAAAGTGCTTAACATCCATATTCAAGTAATCTAATCGCAATCCACGAAATACTTATTATTGAGTAGTTTCGGTGGCCATCTGGGGTCTTCATCATCAGTTCTGCTTCCTCAAATGATGCTTATCGAGAGCAACTGCAAAAGTTACTATAAGAAATACCCAAAACGCTATAGGTGTGCCTATAATATTTGAAGAGTTCCCTCGATTTCTCCAGGATCCCATCATCAGATCCTGATTTAGTGACAATGGGACCAATTAGAAAGTATACCCTTTCAAACGCAAAAATATTTTTTCAAATCGGTCCAGCCGTTTCCGAGTTATGAGGTAACATACATAAAAAAAAAAAAAAAAAAAAAAAGTTCAAGACGAATTGTAAACCTCCTTTTTTTGAAGTCGGTTAAAAATACAATACATACTAATATTATAAATGCGAAAAGTGTTCGTTTTCTTCATTGTTCTTTCACGTCAAAACAGAGCAACGGTCAATGTGTTTAGGTGTGAAAATAGTTGAAGGGCTGCATAATGCCATAGGCTACTTTAATTTAAACCGCGGTCAGAAATTAGTAGGGTCATTTCGCCTGTTCGCATCCATTTAGTGCAGTTGGCAAGTTTGACGGCGATAATAAAAATGCCAGCACTAATTTCTATGAAAATTTTTAGGTCATGTATTCATTATATTAGTCTATTTTAAGATTAACTTTCAATTTTGTTCGAAACATCTTGTGTTTTTTTTTAAATACCTAGTTAAACTTCAGAATTAGTCTTTTTACCCACTTTGCGTCCACAAAATCCAAATTGCGTCCACCAGTAGACTATTTAGCGTCCACCAGCTTAGAAAAGGAATATAGGGGTGATATTTTTAATAATTTGTAAAATAACGATTGTATTTTGACAATTTCTTTATTTAAGAATATAAATATTAAAAATCGACTTTATTATCATTAAAAAAAAAAACACTTAAAAAAAATAATAATAATTCTTCTCAACATTGATTGAACTTAAAATTAGGTAAGTAGTATACCTACTACTTACGTAATTTTAAGTTCAATCAATATTTACCAATAATGATTGCACCTTTAAGAATAAACTATTATTGCTAAAGAGCAGCCTTGATTAATAATAAGTTTTTGGCTATATTAAAGCAACAAAACAATACAACAATTTTTAATAGCATATTCTTTGCATATGTTTTTTATTACCAATGTGCCCGCTCTTGACCCCGATCACACCTGATGGGTAAGATGAGGTCTACGATCGAAAGAGCGAGCCCAGAAGATACCTGTTCACTCTTGCTTTAAAGGCTGACGGGTCATATGTGGCAGCGACCAAAGAAGCCGGCAGAGAGTTCCACACCTTGGCTGTGCGCACAATAAATGTAGACGAGAAGCGCTTAGTACGACAAGACGGTATATCGACCAAGTATGGATGGGTATCCTGCAGTACGTCTGGTAGACCGGTAGTAAAAGGAGGATGAAGGGATTAGGTCGTGGAGCTCCTGCGCACACTCTCCGAAGTACAATCTGTAGAAGATAGACAGGCAATCAACGCCAGGCTGTGAAGCTTGCCTGCCAGAACCTCGTCACCTATGAGCCTTTTAGCTCTGCGTTCGATCGAGTAAAGTGCAACTAGCTGGTATTTTACTGACCCATTTCACAAGTGACTGATTGCAGTTAGTTAGTATTGACTCCATACAGGAACGGATCTGTGCTTAATATAAATTCATAAGCTGTCCAGGTGTGAAGTATCGCCTCACTTTTTGTAGGATTCCCAGCTTTTTGGCTGCAATCTGAGCTTTAGACTATTTCATATTTGTCTTATCGATTTATTCTTCTCTCGAATTTCATTTAACGCTTTCTTTGAATCGTCATCTGTGTATGTTCTCTTTCCCTTTTTCTTTCTTGTCTCTGAAGAAATCATCTTAAATAGAAAAAAAATAAGGATGAAAGAAATTACTCATTTCATTTAAAAATAGAATTATAAATACGTCTTAATAAAAATTTACAATAATAATAAATAATACATTTTAAATTATTTTTACAAGCAAGTATTTAACAAAAATAGTGGACGCAATTTGGTTTATTATTATCCCCTGTATGTATAGTTAGTAGTTATAGTTTGCGTCCATTGCGGACGCAAGTGGAAGTTTTGTAAATTCGATGTAGTCATTTAGCGTCCACCTTATTTTAACCGTTAAGGGGCAGATATTCGATTTTCAATGATTTTTAATCCAAGATCACGTCTAAACGGCTAGTCCGTATGCTTTGAAAAAAAATAATGATAAACTAGACTATTTCCTTAATAATTTGATATATGAATATTTAAATTTTTTTTAGTAAAACATTGTGTAATTTATTTTTAAAAGTACGTCTAACGCGGTCATAAAAGCGAAGATCGGGCAAAAACCATTGGGTGTATTTTTATGAAAATTTCACAGTCCAAAAGATAATTTAATTGCCAATTTTTTAGTATACGGCTTTTCTTCATATTGTGTTTGGTAATGTCATGGTGTATTATTATTCGAATAATCTAGGTGCGCAATGAATCGGGGGCTCTTGCGGGCGGCGGGCGGCAGTGCATCGCTGACCACTGTCACGAGTAGACGCTAACGCTCCGCGCAAAAAATACAACATGATTTAATTCGCATAGAAGTTTAACGCCAAAATGGTTGGTAAACCCAAAACACTAAAAAAGAAACGCCTTACAATGTTAAAAATAGATTAATGAAGTAAAGAATTTAAATTATTTATATAATTTACTGCCTCCATGGTCGAGTGGTTTAGGGGTTTAACTTGTGTGTGGTCGTGGGTTCGATTCCCGCGGGACGCATACTTTGTAAATTTGTTTCCAGTTTGGCTAGGACATTGCAGGCCTGAATCACCTGATTGTCTGATAAAAAGATGGTTCCGTGCTTCGGAAGACACGTATAAGCCATAGTCCCGGTCGCCAAATGGCGGTTGTCAGAATAGACCACGTCAGAGGCTCTTGAGGCGGTCTAGAAACTCTGACACTAGGGTGTATGGGGTCATTAGACATTACTACCCACACGATAAGAAGAAGATTATTTATATAATCTCTATCAATAGTTTAAATTAGCATATTGGAATAAAATAAATGTGATTTAAATGTAGTAAACATACTTTTATTTTATTGAAATAATTATGTTATTTCCTTTTAGGAGAACACCAAATAATAAAGATTCTTGAGTCAAAAATGTAGAGACGGGGTGAGTATTGAAATGTAATTTACAAGTAGGTAACCATATTGGAGCGTAGTAAGGACAGTTCGATTAGAGTTTCAAAAAATACTTGAGTGTTGCTGATATTGGAATAGTTGTAGGTATAGCTCTTGATACGTAAGTAGCATGACCTTGAATGCGGAGATCTAATATTTAGTAATACTTACTTACTTACTTAATAATACTTACTTAAAATTATTTTTATTTTATTCAACTTATGTATTTTTTTGGAGTATATCAAATAACTTAGATTCTCGCCGCGAAAATGCAGAGACGAGGTAAATATTGCAATGTAATAGCACCACACTATAGCGTAGGTACTAAGGATAGTCCGGATTAGAGTATCAAAAAATACTTGAGAGCTGATATTGACAGAGTTGTAGGTATAGGTCTAGGGTAGGTACTGTAGCATGACCTTGAATGCGGAGATCTAATGTTTAGTAATTTTTTATTTCATTTAAATAATAGTGGTTTTTTTTTGTGGTGAGTACGAGGTGAGTATTTAACTATAATGTAACCATACTACAGCGTAGTAAGGACAGTCCAGATTAGTTTAAAAAATACTTGAGTGCGGTTTTTGACATAGTTGTAGGTACTTATAGCTCTATGGTACGAAAGTACCATGACCTTGAATGCGGAGATCTAATGTTTTGTTTACGCACAACTAGGTATATTCCAACTTTCGCCCATATGGTCAATCCTACTTTCGCGCCCGTGCCTATATTAACCTAAATTTAATTAATATTATATAACTCGCTTTATATTATATAGATCGCATCGAGCTTCTTGAGGTTACGTTGACATCCACCCTTAATTTTGGTCCGTTTATCGAGGCTAAGGCTCAATTGGCTGCCAAAAAGTTGGGAATCCTAGCAAAATCCTAGTAATTACACCCTTACTATTGATGATAATATAATAACATTAGATTCACAAGCCGCCACAGAATATGAAACATTTTTCACTGACATTCCCGTATCGACAATCAAGTTACTAAAATCATCTGCCATTGCTACAGACACATTACTTAAAAAAATGTTCCAGTTTGTAGTTCAGAGTTTAAATTCCAATATGTTACTTCTAATGACATCATCAAAACTTTTAATTCTTTGAATGTTAAAAAGGCTGCAGATCTGTGGGGTAATTTTGTTCATGTTACTAAGTCCATTATACACATTATAGCTCCTACATTAGCTGTTATATTTAATAATTTTATTGATTGCGGTGAGTTTCCTGATTTAATTAAATATAGTAAAATATACCCACTATTTAAATCAGTTAGTACATCTGACCGTACTAATTATAGACCTATTTCCGTACTGCCCACTTTCAGTAAAATTTTTGAGAAAATTATTTTAATGCAGATGCAAAGATATTTTAATAAACACAAATTGCTACATAATAAACAATTTGGTTTTACAAAGGGACGTTCAACAACTGATGGCCGGTGCTGAACTTTTAGGACACATTTATAATGCATGGGAAGATAAGTGCGATGCGTTGGGCATTTTTTGCGATTTTTCAAAGGTATTTGACTGTGTTCCCCATGAGACATTAATCAGGAAAATGCACCACTACGGATTCCGGGACGCCTCTCTGAATCTGCTGACCTCATACTTGAGTAAAAGGATTCAGAGAGTCGATGTGAATGGCAAAAGATCGCCGGGATCTGTGACGTCAAGATGGGGGTCCCCCAAGGCTCAATTTTAGGTCCCTTTTTAGGGTTCCGTAGTCAACAAGGAACCCTTATAGTTTCGCCATGTCCGTCTGTCTGTCCGCGGTTTAGCTCAAAAACTATTGGTACTAGAAAGTTGTACTTTGTCATGAGTATACACGTTAATGACGCCGAAAAAGTGGTAAAATAAAATTTTGTAAAAAACAATTATTTAGGGTACCTCCCATACATGTAAAGTGGGATGATAATTATTTTTTTTCGTTGTTCCCACAGTGTGGGATATCGTTGGATAGGTCTTTCAAAAATATTAGGGGTTTGGAAAGACCGTTTTTTGATTAAGTAAACCGTTCGTGACTTATCAAGCTTTATAGTACCAATTTTTGTTAGAGTCAAGTGTCCCCCCCCTCTATCAACTAAACGGTTCTAGTTAGAAATTCAAATGTCACGGCAGTAGTACCTATATATAACGAAATTTAAAGGAAAACTATCACACATAAGTGGGCTTTACAAGTTTACGAGTAATAGTCTACCAATTGTATTTGACTCGAAAATTTCGAACAACTCTACAGAAATGTCGATAGATGGCGCTAAGCGCCAGTTGTATCGTGCTAGCTTCTTGTGACGATTGAGTAGTGTAGCTCTGTGTCCGTATTTAAATTCAAAACACCGGCTATGACAAGTTTTATACAAACTCTAAAAAAAAATATAACTTTTCGTGCAAAATTGTCGGATCAGGTGAGGATTTGTATAGGAAGTCAAATTAGTTAGGTAGTCATGTTTGGCTTTTGGTTAGAGCATGGTACGAAACGATCAGTCAGCGAATACGACACGCACTTGGCTGTTATAAAAACTACGGAACCCTACACTGCGCGTGGCCCGACACGCACTTGACCGGTTTTTGTTTCTTATTTATATAAATGATTTACCGTACCTGATCAAAAATCATGACATAGTGTTATTCGCTGACGATACTTCTCTTTTATTTAAAATCAAACGTCAACAGCAGGTTACTGAAGAAGTAAACAGTGCCCTTGCAACTGTAGTTAGCTGGTTTAATGTTAATAATCTTCTTGTTAATGAGAAAAAAACCAAATGCCTAAAATTTACGTTGCCTCATGTTAGACAAGTGAATACAAGTGTATCAATAAAGGGCGAAATATTGAAACCCGAAGATATCACAGTTTTCTTGGGCATAACTTTGGATGCGAAGCTTCAGTGGGGCCCCCATATAAATTGTCAAAATAGCCAAGTTCTGCAGCATATACCGTTAGAAAAATACGTGGATTAACTGATATCGAAACAGCACGTTTAGTCTACTTTAGTTACTTTCACAGAGTGATGTCATACGGCATTTTACTTTAGGGAAACGCCGCCGACATTCATACAATATTTGTATTACAAAAAAGGGTCATTCGTGCAATTTATAAATTAAGTCCTAAGCACTCCTTAAGAGACAAATTTAAAGAGATTAATATTGATTAATAAATGACTGTGCCATCTCAGTATATTTATGAGAATCTCTTGTATGCATACAAAAATATTAATCTTTTTAAAAAATACAGTGATATTCATAGTGTAAATACAAGGAACACAGACACATAATTATGTCATTCCTAAAACAAGGAAAATAAAATTAGCCATATTCAAGAACTAAGTATTAATAAATTCAAATTATTTATAAAACGTAAGCTATGTCAGAAAGCTTTTTACACAGTTACAGATTATATTGAGGACAAGAAGGCCTGGGAATGGGGTGCTCCAGTGATATACGTGTGCCTTTTCTATTCAGTTTTAAAATTTTGATTGATGATTTATTTTTGATTGATTAGAATATTTGCGTTCTCGAGTATTGTATATACCCATTAATTTTGTTTTTGTTTATTGTTTTTTTTTATATATATAATTATTTCATTATTGTACTTGTGAGGACAATGTAGGTTATTCTATCTTCGTAGTTTTTACTTTCACTATAATTTCTTTAATGATGTCAAGCAGTTTGAGTACTTGTGTGGCCTACCCAAATGGCCTTACTGTTCGTCAAATTGTTGAGCTCCTTAAGTTCTAAGTTGAGCTACACGATAACTGACAAATGCTTGCACTGACTGGACAGGTCCGCTCAAATTTGCGTGGTTATTTCCTCAAAAAAATACCACAGACATGAACTTACATGCTTCTCATATACAAATACAAATTGTCTGGACTTTAAAAGAGACTTTGACCTCTGAGTTTCTTTCGGTGTTTCTTCTCAGAGTAGTCAGTTAGGAAATACCAGCCTCATCTAGCTAAACTAAACACGCAAAAAAACATGACGTGTAAAAGTGTTATTTATAACCAATTTACAAAATAAATATTTAATTTCATTTAATTTCAAAAGTGAGACGGTACTTCACACCGGAACAGCTGCTCAACCTCTATCAAGCGCAAGTTCGGTCGTGTATGGAGTGCTGCTCTCATCTCTGGGACGGATCTGCCAAATACCAGCTTAATGCACTTGAGTCTATAGAGAAACGGGCCAAAAGGCTCATCGGCAACGAGAAACTGGTCGAGACAAAGCTCCAGAGCCTAGAGCATCGGTGACGTGTTGCAAGTCTATCAGTTTTCTATCGGTTACATTTCGGGGAGTGTGCGATGGAATTGCAGTCTTATTCCACCAAGCCCGTTCCATCATAGGACTACAAGACAAACAGTGATGCGCCATCGTTACATGGTGGACATCCCACCCATACGCATGAAACGTTTTGAGATTACTTTAATTATGGGTACGGCTAAGGAGTAGAATTCCCTGCCGGAGTCTGTGTTTCCTGATAGTTATAACCTGGAAGTCTTTAAGTCAAGAGTGAATAGGTTACTTCTAGGCAAGCGTGCTTCATCTTCGACCACATCATCGCTTAACATCAGGTTAGATTATGGTCAAACGCAAGCCTATAAACTATTAAAAAAAATTACAGCTCTGGCTGTATACAAAAGGGAAAAACTCAATTCAGCATGTCGAAAATGAGGACATGATTGCTGACAAGTAAATTCATACTTATTTCAATATTCTGATTTCAATGTTATTAAAACTTAATTATTTACGAGTATCAAATGAGTCTAAGTAGCGTAGCCACATAGTCATTTTCGACCGACGACCAAAAGAGGAGGTTATCAATTCGACGCGTATTTTTTTTTTTTTTTAATGTATGATCACCGATTACTCGAAGACGGCTGAACCGATTTGGAAAATTCTTTTTTTGTTTGAAAGGGTATACTTCGAAATTGGTCCCATTGTCACCAGGTCAGGATCTGATGATGGGATCCTGGAGAAATCGAGGGAACTCTTCAAATATTATAGGCACACCTATGGCGTTTTGGGTATTTCTTATAGTAACTTGTGCAGTTGCTCTCAAAAAATACCATTTGGGGAAGTGGAACTGATGATGAAGACCACAGATGGCCGCCGAACCTACTCAATAATAAGTATTTCGTGGATTGCGATTCGATTACTCGAATATGGATGTTAAGCACTTTATGTTCGTCACAATGCATATGGTGATGTATAGCTGATGGTGATGTACCAGGAGAACTCCTCAACAATTAACGGCCCAGCATTGGGAAAAGCAATATTTTGTAAAAGGTTATAAGTAGTTGACATTTAGGCTCTTTTAACTAGGTAAATTAAAAATCGACCAATTTAAAAGAGTGAAATAAAAACTTTTTACCAAAAAATTAAACCGACTCCCAAAAACACTGCAAAGTGAAAAATAACTTTAATTTCGGAAGTCGGTGCCAAAAATGAAAATACAAAACTAAAGACACCGACTACCGAAATTAAAGTTATTTTTCACTTTGCAGTGTTTTTGGGAGTCGGTTTAATTTTTTGGTAAAAAGTTTTTATTATATATATAGATTAATTTTTATATATATAGATAGATAGATTTACTTGTCTAAATACACATAGTAGTTTTCAATGACTAGACAATTAAAGTCCAGAAAAAAATTGGATGGTGATAATAAATCAGGCAGTACAGTTTTTAATATTTGAAACGTATGGTTACCTTACGAAATTTCGGGCTTGCGTTGCGGGGGTGCATTGCGCGGTCGCGGGGTGTAACGCAAGCTTCTCCCCAGTCGCTCAAGGTCGCTGGCGTATAATGTCGCCTTAAATATAAAAAAACATAAGCAAATTCATAATTAATATTATTCATTATTTCATTATAAAAGTCTAGAAACAGCTATGTATCCTAAAATTCACATAAAACAATAAAAAACTTACCATCGAACGCGCCGCTGCACACTATTTTTCAACCGACTACCAAAAGAGGAGGCTATCAATTCGACGCGTATATTTTTTTTTAATGTATGATCAATTGATCACCGATTACTCGAAGACGGCTGATCCGATTTGGAAAATTCTTTTTTTGTTTGAAAGGGTATACTTCGAAATTAGTCCCATTGTCACCAAGTAAGGATCTGATGATGGGATCCTGGAGAAATCGAGGGAACTCTTCAAATATTATAGGCACACCCATAGTGATTATAGTATTTTTTATAGTAACTTGTGTAGTTGCATTCGAAAAGCACCATTTGTGAAGTGGATCTGATGATGAAGACCACAGATGGCCACTGGAACTACTCAATATATAAGTAGGAATAAGAAGTATTTCGTGGGTTCCGCTTCAATTACTTGAATACGGTTATTAAGCACAATATGCTCGTCACAATGCATATGGTGAAGTGACGCTGATGGTGAAGTACCAGGAGAACTCCTCAACAATTAACGGCCCAGCATAGGGAAAAGCAATATTTTGTAAAAGGTTATAAGTAGTTGAGATTTAGGCTTTTGTAACTAGGTAAATTGTAAATCGACCAACTAAAAAGAGTGAAATAAAAACTTTTTACCAAAAATTAAACCGACTCCCATAAAACACTGCAAAGTGAAAAATAACTTTAATTTCGGAAGTCGGTGCTAAAAACAAAAATACAAAACTAAACACACCGACTACCGAAATTAGAGTTATTTTTCACTTTGCAGTATTTTATGGGAGTCGGTTTAATTTTTTGGCAAAAAGTTTTTATTATCCAAAAATCCCGCGCGTACGCGCTCCTTGTTGAACAGTCGAGACTAACTATTATTTCTAAATGGGATTGGTTTGGCGCACGGACCTTTTGTCCATCTGTGTGTGCCTCTTATACATTGAGGTATTAGCGGTAATGACTTTTCGTTTGATTGGTGTGTTAGTTTAGTTATTTTCGAGGATTTTTAAAGGGAGATCCGTAAAATGGACGCGAATTGGGCGATGGACGCGAACAGGCGAAATGACCCTATTTAGTATAATTAATATGTTTGACCTCCCGATGAATAATAGTTTGTCATATTCAATCAAGAACGCGAGTTACGTTAGTAACTTATTAGTAATCTGTGACGTGAATAAACTTAGGTAGGTACCTATTCTCCTTATCAGTAAATTTATCGTAAAGCGTGATTGCGCCTGTTCAATTGATTGTAAAGTAAAAGTAGTAGTATCTAGTAAAAGGAAGTAATTGATTGAATTGTAATGATTACGAAATCACTTGAAGTGATAGCTTATCATTCACGACACACTTACTTAGCATAAAAGTTTATCTTATTGTAAATAAAATGTGAACAAATACGACACAAGTGCGCATTTAGTTGACGCGAGCAAACTAGAATAATATTGGTATTATAATAATATGTATGACGCTTCGTTTTCATACAGTCGTCAGTTAAGAAAAATATCGAAAGGTTAGTAAAACTTGTATGATCTTGGTTCAGAGTCGGAATCGTTTATTTGTTGAACTACAACTCTACAAGTAAAGGTCTTAAATGAAAAAAAAAATGAGTAAGTGCGAGTCAGACTCGCCCATGAACAGTTCCGTAGTAACTATAATAATATAATATGTATATTTATTTGACGAATGAAAAAAAAACCTTAAAAATTTCTTAAAACTAGCTTATTTACATTTTTACAACTACGCTAAATAACTTTGTTTTTCATAGTGTTTTTATGAATTACAAAGTTATATTTGCGGTTTTAGAAAATATGCTGTATCCCAAAAACTGCTAACCCGATTTCGTCAAACCAATTTTGGTTGAAAGTTTACATTAAGATCTACAGACATATTTATTTATTTATTTTATTATTTATGTACACACAGTAAAATAAAATAGGACAACATAATTATAATATTTGAGTACAAAGGTACTGCTTATTTCTTTAGAAATTTCTTCCAGCAGACCTGCGAAAGGAGAAGTGAAAAAGAAATGTAGACAATAGTGTGTGAGAACAAGAAGAGAAATGAAAATTAATATGTGAAGTCTAAAACTAAAATATTAAATATACCTACACATACTTATAATGCAATAAAAATAACATATACTTAAATAAATACATAATGTTAGAATATACATACATACATAATGTTAGAATATACGTACATATAAATATATACATAAATAATTAACACAGTTAAGAGGAAAGGTAATGCTCTTTTAATCGACATTTGAATAAAGATATAGTTTTTAAATCACGAATGCTAGGCGGAAGTGAGTTCCACAATCTTACAGCATGGACAGAGAAGGAATAAGAGTAGTAGCTAGTTTTATGAGGATGAGATTTAAGGAGGGATCTAAGGTGTGATCTACACGGTACGTCGCTAGAACGAGCGTAAGAAAAACGCTCACGCAGGTAAGAAGGGTAAGACGGGTTGTGTAAGATGTTGAAGAGGAGACACAAAATCCTAGTGTTCCTGCGAAGACGGATTGGGAGCCACTTGAGTTCCTTGCGAAGGTGAGAAACATGGTCATACTTTCGAAGACCGAATATTTTTTTTAGATTTTTCTCTCCATTATTATAGAAGTTAGAGGAGGGGACATTTTACCACTTTGGAAGCTTATATCTTTTAAACGATTGACTTTATGAAAAAGTGGTTTTAGAAACCCATATGTCATTTTTAAAGACCTGTCTATAGATACCACACACGCATAGGTTTCATGAAAAAAATATTTTCAGTTTTAGTTCCATGCATGTGGAGCCCCATTTATTTTAAAACTTTATTATTTTTTTCTTAAAATCGAAAAGCGGTTCACAGAATACATCTACCTACCAAGTTTCACATGTATAGTCTTAATAGTTTCGGAATAAAATGGCTGTGACATACGGACGGACGGACGGACAGACAGACAGACGAACAGGCATGACGAAACTATAAGGGTTCCGTTTTTTGCCATTGGACTACGGAACCCTAATTATTGACCGCTGAAGTTATTTGTGGATCTTCTGTATATTTGTTTAGTGGTGACATTATGTATATACAACGGTATTATGAAAGCCTTAGCTAAATTAATTTCTCGGCATCATAATTATTGATAGCAGAAAACATTGGTGATAAACAAGAGAATAATTAGCATTTTATTCCGTTGAATTAAATTGTTGGAAAATGTTTATTTATTAACGATTATGAATTCTTATCAAAATACTTAAGTTAAAAACAAAAAGTCTGGTGTTCAAAACACGAGACTTTTTGTTTTTACTGGCGATACCCCGCCGCGACTCTAATGATATAAGGCCTAGATGGAGCATCGCCTTACAATCAAAACAAAGAAAAATCTAACACGCGCTCGACTACTCCACGTGTACTAAATTTACATACTTAAGTGCATCAATAAGTTCCACTCCATGTTAATTTCACATGTACGTACTTCGCCAATTTTAAATGTGACACTCTCAAATAGTTTGTTCGTATATGTGACGCGTATAGAAGTGAGCGTGTGTATGTGCAGGAGGGTGCCGTGCGTGCGCTGTTGCGTGTACAGGAGCAGCTAGACGCGTCGCACGCGCTCGCCTCGCACACGGCCGCCTGCGTGCGGGAGGCGCTGGCGCTCGTGGGCTGGGCCGGGCCGCCGCGCGGGCCCGGGCCCAACGTGCTCAGCATCGACGGCGGCGGCATCCGCGGCATCATCGCCATCGAGGTGAGTGCGCGACCGTGTGCTGCGGTGCTAGCCCACACGTGCGCAACACTAACTCCCCCGCCCGCAGGTGCTGCGCCACCTGGAGCGCCTGACGGGGCGGCGCGTGCACGAGCTGTTCGACTACATCGTGGGCGTCAGCACGGGCGCCATCATCGCCGCCGTCATCGGCAGCGGCGTCGGCACGCTGGACACGGCGCGCCACATGTACTACACGCTGTCCCGCGAGATGTTCGGCAACACCTCGCTGCTCGGTGAGACTCGCCCCCGCCACTAGTGAGTGTCTGTGGGCGGCCCGACACAGACTAACTCAGACTTGCGGTGCAGGTGGCGGCGCGCGGCTCATGTGGACGCACTCTTACTACGACACGGCCGCGTGGGAGAAGATGCTGCAGGACAACCTGCGCGACTGCACGCTCACGCAGTGCAACCGCAACAACGCGCCCAAGGTGAGGCACTCGGCAGGGCGCGGAGGTGCAGGTACCGTGACGAGACGCTGACGGCTATGTGTTGCAGCTGGCGGTGGTGTCGTGCGTGGTGAACGCGGGGTCGCGCCTGTCGCCCTTCCTGTTCCGCAGCTACTCGGTGGGCTGGCGCCGGCGCTCGGTGTTCCCGGGCACGTCGCGCGCGCGCCTGTGGCACGCCGTGCGCGCCTCGGCCGCCGCGCCCACCTACTTCGACGAGTTCCGGCTGGACGGGCTGCTGCACCAGGACGGTGGCATCATGGTCAACAACCCCACGGGCGTGGGCGTGCACGAGGCGCGCCTGCTGTGGGGCGCGCCGGCGCTGCAGCGTGGCGTAGTGGTGTCCGTAGGCACGGGCCGGGCGCTCGCCGCCCACACGGACTACCGGCGCCTGCTGGCCACGGCGGCGCCGCAGCCCACCAGCTGGAAGGACAAGTTCAACAAGATCCTGGACTCGGCCACGGACACGGAGGGCGTGCACCTGGTCATGAACGACCTGCTGCCGCCGGGGAGCTACTTCCGCTTCAATCCGCCGCTCATGCAGGACTGCGCCATGGACGAGATCGACACGGCCAAGCTCGACAACCTCGTCGTCGACACGCAAGCATACATACGGTGAGTGCTCAATTATTTATCTGTGTTATAAAAAACTGTTAACTACCCTCAGAAGAAGCTCTGAAACACAGTCAGTCTCCTTTGTAATAATTCTTTCTATCTACTAGTCAAATCATATACATCAATGGGACCCAGTAGATCTGAGATGAATCAACGATTTCGATGAATGAAATGAAGAATGTTTTTATACAATTCTTGACGTTAAAAATAGAAATTTGATACTTTAGTTTCTCCTTTCTCTTTGCCATCTATCCAGTAACATTTTACACACAGCTAATATTAGGTGCTTACGTGCGAAATTGGCGTTTTATAAACATTGACTTATTACATGCAAGAGTCAGCAGTTGCAGCAGTCATGCGATGGTTTGGATTGCGTAAGGTACGTAGGTAGCAAGATTTATCATGATTTAGTATGAGGAGATCGCGAGTTAGGCCATAGATAGTGATCACAATATCGTCAGTATATGCATAGATCTTATAGTTTGGGAGCATCATCCTCCAGCAAAAACGATTGACTTAAATCAGGAACAATGTCGGACTTAATATGCTTCCCTGAGGCACACCGAAAGTGACAAGTTACTCATTGCTGAGATACAAATCTACTTTTCCTTACTGGGAGCGATTCTTGTAATCTTTGGAGATGTTTAATGCTATGCCACGTACATCCAGTAACTTCAACGTCGAGATAAGTTTGGGAAAATATACAGTGTCAAAAGCTTTCGACGAATCGAGAAATATACTGAAATATCAAGTTTTCTTGCTACAAATTGTATAAGATCCAATACAGTATCTGTTTCGTCCAGAACGTATTTGAACACATATTTTTGGTGTGGCAACATTCTATTGTCTTTTTGATGTTGACACTTGACATAACTTTGACTTGACATAACCTTTGCTTTGTTGGAAAAATGTCCGCCTTGGGACTTTGATTTTATTGTAATTGGAAATATCGTGTTAAATCGCCCGTTGTAACCGATAATTGGGTCGCGATTAACGATAAGTTGAAATTGTAATCCCGAATTGACGAAAAACCTGGGATATTTTGGAACATAACGCCGTATTGTCACCAGACCGCATGGCACGCGAATTTGCTGAAAATAATTGTGCATAAGTGATAAATAGCTGCTTCAATCTGGTGCGAAGTTTGTGCTAACCCCCGGCCTGGACCACACATCGAAGCTTGCGTCCCTTGTGATCGCCGTGACGCCACTCAACACCATTACACATTCAAATATACTTACATACACACACACACGGACGTGATCAGGAAGGTCGAAGCCTGGCGTCCCAGCTCAGAAGGTAAGTGGTAGTATTATGTATTGATAAGGCCTAAGAGCCCATATTGTGTTTGAGAGACAACGGTATAGCTCCACGTACCGTGGACTGTTCGGCATACCAGTTACCGTTGGCTGGCTTGGTACTGAACAAATTTGGTAAGCAGAGCGTGGATTTTACATTAAAATAAATCCACTAAGTAAATTGGAAGTTTTGAACATTGTTGAAAATAACTTAATAAGTTTGAATATATTGCTGTGTCACCCGGGCTCATGTTGTATTTGTAATTTGTACTGTAGTCCCTGTATTGCACTGACAAGTAAGATTTATTTGTGAAATTAGGAATTATTAGGTTGTATTTGGTTCATAATTTGGTATATTTGTTGTAATCAATAATTGAATGTCACTAATCTGAATTTAAAGGTTTATCTAAATAATAATCACACATTTGTTAATATAACAAGACTTGAATTGTGTGTATTGGTTATTGCTTATAGTATTTATTGGATTGTGTTATTGGAGATTGTCCGGCTCAATATTATACATTCAATTGTTGTATTTAATTGGTGTTGATCCCGCACAATATATACATTAAATTGTTATTTTTTCTGTAACTAGCCATTCTTAGCAAGCTAGATTCATACTTGGAATAAGTTCAGGGTCGGATTTGGACCTGAAATAAGTTGAATTTAAGTTTTTATTTTGGTGAAATTGTTCGGTTGGCTAACAAGTCATTGTTGTTTGTTTAGTTAATTTAGCCTATTGGTATTGATATTTGATTGTTGCAATGGCCTCATTAAAGGCAGTCAGGGAGTCTGCTGCCGGATTGGTCTCACAGTTGAGATGGTTCACATCGGCAGCAGCAACGGTTGAGCGTTTGGAATTGGAAGAGCTCACCCTTGCTCGGTATGGGTGCTTGAATGAGAGGATCAAGTCAGCTGATGCTGCGCTCACACGCTTCTACGAGTGCATCATGGACGTGGATTTGGGGGTGATGGACCAGGCAGCCCGCGATAATGTTTTGGGTGACTATGACCAGATTGTCCACCTGGGGGATGTCATAAGTCAACGAGCCCGGGAAATTTTGAAGAGCCAGGTGCCTGATGCGGCCAAGCCGCAGACCCCGGTTGTTGCAGGCCCTGGACTATTGGGTAGGCTGCCCACCCTGGAGCTGCCACATTTTGATGGTCGCTTGGACCGCTGGCTGGGCTTCCTAAATCTTTTTGAAAGTCTTGTGGATGCACGCTCGGACCTCGGACCTGCCCAGAAGTTGGCCTACTTGTTGTCTGTTTTGGAGGGCGAAGCCAGAGCCTTGGTGCAGCACTTGCCGGTGACGGATTCCTCCTACCCGACCGCTCTGGAGCTTCTCTCCCGACAGTATCAGAACAAGCGCTGCCTGGCTGATGTGCACATCGGCCAAATTTTGGGACTACCGGCCATTGCCAGCACGTCGACGTTGCGCACTGACTTGCTGAACCCGTTGGTCTCAGCGACCAACGCCTTGAGACGCTTGGAGTTACCGGTAGAACATTGGTCCTACTTGGTGCACATAGTGCTGCAGTTGCTCCCCGCGGAGTTGAGGTCACGTTTTGAGCAGAAGTATGGTGGGGATAGTGCCACCTATCTTCCCCCCTTTGACGACCTCCTCAAATTTTTGGAAGACGAGTGTCGGTTTTCGGATAACACTCGTGGCGCCACGGGGTCACCCCCACTACCTTCTCGGCCTAGAGACCAGGGACGGACTAGGGCTCGGGGGCCTGTTGATGTTCGCCCCGCCCCCCGTTTTGCTGGCGCCCGGAGTCCTCGGGCTAGGGGGCCTGTTGATGTTCGCCCCGCCCCCCGTTTTGCTGGCGCCCGGAGTCCTCATCATTGTGACTTTTGTAAGGCAACGGGGCATGTCATGGCGCGTTGCCCGGCCTTTTTGAATTTGCACGTAAGTGCCCGCCGCCGCATTGTCAACGCACGCCGTTTGTGCTTCTCGTGCTTGGGGGCCCACTTCCATCGGGACTGCCCCGACCCCCGTCCGTGTAGAATTTGTAACGGGTCCCACCTTGAGATTTTGTGCGCCAACGCGAACCGCTCCAGCAGACCATCTTCTGAGGAGGGTTCGCGCAGGGGGGGTACCCCGGAGACGAGCACCGGGCTGAGGCCCGCAATTCTGTTCGCCGCACTCCACCCCCCGCGCAAATTGAACGGGAGCCCCGCGAGCGCCATTTGGTCTCCCCTCGTGAGGGAGAACGCGCGTTGGCTGCTAGGCAGCAGGGGTCGGATCGGCACCGCTGCCTTTCCCCTCCGTTGGCGGAACGTCCCCGGTTGGAGTCGCGCCCTCCGCCATTCAGGCATCCGGTGGGATATGCCCCTCCAGTGATGGCGAGCGGCTCGGGACACCGCGCGGACGAATATTTTGAATGTTGGCCTCGTCGTGAACGAGGGCAGCCTGGATGCGGCGATCGGCCTGCCCCGCTAAAGGACCCCCTCGATCAAGACGGTTTTGTTGCCAACGGCCTCGGTCAAGGTCTGGGGACCCTTGGGTGACTCGATTGTGATCCGTGCCATTTTGGACACGGGAGCCCAGGGTTGCCTTTTGTTGTCTTGGTTGGCCACTTGGACAGGTTGGCCTGAAGGTGAACGACTTTTCAGGCAAGATTTGGGGAATTGGCGAAACGGCTGTCACCACTGTTGAGGGAAGGACCTGGTTTGAACTCACCCTTGTGAGTTGTCTTTACCCTAAAATTGGTGCTCCTGCCCTTGTTATAACTGAACTTGGTTGGGACGAGCCACTTCGGGAAACCCTGTTGGAAGACTGGCTCCAATTTGTATCCGCACTCCCTGCGGTGCTTCTTGTGCGTCTCCTAAACCACGTTGCGCACACTTTGGGTGGAACTGTTGACATTCGGGCTTCTTACGCCTGGACGGACAGTCGAATTGTTTTGTGTTGGTTGGGGACGTCCGGTCACTCTTTGGAGGTCTTTGTTGCGAGCCAAGTGTCGCAGATTCAAGGTTCTGAAACGCCTTTGATTTGGAGGCACGTGCCTGGTGACCTGAACCCGGGCGACGTGGCCTCACGCGGGTGCGTGGCCCCCCGCTTGGTTGCTCATCCCCTCTGGTGGGGACCGGACTGGCTGACTCGCCCCGAGGACGATTGGCCTCGAACGCCAGTCTTGATGTCGGATCCTTTGCCCGGACTTAAGGTGTTCGCTGTTGGGACGAAGGACCCTCCGTTTGATCCTGATTTTTTGTTGAATCGATATAGCTCCCTCGACAAATTGTTGAACGTCACCTCGTGGATCAGGCGTTTTGGTCACAATTCTAGGAATCCAGGGGACAAGCGCCTTTCACCAGTTCTCTCTCCTCAAGAGCGACACGAGTCGCTCCTCTTTTGGGTCCGCTCTGTGCAGGCTGCACACTTTGGGAAGGAGATCGAGGTCTTGAAATCTGGTAGGGTTAAGTTGTCGGGAGCTGTTAGTAAGCTGAATCCCTTCTTGGATAAGACGGGTCTTTTGCGTGTTGGAGGACGGTTGAGGCACTCTAGCCTTCCTTATGGGGCCCGTCACCCCCTTTTGTTGCCCAAGGAGGGCCACTTGGTTCAATTGTTGGTGACTGATCGTCACGTTAAGAACTCGCATGCCGGTTGCAATGCGCTGTTGGCCATTCTGCAGCGAGAATTTTGGATTTTGCCGGCTGATCGCGTCAATGAGGCGAGGCCCTTTGCTGGCGTCGGAACGGACTTTGCTGGTCCCTTTTCGTTGAAGACGTCCACACTTCGAAATACTGAAATTGTTAAGGCTTATTTGTGTGTTTGTCTGCCTGTCAACCAAGGCAGTACACTTGGAGCTGGTAACCTCCCTCTCGACAGATGCCTTTGTGGCGACTTTGGAAAGATTTGTGTCTCGCCGTGGGTTACCTTCTTTGATTAGGTCTGATTGCGGTACGAATTACAAGGGTACAAGTAACTATTTGAAGGAGGTGTACACGCCTTCCTTAATGAGAGCCAGGTTGACATTGGTAATAGTTTGGCCCGCCGAGGGGTCACTTGGTTGTTTGACCCGCCAGCCTGCCCCCTACGGGGGGGCACTTTTGAGGCCGCGGTGAAAGCGGCAAAGGGACACTGGCGGAGATTGTTGGGAGACACCGTTCTCACCTTGAGGAACTAGCCGCATTGAAGCTGTGTTAAATTCGCAACCTTGTCAAGACTTCCAATTGATTAGCGGACGGGTAGGCCCGTCCGGGGGGGGGGGGGGGTAGATGTTGCGTCCAGAACGTATTTGAACACATATTTTTGGTGTGGCAACATTCTATTGTCTTTTTGATGTTGACACTTGACATAACTTTGACTTGACCAGGGACCATTTTGGTTACCCATTGAAAGGGTTTTCGACAGGGTTTTTCTAAGCGGTTGATCAAAAACCCATAAGATATAGGTAACCCTTTTGAATGGCTTAAAGGACCATTTTGGTTATTTATAGGAAGGGTTTTCGATAGGGTTTTTTTAAGCAGTTAATCTAAAACCCATATGATGTAGGTAACCTTTTAAATGGCTTAATGGACCATTTTGGTTATTCAAAAACCCATACGATGTGGGTAACACTTTTGAACAGCTAAATTAAGTCGTTCAAAAGGGTTCCTTACACTTTCAACTCTTTTGAAAACGATAACAGCGTAACATTCCAACTCGGAGCAATGTAATATGATATCTCGTTGGTAGGCATACGCTTTAAAATGGCATAGCACGCGTTAAGCGTCAGCGGTGGCGGGGCTCCTTTGGGGTTACTTACCGAGAGCCTTGCAAACAGGGATCTATTATGATCATTATTGCAAGTAGTAGGTATAGTTCTTTTTAGCTTTGCTAGGCGGATATCGAAATGACTTATTATTATGATTTTTTCATGTCTGTACTTGTTTACTACTTTATTGTCATTTTTGTTGTTTGAGTTTTTGAAGCCGGACGTCTTTTGCGATATTATTTTTATTATTTTGAATTTTGAACAATTAATATTGAAAAAATGCTAAAAACGAAACGAGACGCTGTATATCGCTATTATTTAGGTATATGATGCATCAAGTAATACAAGTAAAGGTACTTTATGTGGAAATTTCTTAAAGGTAAGGATACATTCTAATATTTAGTTATCCTGACAACTTACTTATTTAAATGTAAAACCTTACAATAGGTAGGTACTTATGTTACGTAATTCATTAATCTAAATTCAAAAGAGCAATATATGGTAGAGTTATCAATAAGAAAGGCAATATAATTTAGCTATAAACTCGAAATTCGAAACGAACATTCAGATAATGGTTTTTAGTAGGTACCTAGTAGTAGTTTAGTAAATTGGCAAGAATGTGGGTTATAGTTACACCGTACAATGGGCAACGATGTAAGTAGGTATAAACCTATCACTTGATTATTGATTGATTGATCATTAATTTGTGATTTGTGTCACAGATAGAATATTGGTCACTAAACGTATAATTTGCAAAAATTTTAATATTATTGTTTTAGTTTAATAAAATCCCTTTTAATTGTTTAAAAATATTGCAAAATTGAAGTAGAGAATCGCTAATTCTCGACAAAAAAAAAGAAAAAATAAAGTAATAACATTTCTTTTCGTACTGTAAACGCACCGGCAAGAACCTACGCGGCAAATAAGTTGAACCAAAATGGCCGTCGTTGCTATATTTACGCGCAGTCCCCCGCTATATATACAGGGTGGGCAAAAAATCGTAGATCAAACGAAACAGGGTGATAGTTGGGGTTATTTGCAGTAAAAAATATCTCTATGGCAGAGTACTCACTTGATCTCCTTAGAAGTTATGAATATTTGAGAGTTTTTTGAAAAAAAAAATACCAAAATTTGTGATAAATAGGCAATTAAAGTAAAATGGGTACCTATTTTAAAACTATAAATGGTGTTTAGTAGCTTCTAGGAAATGTATCATCACTGCAAAAGTACAGATATTAGGTACCATGATTTATGAGTATTGACACTTTATCCAATATCTTTTAAATCTCACGTAAAATTACTTGTAATTTTAAAACCCTAGGTACTTTGAAAAAAAAAGTACTACCACAAAATGACCCTGTATTAAAAAAAAAACTTGCCTATTTAATAACGATTAAAACGAGGTATAACACATAGCTGTTTGTAGCTTCATTATTTTTTTATGTTAACTTTTTCATAGCAAGGGCTAAATTAAAGTAAATCAGAGGATAGTCAAACACCAGTTATCTGACTAGTGTTTTATTTTATTTATTTTATATCGCTAAAAAGTTAGTTCGGACCCTTGGCTACGTTTGGCAGAGGTTACAGAAAGATCCCAGGGGCATTACTAGGTTTCTAACAAATCATAAACAATACTTTCTTAATAAAAACATTCCAATAAGTAAATGTGATCGAGTAGCTTAAATCGATAAGTTTAAATAGTATAGTATCACATGCAATGATATTTTATAGAACAGATATGTTATAGGCGCATGCGTCGTGAAGACTCGAACACGAGCTAATTGGAACGTCTTGCAACTAGTCTGCGTCGAACGCAACCACAAGCGTGCCGCTCCGTAATACCCGGTTCCTTAGATTTTATTTATCAAAAATTGGCCAAGTGCGAGTCAGACTCGCCCATGAAGGGTTCCGTAGTAACTATAATAATATAATAAATATGTATAGGTATTTATTTGACGAATAAAAAAAACCTTAAAAATTTCTTAAAACTACCTTTATTACATTTATACAACTACGCTAAATAACTTTGTTTTTCATAGTGTTTGTATGAATTACAAAGTTATATTTGCGGTTTTATAAAATATACTTTATCTCAAAAACTGCTGACTCGATCTCGTTCAAACCAATTTTGGTTTAAAGTTTACATTAAGATCTACAACATATGGTTTTTTAGATTTTTCACTTCATTATTATAGAACATTTTACCACTTTGGAAGCGTATATCATTTAAACGATTAACTTTATGAAAAAGTCATTTTAGAAACCTTAATGTCATTTTTAAGGACCTGTCTATAGATACCACACACGTATTGGTTTCATGAAAAAAAATATTTTCAGTTTCAGTTCCATGTATAAAGGGGGTAGTTCCATGTAAAAAATATATCCCTTTATTTTAATTTTGTTCTTAAAATCGGGATACGGTTCATATAATACATCTACCTACTGAATTTGTTTGGTCAATATAGGTACCTACAAAGAAACCGCTATATGGCATTTCATTATGGAACCTATAGTTGTGATATGAAATTGATTATTGTAACAAATTGTTAATAATTGATCTGTAGCGCCCGCCGTTGACAGTAATGGCCTCGCCATCATCGTTTTCGAAGAAGTACAGACCAATGACGCCGCTGGACCAAGATCCGCACCAAACAGTAACTTTTTGTGGATGAATTACCACCTGGTGAAACTCATGTGGGTTGTGGTCGTCCCATATACGGCAATTTTGCTTATTAACAAAACCATTCATCCAAAAATGCGCCTCGTCGCTAAAGATGTTTTTTCGGCCAAAATCGGGGTCCTCTTCCAAACGTTCTGTAGCCCAGTCAGCGAACAAACAGCGTTGTCTATGGTCATTCACTTTGAGCTCCTGGGTCAGTCGGATCTTGTACGGGTGTAGGCCTAAGTCCCGACGCAAAATTCACCAAGTTGAAGTCTGCGAAAAGCAGAGTTCTTGTGCACGGCGAGAAATCGACAGTCTCGGAGTCTCCTGCACACTCTCACGGACAGCAGCGATGTTCTCGGCCGATCTGGCATTCCTTGGACGTAAGGGTGTTGGTTGGTTGTTTACTGAACCAGTCATCTCAAATTTGGTCACCAAACGTTGGAGAGTCGACTTTAAAGGGCCACCGCGTCTGCCGTAAAATGGACGTAATGCGCGCAACGTTTGGACTAACAAACACTCATTTTGATAATAAAGTTTTATCATTTGGACGTGCTGCTCAATCGTGTAACTTACCCTGGTGATTTGGCATCTGCAACTGAAGAAATAACAACGCATTTGACAGATATCGCCAAAACAACATGGCCGCCACAAACTGTCAACATCGACCCGCCCTATTTATAAAAACTTTTTACCAAAAAAATTAAACCGGCTCCCAAAAACACTGCAAAATAAAAAATAACTTTGATTTCGAGAGTCGGTTTAATTTTTTGGTAAAAAGTTTTTATTTCATACTTTTTAGTTGGTCGATTTTTAATTTACCTAGTTACAAGAGCCTAAATGTCAAGTACTTATATTCATTTACAAAATTTTGCTTTTCCCAATGTTGGGCCGTTAATATTGTTGAGGAGGTCTCCTGGTGCTTCACCATTAGCTTCATTGCGACGAGCACTATGCATTGTGACGAGCATATTGTGCTTAATAACCACATTCAAGTAATCGAAGCGGAACACATGAAATACTTATTATTCCTACTTATATATTGAGTAGTTCCAGTGGCCATCTGTGGTCTTCATCATCTTCATTTTTAAGAGGAGTTGTTTTACTGTGTGGCAGTTGAAGTACTTCATGCGACCGACACAAATGACCTTTACTTTTATTTCAGGGAGAAAAGCATCAAATGAGTACTCCCGCTCTGGGTG
This sequence comes from Tholera decimalis, assembly GCA_943138885.2. Taxonomy (NCBI): domain Eukaryota; kingdom Metazoa; phylum Arthropoda; class Insecta; order Lepidoptera; family Noctuidae; genus Tholera; species Tholera decimalis. The sequence continues at coordinate 40,018,409 of OW964573.2, read as the reverse complement.
AGCAGAAGTGTCTGTCAGACTTCTCTTGTTTTTGCGTCGGGGCCGTGTTTCAATTTCGTATTAAATGATGCGTTGAGTACTAAGTAGGTCGTTATTAACCGACTTCAAAAAAAGGAGGGAATTTCCTACTTATATATTGAGTAGTTCCAGTGGCCATCTGTGGTCTTCATCATCAGGTCCACTTCACAAATGGTGCTTTTCGAATGCAACTACACAAGTTATTATAAAAAATATTCAAATCACTATAGGTGTGCCTATAATGTTTGAAGAGTTCCCTCGATTTCTCCAGGATCCCATCATCAGATCCTGACTTGGTGACAATGGGACCAATTTTGAAGTATACCTTTTCAAACAAAAAAAGAATTTTCCAAATCGGTTCAGCCGTCTTCGAGTAATCGGTAATCATTATAAAAAAATATATATATATATATACGCGTCGAATTGATAACCTCCTCCTTTTTTTGTCGTCGGTTGAAAAGGCCCTTTATATTCAAACTAATGTCTCAAATTGATGTTATTTCAAGTTACACAAATATCAACTTTATTTCAATGGTGATTAAGTTGATTTTAGAGTGACTAGCACTATTAAAAAAGTTATAGAAATGTCTGACGTTGTAGCGTAAATTGAACTTTATTATGTAGAAATTAAAGTTATTTTTCTATAAACTCATATTTGTTTAAATTTTGGCAACTAAATCGCGAATGTATAATATGTATGTATTCTCTTTGTTATAGTTGTCATTATGAAAGCAATTTTATATTTAGTTTCCGTAATTTTAGTTCTCTAGTTATCTTTTAACGTAGTTATCGTTTTTTATTTTTTTTGTTAATTTTTTACTCGAATGTTTACTGTACGTAGGTATTTACAACGCGTTAAAAAACATTATTTGCGTTACTTTACAGGACATCAGCGTGCTTAGTATGAGTTTGAAATACTTTTGTCGTTTTCGTCAACTATCGCTTTGTCTCTTTCACACGTACCAGATTAGTGTGAAAGAGACAAAGCTATAGTTTTCGAACACGATAATAGTATCGCAAACTCATACTAAGGCCGCTGTCTACATCTATATGTAGGTAATTGTTGTCTTGTATGACTCATACAAGACAACACTTGTCGCAAATGCGGGAGTTCAGGACACACACACCTTAATATGAGAGTATCTAAAATCTAAATATTATAGGTAACACGTGTTTCGGCTACATGTCTGCAATGTCTGGTGTAATAAAGTCAGTGCGCTAGCGATGGTGTGCGTGGTGCTCCATCCAGCACCTACTTAGCACAAGTCTATTGAATAACCATAATAATATGGTAACCCGAAGAAAACCCTTACCTATACTTTCTAGGTTATCTTAATGTAGGGTTTTAGGTATAAAACCCATTCAATGGGTTATCATAATGTAGGTGTAACCCTTTCACTGGGGTTCTTGTATAAAACCCATTCAATGGGTTATCCATATTGAAGAGATAACCCTTTTAATGGGTTCAAGCCTAAAACCCATTCATAGAGTTACATCACGATAAAGGTAACCTTATAAATGGCTTACCCTTTCAAAGACTTAACTCTTAATCGGGGTTGTACGGTCCCTGGACTTGACATAACCTTTGCTTTGTTGGAAAAATGTCCGCCTTGGGACTTTGATTTTATTGTAATTGGAAATATCGTGTTAAATCGCCCGTTGTAACCGATAATTGGGTCGCGATTAACGATAAGTTGAAATTGTAATCCCGAATTGACGAAAAACCTGGGATATTTTGGAACATAACGCCGTATTGTCACCAGACCGCATGGCACGCGAATTTGCTGAAAATAATTGTGCATAAGTGATAAATAGCTGCTTCAATCTGGTGCGAAGTTTGTGCTAACCCCCGGCCTGGACCACACATCGAAGCTTGCGTCCCTTGTGATCGCCGTGACGCCACTCAACACCATTACACATTCAAATATACTTACATACACACACACACGGACGTGATCAGGAAGGTCGAAGCCTGGCGTCCCAGCTCAGAAGGTAAGTGGTAGTATTATGTATTGATAAGGCCTAAGAGCCCATATTGTGTTTGAGAGACAACGGTATAGCTCCACGTACCGTGGACTGTTCGGCATACCAGTTACCATTGGCTGGCTTGGTATTGAACAGTATCTTTTATCGAAAAACCAGTCTTGAAGACATAATGAGTGTTATTTGTTGCGAATTTTGGTAATTATGGAATGGTTATCAAACCCATCGCTCTGTGTTCGTATGTAATTTATAGGGCTCGTATCTTGCACTGTCCATCGGGTTATATACAGAAATTGTACCAGGCGTAGGCGTTATTACCGGATATATGTGCACGGTAAGTCTGCATTCACTCGTAACTAGTCATCATTAATCATTCGAGAGGTTTCTGCAGTGCTGATGCTACGCTGGAACTCGTATTCGTTAATAACGCGTTATTTCATATTGTAGGACGATGACAACAAATTAATTACTAAACACGAAACCGTAAATGCAAAATTCGAAACAATTTGAATTTGGAATTCGTAACCAAACGCCAGATATTTGAGATCAAAGAGGCCAGTTCAACAAAACGCCAATTTCGTACGAACCCAATGCAATAGTTGTGTGGTAATATATTAGCCACGTGTAGTAAGCTAGCTAGACGAGGTAGTGACAGTGTGTTGTGTACAGCCGCAACCAGCACAAGTTCGAGCAGGCGGCGGCGCGCCTCACGCGGCCCCGAGGCCTGGCGCGCCGCGCCGCCGACTACGTCACAAGGCAGGCCACCATGGCGGGCGTACTCGCGCACCACTGATGCTACAGACTCACGCACGTCACACCAAACCACAAGTTTGTTATTAAGGGCCTATACTACCTCAGCGCTTCTCACTCTTTATCTCGCTCGCACACTACTGGCCGCGGTCACGCGACCAAGCGAGACAGGGTGCCAGGGAAAACACTCCAAGACACCGATCATTTAGTTTATTTCTTTTTACGGCGAAAATAATGGTAATTTAAACAAAAGTTAATAACATAAAACCTGCTCTATAGTTAATTCAATTAATATGCAAAATTTGAAGTTATTTTTGAATACCAGCGGTTTATTGTTCGGTTTGGAGGTAACTTTGGATTTTTTTCTATCTAGAAAATTTTATGGAATCGTGTTTTCGTCAAACATAGCACCTAACATTAATCCTCAACTTTACCATATATTTATTTCAAAATTATTGCTGCAGTATTTTCGACATAACGGAGGATCATGCTAAGCCATTTGAGGTAGTATAGGCCCTAAAGCTATGGATGCTTCACTTTTTATGGCTAAAAAGTTTATTAGCATACATATTTTTAAATCAAAGTGTTCATTGTTTCTGATGGACATTGTAAGTTTTTCTAATAGAAGATTGTAATGTTGTATTTAATAGCGCCGGCCAAGCCTCATCCGTGTACATATTGTTAGTTTATAGTCGACTTGTACATACATATGGTTCGTAAGTAGACGTAGCATCTCAGCGATGATATTCCTCATGTTTGTACCTTACCGCGATATTTATCGTATGTATGCTTTAATATGTTTAATTGTGTTTTCTTAAATTATGTTTATAAAGTTTAACGACTGTAATGTCCACTGCATTTTATAATTATAATGAATGTAAAGAAATCACACATTGTGTTTTAAGCGTCACCGTTGTGGCGAGCTTGTTGACACGTGAAGTATTCTCAACTAGGTGTGTTTGTCCTTAGCCGTCTTTAGCAACCTATGATTATGACAATCTGTTTTTGTAATAGTTTGTGATTAACGCGAAAATGATTGTTTTTTGATGAAATAAGACTGGTAAAGACAAATCCACTGTCCATTTGATGTTATAGGTACAATCTAGTCATTAGGTCTTTAGTTAAATGTTGATAAGGTGACGATTAAATTGTAACAGTCAAGCGACTGGTTAGCTGTTGTGGTACGCGACCAGATCTCGACTAAGTCGTGATGGTCCATGTGTCGCATCTCGGCAGCTTGTTGCAGCTATGATTGTTTTATTCGCGCACGTGCTCATACGTTACGTGATATTGTGATGTACCAATAAAGTAGGCTAGTTAGTGAATCGTTTTGCAATTTTTGTAAAATCTACGAATGTGATAAATAAATGAATTTGATTCTAAATGTGTTCTTAATTCTCACCTATTACATACCAGTCACATTAAAAAAACGTATTTAAAGAAAAAAAAACCTTTACACGGTTTTATTGGAAATCTGTAACATTCCCTACTAATACAATAAATGCGAAAGTAACCGATTTTGATGAAATTTTGTACAGACATAGACTAGATCTTGGTAAACAATAAAGGCTAGGTACTTTTTATTGCAAACTAACGACGTGCGGACGCTTTGCCACTTTAAATCTTTGTTACATTCTATGATATACATTTTCATTAAGTACCGTAAAGGGCAATATATTTCTACATTAAATGCGCTATGTTAATTGGATAATGAATAATACTGTATTATAATAATAAAGCTTTATCATCGGCTGCGGCTAAACAGAGCAGACCGATCGCTTTCAGAGAGTGCTATAATAATCTTAATGAATAATTAAAAAAAAAAATAGTTAATCAGACTGGATTCAGAAAAGAAAAATCAGGTAATACTGCAATGCATCAGTTTAAACAAAAAAAATATATCATGGAACTAGATAAAAGAAATTAGGTCACATCTCTGTACATGGATTTGACAAAAGCTTTTAATTACGTTGACCTTGGTCTACTATTACAGAAACTAGAAATATACGGAGTCCGGGGTAAAGCGCTAGAAATAATCAAATCATATCTCAGTGATAGAATTCAGTTTACTTATAACGCAGTTATGACTATAGTTGCAAAACTTCTGAATAATTCCGAATAATTCCGGAATACTTCGGGGAAAGTTTCTTTAAATGGGAATTATTCAAAATGATAAATTCATTTTGAATCATTCTGATTTAAAGAAACTTTTAATTATTTATTAAGATTTCAACTTTTTTGCTGAAAAATCGTATTTTGCATCGATCCGATCGATGCAAAATACGATTTTTGAGAGATCGACGATCGATTCGATCGTCGATCTCTGTGCGCCGGCCGCTGCCGCCGCGCTGGCACCGCGACGCGCGCACCCGACTAGGGATGGTACGTATTTACGCGACCAGGTTTTTACACCAGGTATTTACTTCCAAGTACGTACACCAGGTACCGATCCGAAATACTTGCAAGACTTCAAAGTATTTTATACGGCTACTCGGAGTCGGACTCGCTCCGGTGGGGGCTTGACGATCGCCCGACTATGCGATTATGCTCCTTATCTGTAAGAGACTACGTAACAATTTCGTATGCAAGTCTATTCTAGTATATGGATTGTCTTTGCAAGTATTTATATGTAAACGCGATTGTGCTTCTTATTTATAAGAACTCACGGGTCAATTTCCTATGCAAGTATTTTTTCTTTCAACAGGGCTTGGATTGAATAAAAGTAGAAACTTTCGTCTCTATGCAGGTATTTATTTGTAAACGCGATTGTGCTCCTTATTCTTAGGAAATCACGGTTCAATTTCCTATACAGATAGAAAATACTTTCAATTTCGTATGCAAGTCTATTCTAGTATACGGTTTGTCTTTGCAAGTATTTATATGTAAACGCGATTGTGCTTCTTATTTATAAGAAATCACGGGTCAATTTCCTATGCAAGTATTTTTTCTTCCAACAGGGCTTGGATTGATGTGAAAATACTTGCATAGGAAATTGATTCGTTTTGCTTCAGTAAAAAGGAGCATAATCGTATCAGAAAAAAGTACTTGCAAGGTTCAAAGTATTTTTCATTTGCAAATGCGATTGTGTAGTAGTTCTCTAAATATTCCAAAGTTGTCTGAGTACATAAACCGAAATCTGTGTAGGTGTGTGCATCAGGGAACTTTTTCTTTTCTTTTGAGTAGTTTGCGGCGCCATTCACCCTAATGACTATTAATAAAAGACACATTATTGCGTGAACGAAAGTATTTTAGAAAATATTTTGTTATGTTTACGTTTTTTATTTTTCTTTCGTCAGTTGTCGTTTGAGTGAGTGCATAGATGATACATATAAATACTGAGAAGTGAGTGCGAGCTTGTTATGCAATTTACCAACTGACCGTGACTTTCTTATTTCGCGAGTTTATTGAATTTAAACTATTAACAGTTAGTGTGTAAATAAACAAAACTGCTTTTTTATGTGTACGTGACTTTGTTTATTAGTTAGGAATGTAAATATTTAAATAGGTAAAAGACGATTTTTGAACTGTAGTTAAGTGTTTTCTTTTAAAATTGATAAGACTTACTAGTTGTAAATAAAAATACAGTTACAAACCATGGCTCCTAAGAAAAGTTTGGCTAAAATAATCATACAAATCGGGAGTGTCAAACCTTATGCCTTATGCTTGCATGTGCAAAGAAAACATATTTCCGTGAATTTAATTAAGTGAATTATTAATTTTTGTAAATTAAGTAGGAAGGAAAGATTTTATCTACAAAAGCCGTACTAGATTGTGGCATGGTACGACCTGGACTAGTAGACTGAAATCCGAAGTGGCTCAAAATACTTTCTAGTATTTTAATACCTGGTTTCCGACCCAGGTATTTTTACAGACTCGTACTTGCAAGCCCTGGTATTGATATTTGCAAGTATATCTCATCTCTACACCCGACTGCCACCGGCCACGAGTCGTGCGTGCAGGCGATGGCGTTGCTGGGTGCGGTAAGAGGGAGGGGATGCTGCTCCCCGGAGAAGTTTTCTCCCGCGCGAGAAAGATTCGTACCCCGCAATCGAATGTTTCCGAATATTTCGCCCGAATAATTCAATGGGAATAAATGTGTTTGCTTGTTGTGTGGTGGGTGAGTTAATTATTGTTCACTGCGAGAGTACGTATGTACGCTACGAGAGTAAAATATAAATGTTTATTTTATTATAAATGGGATTGATTAAGTATATGTTGATATTTTTAACCGACTTCTAAAAAAGGAGGAGGTTCTCAATTCGGATGTATGTATTTTTTTTTTTTTTTTTTTTTTTTTTATGTTTGTCCACGCATAACTCCGTCGTTTGCCAACCGATTTGAAAAATTCTGATCTTGTTAGAAAGGGTATACTTTCCAAATGGTCCCATGAAAATTTTATCGAAATCGTACAGGCCGTTTCTGAAAAATCAACAAAAGTCTAAAAGAAATGTTTACGTTGATGATCTTTTCGTTTACGCTGCATTGCGTTTTTTGTTCGCGCATAACTCCGTCATTTACGAACCGATTTGGAAAATTCACTGACCCACTAAAAAGCACGAAAATAAAAACTTTTTTGCAAATAATAAAACCGACTTCCATATCAAAACACTACAAAGCCAAAAATAATTTTAATTTCGGAAGGCGGTGTGAAAAAAAAAAAGAAAATACAAAACCAATAACACCGACTACCGAAATTAAAATTATTTTTTGCTTTGTAGTGTTTTGATATGGAAGTCGGTTTTATTATTTGCAAAAAAGTTTTTATAGGTAGATTTATTAGCCTGCGATTAACAGGATTTTTATTCTTTTGTTTTTAGGTAGGTACTATCGGCCAAAGATACGCATACTCACTTAAGAAAATATTTCTGCGGAAGCGCAGCTAGTGACAAACCACATCCCTTCCTGTTTTCGCCCAATTAGAAATAATATGCATTTTGTGAGTACAGGGCGTGTAACATTATATTAATACTTACTATTACGAACACTACTAAAATACGCTTCGTGCATCCTATTGGTCAAAATACATCATTAGGCGATCGAGTTGTAAGTCGTGCTATGCGATTATAGCCTTAAATGTCAGTTGTGAAATAAAAAAACCAGGCCAAGCATATTTGATTTGCTATTTGAAAAAGGGTTACCTATGTTTTTGGTTAGTTTGTATGTAGCTCTGTACGTATCGCGAGTATTCGCGAGTCGCATAGGTAGGTATTAATCATTACCTACCTACTTAACGCGTATAATAGCCCAGTCAATAAAAGCAAATAAAGGCAAACCTTGCAAGCAAACACGTTTTGATGCGGTTTTCAGAAAAGTATTTGTTCTTACCTACTTAGGAGCAGGTTTTGGTATATTAACAGACTCCAAAGGTCGATTTTCCTGTTTTTTTTGACAGTTGAAATATTCCCAAAGTTTCGGAATATTTCAGAATACTTCCGAAGTATTCGACGGGAATGTTTCGGAATGTTTCCCGCCAGCATCTATAGTTATGACCATTCACAAAATCAGAAATTAAATAAACATCGGGACCAGGATCTATAAAATTTGGTGTACCTCAAGGGTCGATACTGGGACCATTACTATTTCTCATTAATACATATAAATAATTAACCTAACGGTATTCCGCAACCTATGGTTTTATTTACAGTACGGCTCTTTCCACAAATAACTAAAACAAAATAAATGATTCCCTATCTAATTGTATGTATGTCTTGTATGGCAACATAAAGAATTATTTCAAGTAGCAAACGATCTAAATCCTCGAAGCCGACGAGATCCGCATAGACTCGTGCTAAACAGTGTTCCCAGGCTTGTTAAGTACAACAAAAACTGCTTAAGTATGTGTGTATGTATTTATAACAAATTACCGAGTCACCTGAAAATGTTAAACTCGGCATATGCATTTACTTAAATCTAAACTGTATGAATGGTTACTTAATAGCAACTTCTATAGTATAAAACAATACCTAGAACAAAAGTAGTGTTCTTAAAATATAATAATAATTTAGTTTACTAAGAAAATGTTATTACAAATACATTTGCATGCTATGTTTAATCTTGGCAAAACATGTCTGCTCTATTTTTGTACTGTAAGACCTATTTATACCATGTTTTACGCAAATAAATACATCTTATCTTATCTAAAATAATAAATTGGCTTACAATAAATATCATTTAATCTTAAAATAATTTTTACGGAAACCCATTAGGGGCCGTTTAAGTATTACGTAAGCACATTTTTTGCCATTTTTAACCTACCCCTCCCCCTCGTCAGCAAAAGTAAGCAAAGCTCTTACCCCTCCCCTCCATACTTACGTAAACATTGGTACAATTGATTAAGAGGGTGTCGAGCCTACGAGACGCGCGGAAAATAGGTATTTACTGCAGCGGGCTAGTCGTGTGCGTTGTCACACACACAAAATGACAAGTTCGCTCGAGGCCCGCTTGCCGTTGCACGACGAAGTTTGCTAACTTTGCATTTTTTAATTTTTTGTCGTTATGTTGAATAAACTTGAAAAACGAATATTAATTATTTAGATGGTTTTATTTATCACACTAATATTATTAAGGCGAAAGTTTGTGAATGAATGTGTCTGTTTGCATGTTTGTTACTTCTTCACGCTCAAACGGCTGGATGGATCTAAATGAAGCAAGTAGGTACGTAAATAAATCACAAAAATAAATTTAATAAATTATACCTATTATATAAAAATTAACGTTTGTTTTTACTGTAGTAATACATTATCCGTTCCCTCACTATTCATCCTATTGCAATAAAACTTTGATTTTATATATTAAACTCCTCAGATTTTTTTTTAAAGAATACTAGCAATGTGGGTACATTTCACATTACTAGCAATCTTGTTAACCCCTCCAACTAAGCTAAATATGCTTGTGTCTGGAGTGGGTTCACGTCAATAGTGTAATGGGTGGGGTTCGAACCCGTGACCTCTCGATCACAAGTCCGACACCTTATCCATTAGGCTATTGACGCTTCGAAACTGGGTAAGTAGCAAGTTAGGGTAGATGGGTATGCAGTACTTATTTGAATAATAAAACCATGTAATATATCGATACCGGAAATTTCAATTGTCGTAAAGGACATTTTGCCGAAAATGAGTTATATATATATTTGGAATCAGCGTCGCAGGTTCTATCGATTGGTAGTATTAAAAAAATTCTATCTTAAAAAAAAGCCCCTTACGACCTGGCTTTCCAACATTTCTAGCGCGATTTTTTTTACTATTTGGGATGTATCGTAAAAATATTTTTCAATAGGGAGCGTAAAGTCATGTTTTAATTATTTAAGAGGTCGTAATCCTCATTTTTGCATTAAACTTTGTGTACGACATTATAAATAATTATTATTATAACAAATCAAAAGGTCGTAAACATGTTATTTGATAATCGAAACCCTTACGACCAAATCTATGCTTTGTTTTAACTTACGTAATTAGGGCGTAAAGGACGTTTGTTTTATTTACGACTTTACGACCCTAATTTTAACAAAATTTTTTGTTTCGTCTTATTGCCGACGGCGAAAAGAAGTGTGCGACAGGTTGACTTGATTACATTATAAACGAAGGTGAAGGATCTAGACCAGTCCTTCCGGGGTTGCGGGAATGTGCTAATGAGATACCGCAGCCCCGGAACTTAAGGGCACCTGACCCACGCTGTTCAGCGTGGGTTTTTAGTCAGTAGAAGTCTGACACTCCTTTCCGCTCCACCCAGAGCGGGACAAGTCATTGGATGAATTTCCCACCCAGAGGAAAAAGAGACCAGTAAGTATGTCAAAAGTTTTTGATGAACACATTAGATATTACGCAAAAGTATATTTTATATACAGTAAAAATGCACACGAAAATATGGCAAGCGTAGAAAAGACAACATGCCATGCACAGAAATATAGTGATGAAGATAAAGCATACGCAAAAGCTTTTATCGAAAGCCTTCCGGCCGTTCCTTCCCATTATTGTCGTAAAAAGAGTTCATATCTGTATTTACCTCAGGAATTTAAAAATGCTACATTCAGGATTTATCTCAAACACTGCCAAAAAGATTCTAAATTACACTTGAGTGAAAAAGTTCTTATTAAAATATTTAACGATAATTACAATATTCGATTTCATACACCAAACAACACACATATGGGCCACATGTACAAAAGCTGAAAATACAGAATTATTATCAGAAAAAGAAATCAAGGACATGGCTGTTCATCTCGAGGAAAAAAGGCTAGCTACCACAGATTTAAAATTCTTCAGAAATTAACTTTCAACGATACGCTCACAGTTAGCTTTGACCTGCAAAAAGTGCTTAATTCTCCTCATGGAGAGAGTATGTTGTTATATTACTCTAGAAAATACGCCGGTTATAACTGTACACTCTATGAAAGCCAAACCAAAAAAGGACGCTGTTTTATATGGGTAGAAAGCGATGGAAAAAGGGGTGGCAATGAAATTGCTACTTGTATTTATACATCCCTACTAGAAATTGATAAACGTTCTGGTAAAAATGTTTTACTTTATTGCGACTCTTGCCCGAGGCAGAACAAGAATAAGATAGTTCTCACAGCCCTACAATACTTTTTACAGAATTCCAAAACGTTCAAGTAGTACAAATCAATTATTTACTACCTGGGCATACTTATATGCCCGTCGATTCAATGCATGCAATCATTGAACGCGAGGTTAGATGAATTATTATTGTTTGGAGTCCGAGTCATGGCCGACGTAGGTACATAGAATCTGCAAGAAAACGTCCTGAACCATACAAAATTAATGTTTTGGAGTACTCCGATTTTCTCAATTGGGACAGCTTGGTGTCTGAAAAATTTACCAATATTTCTCAAAGACAAATACAGCTAAAAGCAATGCGCATTGTACATTCAAGAAAAAAAAAACGCTAAAAGTATGGAAGGAAATTATTCAATGAAAGAAAACGAAGACGCTCAAGTAGTAACATTATAATTATGATGAATATAAAGGAAGAGAATCAAAAGGAAATCAGAACGGTGCGCGGTGGCGCCACTGTCACGATACCTATCGGCTCTGACAATATTAATTGTAATAAAATAGTAATTTCATTCGTTTTAACCTTATATCATCATAAATCGGACAATTGAGTGCAGAATTGCCAGTGATAGTGTTATCAACCAAAAACTTATAATAAATAGTGATGAACTTCGATTTTTAAACCAGTGCTCAAATTGTGACAATAAGTAAAATTTTATATGATGTAAACATGTGAATCTTCGCAATAATCTTTAACTGTGAACAGAACTAGTGATTTAATAACTTAACTACTGTGATACCCTTTGGAAAAGTGCTAAAAAACAATAATTATAAAATCTTGAACGGTTACTCAACAAAATTCGAAAATTTTCAATGAAATGATACATATGTAGTGACATCTAGTGACCCGGCCATGCACTAACATCACATATAACATTGGTCGATCAAACAGTATCTTTTCTGTACAATAGGTCGAGTTTTACGACCCTAGTAATTAGGCTTCAGTAGCCTCTAACATCGTCTACGGGACTGGAGAGCACGAGGTTGAAGTTCGATCCCGACATAACGTTGACATCGCTTTTTGTAAGTTGTTTCGATCTCTTTACATCTCATAATGAATGACTTTGAAAATATTACTGAAAGACGACAAAAATATCAGGCTAAAACCAAAAATATGACGTTTAGTGATAGCGAAGTTGACATGGACGTTTCATACCAAAGTTTACCTAACATTGTAGGAAATAATGATGACATTTCAATGTTAAGGGAGGAGATAAATAACTTGAAACAGGAGTTGCTATCCGCCAACTCCGAAATTGATAAGTTAAGCCTAGAAAATAACACGCTAAAGAATAAGTTACTAGACTGTGATAAAAAAATTAAATTACTTAAATCAATAGGAATACAAGACGAAAATTCTAATAAAGAAAACCTTCCTAGGCAGTTTTTTTCGTCTAATTATCAGCGGAGAGTACGGGCATTACAAATGAAAACTGGGATACCAAGGACTTGTTCTAGAGAATACACAATACAGGCCTTAAATTTGATAAGCCCAAAAGCTGTTGCATTAAACAATGCTGTGGCTGACAAAAATAGGTCACCTCGAGTCAATGATCGGCTTTCTTTTGAATATATGACGCGTACAGCTGCAAATTCACAGGACAGTTTATTAAACAAAACAATCCTTAACTTTTCCAAAGAGGAAAGTTGTGAAAATATTGACAGTGTTAAAACAGCGCAGTCACCAAAACCTGAACGTAAGATATGTTTACTCAGTAGTAATAATAAACTTAACGTACTATCAACTGCTGAACGTACGTTCCAAAGTAATTACAACTTATGTCATTACTTAGTATCCCACGGAAATACAAAACAGCTTCTAGGCGGATTGAAGACTAAGTTACTGAATTATAATATGAATGACTTCTGCATTATATTACTCGGGGAAGAAGACTTCAAGAGGACTAATGACTATTACGACATGATTTGCCATATACGTGAGGTACTTCAAACAGTGAAACACACTAATATCATTATTTGTATGCCGACATATCAGTATCCATTTGACACAAGTTTATTTAACTGTCGAGTGGAGATGTTTAATAACCTCTTATACTTAGATATAATGACGCATAAACACGCATACCTTTTGGACAGTAACCTAAATCTGGAATATGACTGCAGCATGTTTAATAAGTACACAGGCAGGATAAATAGGCTGGGACTGCGTACTATATTTAAAGATTTATTGGACTTAATTACAGACATTAACCAAAGCGTTGACATACATCACAATTTGAATAATTCAAAAGAAGACCATTTTTTTCTTGACTAATCATCTATACATCATGCACCAAAACATTGCAGGCTTGCTAACTAAATGCGATACTCTTGCAGTCTGTCTCAATGAGTTAATTGATAGGAACATTAGTGTGGATGTGTTATGCATTACGGAGCACTTTATGATGGTGACGTACGAAAAGCACCTGAACTTAAACAACTACTGTTTAGCCGCCTCATACAACCGTAAAAACTCAAAGAGAGGCGGAGCGTGCATATTAGTAAAATCTGGTCAGCAATGCAGAGAGTTGCCAAAAATAGCAAACATATCTACAAGTGGTGTTTTTGAATTTTGCGCCATTGAGCTCATTCCTCATAAAATAGTATGTGTTTGCGTCTACAGAGTACCAAACTCTAACAATTTCAATGAATGTATAAGTAAATTAGAACAGATATTGCATTGTTTAATGAAAAAGAATTATAAGAATATTGTTTTTGCAGGAGATTTTAATATTGATGTTCTCAAACGGAATAGCTAATCAGTAGAATTCGAAAATCTGTTATTAAGCTTTAACTTCAAATTGGCACTTTATCAACCAACTCGTCTTAAGAGCAAAACATGCATTGACAATTTTGCGCATAACTTTAATAGGTTCTGTAAGGCTTCAGTATTTGAGTTTGCACTGTCGGACCACACAGCACAGGTACTGAAATGCCCAATTAGCACAGTAAGTACTATCAATCGCTGGAGTAGGAGATGCCGTGACTATCATGACGAAAATATTAATAAATTTAAAGACTATCTCAGCAGTTTGATGTTTTCAGAAGTTTATGAATCAAACGACCCAAATGAAGCATTTAATGCGTTTTCTGACATCTTTTTACTGCTTTACAAACAATGCTTCCCCGAAAATGTGGTTTCAGTAAATGTCCAGAAAAAACAAAAATGGATCTCACGTGGTATCAAAAAATGTAGCGAGAAAAAACGACAATTACTGTGGCAGTGTCGTTTAAAACCGACACAAAGGAATAAAATTAAGTTTAAAAATTATTCAAAATTACTTAAAAAAATTATTAATTTAACTCAACGAGCTCAAAATACTCATATAATAAAGAATTCAAATAACAAAGCCAAAACAACATGGCAAATTATAAATCAAAATAAGTTAAATATACCTAAAAATAATATTAATAAACTCAGAATAAATAATAATGTAATCTCCGATCCAAAATGTATATCTGATATATTTAATAATTATTTTATAGATAAAATTAGACCTATTGTTAATTCGGGAGAAAGAGTCACACAACATATCTTAAATCGAAAAGATTCTATGTTGATGGCCCCAAGTTTACCAGGCGACGTATTCAAAATTATATTGACTCTTAATAATACAAATAGTGTAGGTTACGATGGTATTTGTACAAAAGTATTGAAAGCAGTTGCTGGGGTTATTTGTTTCCCTTTGAGTTATATTATAAATTTATGTATAAGCGAAGGTGTTTTCCCAGATGCACTGAAAAAATCAGTAATTAAGCCCTTATTTAAAAAACAAGATAGAGAGTTAATGGAATACTACAGACCAATTTCTTTGATACCTATATTCTCTAAAATAATTGAAAAATATATTTATAAAGAACTGAACTCATATCTAGAAGCTAAAAGTATTCTTTGTAATGAGCAGAAGGGGTTTAGAAAAAATAAATCAATAAACGTGGCCATTTATGACTTTTTGCATACTGTGATGACAAATATGGATAAAAACAATCCAGTGTGCGCAATATTTTGTGACATGACTCAAGCGTTTGATTATGTCCAACATAATATTTTACTGAAAAAGCTTGAGGCTTACGGTATAAGAGGTAATATCCTTGAACTCCTAAAATCATACCTACAGGATAGGAAACAGATAACAGAAATTAAAAGAATAAATATTAACACCAAAAGAGAAGAAATTTTTCTATCAGAGGAACGTAACGTTATTTACGGAGTTCCGCAAGGAAGTATACTAGGAGCACCGCTTTTTACATTATACATTAATGATTTTCCAAGGGCAATAAAATATCCTATGACACTGTTTGCTGATGACAGTACGATAACTATTCCTTGTAATCAAAGAAATTTATATAAAGAAGAGATAAATAATACATTAAAGGACACTATTATGTGGTTAGACAATAATAATTTAAAAATAAACTTACAAAAGACTGTAATTATGCATTTTTGCCAGCGTGCATTGACATTTCCCAATCTTGACATAACATATAATAATATCAAAAATGACACAGTTAATACCACTAAGTTTTTAGGAGTAACAATAGACCAGAGCTTAAATTGGAAGGCGCATGTAGAGGCTCTGACTAAAAGAGTAAGTATTAGTGCATATGCCTTGTACATATTGTCACGTAAGGTTAAAATAGATGCTTTATTAACTGCCTACTATGGACTAACTGAATCGGTTCTTAGATACGGAATTATATTTTGGGGTAACTCAACTAACAGAGAGGATGCTTTTAAGGCACAGAAGAGATGTCTCAGAGCCATGTTTAATTTGAGTACCACTACTAGTTGTAAGCCTTATTTCATACAATATAAAATACTGACACTAACTTCCCTGTACATTCTGGAAACAGTCATGTTCATCAGAAATAATAACGACTTATTTTCGCGAATGGCAGAAAAATTTCCCAGAAATAGGCGGGATCAAAATCAGCTCTGTCAGCATAGGAGTAGGACTGCACTTATGCGTAAAAGTGTTTTCTGCATGGCTCCCGTGATTTATAATAAGTTACCTAAAAGTTGGAGGGAGCTTAATAATAATGAACTGAAAAAACAACTTAAAACATTCCTAACCGATAAAGCTTATTATCATATTAATGAATATCTTGCAGAACAATTTACTGTGACATAGATTTATTGAATCAATATTGTATGTTATTAATCTTGACATGTATACTTCTGATATTAAAATTTTTATTTTTAGTTTTGACATGTACAATTTGACTTTATTTTATTTTTTACTTTTGACATATGATATTTTTTTTACTTTTGTTTCGTTTTGTTATGTATAATTTGACATTTAATATTTTTATTTTTGTGATGTATAGTTTTGAAATTTATTTTTTTAATTATTGCTAATCTGTATCAATTTATATTATTGGGTTTAAATTAAAATTGTCATATTAATTATTTAAAACATTTGCACGCCATCGTATAGGCAAACATGTCTGAACTTTATTTTCATTTTTATGTTATCTCACATGCATTTTTATTCTGTATGTGTACACATGTTTGGAGCAAATAAAGAAATCTTATCTTATCTTATCTTATCTTAAGGCAAAGGGAAAAAAACAAGAAAACAAAACCAAGATCTAACAGGTGCCGACAAAGTAGAAGATGATACTTCTAATATTGGTATATCAACGCTTTATGACAAACCTAATCCTACACCGGTCGCCAAGTATAACGATTTAAAGCGTTTATGTACTAACGGAACTATACCAAACCGATTTCATAAGGAGTATTTAGATCTACCGTCCTTAGGGACTGCTAAAGACAGTCTTCCTGAAACTGACGAGGAAGACGATATCGACACAAATGATCTCTAAGATTTTACTGTTTAAGGCCCAGTTTTTTGATAACTCAACCAATGGTTAAATATTCCTAATTGTATCCCTAATCCCTATCCTCAATTGTTTATCTTACAAATTTAATGTTCTATTAATTAACTATCCAACTTATTTGACCATTTGTGAGACTAAAAAATGAAGAAACATGGTATTTTACCGTTTGCAAACATTGGTTAAAATATTTAACCATTGGTTGAGTTAACTACGGATCAAAAAGCTATGCCTAAGTTTCATTACTATAATTTTAAAGACTGAAATTTCTTGTCATTTAAGTAATACTTTAGAATGTCAATTGTTTGAGGTTGGAGCTCTGGTGGGCAAAATTTTTTATTATTTTGGTTATTTTAACTTTATTATTATGTTTAAGTACGTTCTATTGTTTGAGTTGCATTAATTGTGAAAAAAAAACTAGTTAGTAGATTAGTTTATTAGCTGATTATTCTAAAATTTGAGTTGTTTTTCAGCACCGCGACTATTACTGGCGATTTAAATTTAAAAAAGTTGCATAACCATTTGTTTAAATTTTGAATTCCTATTAGAATAACATTTTTGATACTTTTTTACAAATATTTAAATAATAAATAAAACATAATAAAAATACTTCTTTTCACTTGGTTTTACTACCTATTGTAGAGGAATTTCTATTTAGAACTTTAGGTTTTTTGTTCCTTTTACCCCCTTAGTCTCTGATTTAATTGACTTGTACTACCCATTGATGATCAATATTAGTCCTTTACGACATATCTGACTTTTTCATAACCAATTTTTCGTGGTTGTAAAGTACTTCAGTTACATTTTTTTGGGCTGTAAAGGACTGTCATTTTCGTCAATAATTAAGTTTGGTTTATTTTGATAATTTATATGGATAGAACACGAAAAAATAGTTAGGGTTTCTTTTAACATCATAAATACCTAGTACTTTGTTTGAAAATTATTCAAGAAAAACACATTTTATTTTTGTTTTTTGGCTCTACTGAAAACTCATGTTTTGTCCTTTACGACAATTGAAATTTCCGGTATCGATATATATATGTAATGTCATAATAAAACCAGACTGAAATAAGTTTTGTTTATTAAAATTTCATTTAGTGCTCGTTTAAATTCTGATGTACTGTCATATTTTTAATAACATTCGGTATTTTATTATATATACGTGGGGCCATACCAAAAAAACATTTTTTCATTAATGCTGTCTAGCGAACTTACTTCGCAGAAAATATAAGCGTAATTTATTTCATAACAATATATGTATCAAGTGTAACTTAATTTAAAAGAAAAAAATAATAAAAGAAATCTATAAATCTAATGTTATATTGCTTATTATAACATTTTACAAAAATTGGCCAAGTGCGAGTCAGACTCGCCCATGAAGGGTTCCGTAATAACTATAATAATATAATATAATATGTATATTTACTTGACAAAAAACTAAACCTAACAAATTTCTTAAAACTAGCTTATTTACATTTTTTGCAACTACGCCAAATAACTTTGTTTTTCATAGTATTTGTATGAATTACAAAGTTATATTTGCGGTTTTAGAAAATATGCTGTATCTCAAAAACTGCTGACTCAATCTCTTTAAAACTAATTTTGATTGAAAGTTTACATTAAGATCTATAGATATATATATATATATATATATATATATATATATATATATATATATATATATACAACGTGTAATTTAAAGGGTATATACATACCAAGTGCATGGCTTCTTTGGATGATAACAAACGATATGGCAAGGGTTTTGTAATCCTAAGTCTACATGTGTAGAACTTATTACAAATTCAAGTACACTGATACCAGAGACCGAATTTTTCAAATTAAGAAGAACGAAAAGAATTATCGTGTTATTGGCAAGTGACGTGGAAAGGTATTGACCCTCGTAGTGCTGTGACACGTTTGTTATGTTATGTATTCAAAAAATATGTGAAACCAATAATTTGGTATCAATTCTTTAAGTCAGTTATTTTGTGCTGAAACTGTGCATAGAGACTCCATACCAAATGTTGTCTTCGGCCCTTTTGGTTAGATATGGGGTTTCCGTTACACGTTGTATATATATATTTATATTTTTCATTCCATTATTATAGAAATTAGAGGGGGGCACACATTTTACCACTTTGGAAGCGTATATCTTTTAAACGATTAATTTTATGAAAAAGTGGTTTTAGAAACCTCAATCTCATTTTAAAGACCTGTATATAGATACCACACATGCATAGGTTTCATGAAAAATAAATATTTTCAGTTTTAGTTCCATGTATGGGGGGGCTCCCCATACATGGAACTAAAACTGAAAATATTTTTAATTTAATTTAAATATATTTTAATTTTTTCTTAAAATCGGAAAGCGGTTTACAGAATACATCAATCTACCAAGTTTTATATGTATAGTCCTAATAGTTTCGGAATAAAATGGCTGTAACATACGGACGGACGGATGGACAGACAGACAGACTAGTAGTTGTAGTAGTTATACATATTATATTATTATAGTTACTACGGAACCCTTCATGGGCAAGTCTGACTCGCACTTGGCCAATTTTTCTTTGGCTAATTCCCGTAGTAGACAGACCTTGTTATGGCACTTGGCGTATAATTTGTCGGACATAGAGGGAATGTCAAAGGAAGCTGAAACTCGTTCTAAACCAGAAAACCCGGCTCCTATCGACATAAAACTGCTTACAGAATTATCGTTCAGATTGAGGTCTGTAGGGCTATCTATCTGATTCGTTACAATTTATTAATTCTATTTTTTTTCGACACATTTGGCAACTAAAATAGAATTTCGATAGAAATCCTTTCTTAGTTGCAACTAGAGAATACAATCCCGAGCATGTTTTTCAATCCCGGGATTACGTGATTCTTGATGCTGAATCCTGGGACCCTGGGGCTATCCTCGGATTAGACTATGTGGTTTCTAATTGGTCTCAAATGTAAAAAATTGGCCAAGTGCGAGTCAGACACGCGCATGAAGGGTTCCGTGTGTAACTATAATAATATAATATAATATTTATATTTATTTGACGAAAAAAACCTTACAAATTTCTTAAAACTAGCTTTACATGTTTTACAACTACGCTAGATAACTTTGTTTTTCATAGTGTTGTATGAATTACAAAGTTATATTTGCGGTTTTATAAAATATGCCGTATCTCAAAAACTGTTAACTCGATATCATTCAAACCAATTTTGGTTGAAAGTTTACATTAAGATCTACAGATACATATTTTTTTAGATTTTTCACTCCACTATTATAGAAGTTAGAGGGAGGGATACACATTTGACCACTTTGGAGGCTTATATCTTTTAAACGATTGACTTTATGAAAAAGTGGTTTCAGAAACCCCCATGTCATTTTTAAAGACCTGTCTATAAATACCACACACGCATAGGTTTCAAGAAAAAAAAATATATATTTTCAGTTTTAGTTCCATGTATGGGGTAGTAGTATGTTCCCTTATTTTAAATGATTTTTAATTTTTTTTCTCAATATCCGAAAGCGTTTCATAGAATACATCTACTTACCAATTTTGAAAATACAATCGTAGAAATATCAATGCATCCAAGGTTTGACTTCCAAGCCTGCTTCGTTTATTACCAACATAAGCAGCAGCTGAAAACGCTCGTTTAGGTTTTACACTGGTTGGAGGAATAGACAATAGATACATATATGCTGTTTCTAAGTGATATCCACTAATTCCTCCATTTTCAAACAGGCTTATTTCACGTCTAATACTATATTTTGCCAACCCCGATTAATTTTGTATTTGTACTTCACGATCTGGGGATTTCATACTCTTATCAATTTCCAGCTATAACTTTTCCTTTAGTGTCAATTGGGGTTGGGATTGGGAGGTTTGTGGCCTTAACTCATCATCTGTTTGTGATCCTGATCTTCCTTCTTCTTCTTCCGTGTCATCTCGACTTTTAAGTTTTTTAACAATACACTTTATTTGCTTCCAAACTAAAGCCTGTGTAGAAACTGGAAATAAGTCATGCCATTCCAAATCCGATAATAACTGATTTTCATCATCTTTTCATGGATTTCGTAATTAATTCAACACACCAGTCAAATTATCACTTCGTCGTTGCTTCATACGTTCCACTAAGGATGTTTTCATTTTATAAAATATGATTATGCTAGATAGCTGTTTTATAAGAAATTTCAAAGCGGAATCAGCTGTGCATAAATTAGCATCTCGCCGACAGATTGCTTCTACTGTCAATTTAATTGGGGTCAGCACATCAACAATTTTATTTACCAATTCAAAATCAACTTCTTCCAAACGAATTGGATGATTGAGATCTATAAGAGCTATTTGAATGAAGGTTTTTAAAAGATAAAATCGCTCCAGCATTGTTAAAAGACTATTCCACCTGGTTTTACAGTCCAAAAGAAGTGACAGCTCTTTTCCATGTTCAATTTTCATTTATTTTTGAAGTACTGTTTAATTTTTCAATGGTGATCTTTTGAAATACACTCTACAACTTTGCGGATTTTCTTTATCAGCTCATTAATGTTTTCATCTTGTTTTAACTCTGGTATGTGTTATAGCGCAAGGTCATTTTGTGACATTAAGATTAAGTCTGATTCTGGACTGTCTAAGTCTTCTAAATGTTCAACATCATGGATGTCGTCCATATGATCAACAGCCACAGGTGGTTCATTTATAGTATCATCTGAGGTAGAGCTGTCTTGCAAATAATTATGTTTTTTATAAAGCCAGTATGCAGGGAAATATCAAATATACTTAGACGCTCTTTCAATATACGAAGACAATTTTCAGCCATACTTTCATACTTCCATAAATAGGAACAAGTCCTAAATTCCAAATTTTTTTCAAAGTTCTAAGATATGCTTAATTATATTTAAAACTTTGGTCTATACTGTCGTATAGACCAATTAATACAGCACTATGGAATTACAAATAAAAAATATCCGATAAGTTGGTCATCATGTATGTCATTGATATACACTATAAAAAGGAAAGGGCCAAGAATTGAACCTTGCGGAGCACTCATCTTGGCTAGGGATCCTGCAGATGTCGCTCCATTAACAATAACTTTTTGTTGCCTGTTTGATAAATATGAAAGAACAAGGTCAGCAAAACACGAATCCACGAACTCCGTAATGGTGTAATTTACAGATCAGTGTTTTGTGGTCAACGCAATCAAAAGCTTTGGAGAGGTCACAAAATATGCCAATTGCATCCTGAGATTTCTCCTAAGATTCCAGAATGTGACGGATGAGCGCTACTCCTGCGTCTGTTGTTGACCTACCTTTCGTGAAACCAAACTGCCGACTATGCAGAATTCCATTTGAGTTAAAATATGATAGCATCTGGCTTGCTTAATGCTGGAAGCACATATATCGGTCTATAGTTAGAGGGATCACTCTTACAACCCGACTTAAAAATTAGTACTACTTTACTATGTTTCATTAAATCGGGAAAATTACCGCTGTCTATACATTAATTAAATGTGCCTGTTACGATAGCAGCAATTGAGTCAATAATATTACCAAGAACCCTAACAGATGCACTCAGTCATGCATGCATCAGTGTTTGTTATGTTAAGACTTTGGAATGCTTTTTAATTACATCAATAGAAATGGGCTTAAATGAAAATGTTGGTATATCCTTATTGAAGTTTTCCTTTAAAAAAGATTCTGCTAATAATGGCGAAGAATTTAGAGATTTAGTAACCTCTACTGGAATATTGGTAAAGTAATTTTCCAACTTCTCAGCCACTTTTGACTTATCTGAGATGACCTGATCATCGATGTTCAAAGTCAAATCATTCTAACCCTATTGGTTTGTGTTTCCAGTTTCTTTGTTTATCACCTTCAACACAGTTTTTATTTTATTGTTAGAAATGCTAATTTTATTACTTTCTGATTTTGATTTAGCTTAGGGCGCATTCTCTTTTAAATATCTTTGAGTAGTTTCTTACATAATTATGGAAGGCTTCATCGGAAGTCAATGATTTTTCATAGTATAAGTTGTATACATTGTCTCAGCTTATTCTTATTCCAGCAGTGACCCATTCATTAAATTTAGATTTATTACTCATTTGAAATTTTTTAACTGGACATGTCTTACTAAATTCGTGGCATAGTGAAGAAAATAATATCCTGTAATTTTCATTGGGGTCATGGGAGTCAAAATTGGCCATTGAAAGATTACTTAACATGTTATCATTAAAAACATTAATTTCTTTTTAGTTAGCGGCCTAAATTTAATAGTCTTATTTAATTGCCGCTTTTTAACCAACTCAAAGGATACTAGTTGACCTGTATGGTCAGACCTAACTGCACTAATTTGAGACGAGTATTTTATGGCACAATTAGTATAAATATTATCTATGCATTGAGCTGATGTTGCTGTTATTCTTGTTGCTTCCTTGTATGTGCATTTTAAGTTAAATGTACCAAGCAATGAAGTAAGCTTGCAGTGTTCAGGTGAATTTACTAACAAATCAATATTTAGGTGACCACAAACGAAAACTAATTTATTATCTCTTATAAGCTTAGGTACTTAAAATTTCTCCCATTATCATTAAGAATGATGACAAGTTTGATGCTGGTGGTCTATAAACACTTAAGAAAGTTTGGCCTTCAACTTCTGTACATGCTACCTCACACAAGCAATCAACAGAGCAAGCGGTGATATATTTTTGTTCCTTATATCTAAGAGAATTACTACGTAATATTAAAGTACCACCTCCTACTGAGGACCTGTTGTATGCACTAGTAACAGAAAAATATTAATTTTAAACAACATTCTATCTGGTTTTAGCCAGGTTTCACAAAAACATAAGATATCTATATCATATTTATCTATTAACATTTCCTCATCTAATATTTTGCCGGAGAAACGATTTATATTCTGATGATATAGTAAAATTATGTTATTATACCTCTCATTTGTCACATCTAAGGGTTTAAACAATTAATTTCAGTATTATTAGATACCCTAGATAATACTGAATAGTCACTTAACCTAGGATCAGTTAAATTGTCAATAACCCAGTGTAAATTGTAAGCTAACAAAGTAGCCAATGAACTTTCGTCGTAAATTCTAAAATGAATGTCAGGATTGCAATCGGTATGCCCAAAAACCTATTACACGATGTGTGATGCAATATTTTACAATCGACCACGTTTGCTGAGCAAGCGATATAATGCGGTCGCGATATAATGCGGTCGCACTAAGTTCGCCGCGAGCTTAGTGTATTTCCAACAGCAACCGGGTGCACTCATTTTCATCATTTAGCGATAATTTTAGCCCTTACGTTACTTTGTTAATTATACTTAGCAATAAACCCTTGAAGGTTATCAGTGTATTTAACTTAGTAGACACACACGATATCCATATTGAATGTTGGAGAAAAAGTTGCATACACCAAGGATGCAACTTTTTCTCCAACATTCAATATGGATATCGTATGTGTTTTAAATTGGATTTCAAAATGAAAGCCAGATTTGCAATCACCACCCCCAAAAACCCATTACACGATACCCATATCGAATGTTTGAGAAAAAGTTGCATCCGCCATCTTGGATTTTAAAATGAATGCCAGATTTGCAATCACCACCCCCAAAAACCCATTACACGATACCTATATCGAATGTTTGAGAAAAAGTTGCATCCGCCATCTTGGATTTTAAAATGAATGCCAGATTTGCAATCACCACCCCCAAAAACCCATTACACGATACCCATATCGAATGTTTTAGAAAAAGTTGCATCCGCCATCTTGGATTTTAAAATGAATGCCAGATTTGCATTCACCACCCCCAAAAACCCATTACACGGTACCCATATCAAATGTTTGAGAAAAAGTTGCTTCCGCCATCTTGGATTTTAAAATGAATGCCAGATTTGCAATCACCACCCCCAAAAACCCATTACACGATACCCATATCGAATGTTTGAGAAAAAGTTGCATCCGCCATCTTGGATTTTAAAATGAATGCCAGATTTGCAATCACCACCCCCAAAAGCCCATTACACGATACCTATATCGAATGTTTGAGAAAAAGTTGCATCCGCCATCTTGAATTTTAAAATGAATGCCAGATTTGCAATCACCACCCCCAAAAACCCATTACACGATACCCATATCGAATGTTTGAGAAAAAGTTGCATCCGCCATCTTGGATTTTAAAATGAATGTTAGATTTGCAATCACCACCCCCAAAAACCCATTACACGGTACCCATATCGAATTTGTGAGAAAATGTTGCATACGCCATCTTGAATTTAAAAATAAATTCCAGATTTGCAATCACCACCCCCAAAAAACCATTACACGATACCCATATCGAATGTTTGAAAAAAGTCTTCATCATCACTTTCACTTCCTCAAATGGTGCTTTTCGGGAGCAACTGCACAAGGTACTATTAGAAATACCCAAAACGCTATAGGTGTGCCTATAATATTTAAAGAGTTCCCTCGCTTTCTCCAGGATCCCATCATCAGACCCTGATTTCATAACAATGGAACCAACTAGAAAGTATACCCTTTCAAACGAAAAAAAAATCCAAATTGGTCCAGCTGTCTTCGAGTTTGAGGTTACATACATAAAAAAAAGTTTAAGACGAACTGAGAAGCTTCTCCTTTTTTTTGAAGTCGGTTAAAAAGCAATAATAACATCACAAAATAGAAATACGTACTTTTTATGAGAATGGCTTTTTTTCGAAAATTTGCGCCAACTTTCTTCTAATAATATTTTTTTTTACATTTTCCCATAATAAAACAAATATTTAAAAAAAAATGTTAAAGAAATATATATTGAACAATAAAAAGTAATTGTTGGGTATGCATAATAAATCGTACTCAAAAAAACAAAATATATGACGCGCACAATAGATCGCGAATTATCGTTACCGGTGAAACTATCCGTAGTATTATAGTACTCTATGGGGCTCTCTATATCCGTAGTATTATAGTACTCTATGGACTGAATTTTCGACCGGTGTACGTTGCGTATGGTTCAAAATAGCGCGCAAATTAGAAGAAAAAATTAAAATTAAAACAACCAAGCGACATTTTTGAAATGTTAAAGCTGTAAATGATAGTATGATAATTAGAGAATAATATGAATTGAAGTTTATGAAAAAATTCAACAGTTTACTATCAAAATTCAGCGACGCACGAGCATGTTTTGTAAGGATTTTTGTCCAACTTTGTGTATTTTTGTTTAATAAACTATAAAATATTTTTAAATTTTGCCAACTATGTTTGCTAACACATTTATTCTAGTGTTCATTACATATTTTTGTATGGTAATTAAAGTACTATTATAGGTTATATTCCTTTAGTTGTGAAGACCGTTTTGAGTTATTTTACTCGGCGCAGGCTTAATTCATGAGCAGCAGTTATAAATCTAGAAATAAGGAATAGGTTTGGAAAGAAGTCTGTAACGCACATAGGTAATATTCATTTAAATAAACTTTACTGATACGGAATTCTATTTGTAGGAATCCCCGAAAATGCATTTCATTTTGAAGCATTAACAATGTGTGTTACTATATGTGTAAAAAATTAAATAATTAATGCTGACGCAATCACCATCTAGACCCCCCCACCCCCCATGTCATCAAAAATAAGCAAAGCAAAGACTCCCACGCCCCCCTATAGTGCTTACGTAATACTTGAACGGTCCCTTACGTGAAATACAAAAATTAAAATTTTATACTTAATATTGAATTAAATAAATTAGAAAAATGTTGTGATTAATATAAACATTATTATAATTAGTAACGAATATAATGTAACCTGTTAGAAAATTGTAATAGTCTATAAATAAACATTTTAATTGCAACAAGTTTATTCAGATGAAGTGCACAAAGCCAAGCATTCTATTCACTCCTTAATCTGGTCAATGCAAAATTGGCATTAATATTGTGCTTAATTATTATCCTTTTCACAGCCGCGTACAGAATCACAGAACTTTTAGATAGATATTTGTGCCACCAGCGGCGCGGCGCGGCGCCACTAATGAGAATGCTGCTTGTAGCATTTGCTATATTAAGGTGTAAAAAAATCGTGTTTGCTCGGTAATGAAAAAGTTGCACATTTTGCAATAAAAAATATTTTGGACGTTATTCATATTTTACAAAAAAAAAACTCCTAAAATATTTTAATGATACTAGCTTTTAATTACCCGACTGCAAAGGAAGGGTTATGTTTTTCGCGCGTATCTTGTATGTATGTTTGTAATATTCTTTATTACCTCATATCTCCAAAACCCCTGAACGGATTCACACAATTGAGATTCGTCTAGATCGTTCGTTAGATTTGTCTTAACAGCCCAAGTGTTCTTAGATAGGTGACGTTTAAAAAAATTAAACATGGCGGCTGTGCGAAGCCATTATATATGGTGAAATTTTTTTTTTTCAAATACTACAATATGGGTATCAAATTAAAGGGCTTAATATAAGGATTTCAAAAAAGTATATCATGTTTATCATTAGTGTAATACTATCAAAATAACACAATGAGAAAGTTTAAAATATGGATTCACTTTCTGAATCCGGTGGAGTGCCAATTTGACACGGCCCGGAAAACTAAAAAATTGTTAATTAATATTTTAACTAAAAAGTTGTAAAAAAAAACTTATTTAAAAAATCTAAAAAACCCGACTGCTCAACTGAAGTGTAAGAAACAAGCACATTTTTATTTTTAAAAGTGACAAGCAGGCGGACCCATCCCATTTTAAAAAAATATGTTCAATTGGGTCCCGCCTGCTTGTCACTTTTAAAAATAAAAATGTGCTTGTTTCTTACACTTCAGTTGAGCAGTCGGGTATTTTAGATTTTTTAAATAAGTTTTTTTTTATATCCTGACTGTACCTATTAACCAAACTCGACGTAATGGTATTAGAAAACGTAAAATAGCAATATTTTGGAAGAACAATAGACTCTCAGACTCGACGTAAAGGGACTCGACATAAAGGGAATATATCCTTTATTCTATAGAAAAAGTCTTTAAAATAAATAACGACATTTATTTTACTTGTACACCTACCACATAGTGGTCTTTTTAACCGAAAGGTTGACTGGTAGAGAATGCTTTGTTGCATAGTCCGCCCATGTAGCACTATTGTATATAAAGTTTAAATAAATAAATAAATAACCCTGCAATCCTTTACTTTACTTTCTTACTTCATTATATGCGAAGCTCTCATTTATCAGTACTATAAAAATATCATAAAAATGCATTTATAATCTAAAGTCAAATAAAATTATCCTACTGCTTAATTCTGTAATGTGTCGCTGGCGGCGGGATCACGTGGTCGATGCGAGTTCACCCGCGCTCCGTGCTCGCGAGTATATAACGCGCGCCCAATAAATATTTACTTTTGCAGGGTCACCTGGCCTTAAATAAAATAGAACACACTATTCTGTTAGCCCAGAATTTCGCCACTTCCACGGCGTCGTCGATGGCTGGCTGGCGGCGCAGAGATCTCTTTGACTGCAAGTTGCTCCGCTAAGGCGAGGCACACCGGCATGAGGCCAGACAGAAGATGGAGCCTAGTTTGCACTGTAGCTCCACATGCACATGTCGCAGGTTTTTCATAAAATTAGGTTTTTGATCAAAAACCTAGGTTTTTGATGAAAAACCGGAAGATGACACATTTTAAACTCAATTTTATCATAAACCTGTAACAATCCAGATTTTAGATCAAAAACCTGAACTAGTCTAGTTTTATGATAAAGTTCTTGTCAAAATCACGGATTTGCTTTGTTTTATGACAAATAAATCAATTTAAATGAAATAAATAAAACAATCCATCATCATTTTTCATAAAGACAGATAAATCAATTTAAAAGAGCGCATAAAGTCGGTTCACTCGCGAGCCGCTTTCGCTCCTCTCGGTAGGTTACACTGCATGCTGAATGCACACAGCAAACTCTCCCTAAAATGTAAACTACGCATTTTTACCACGTGCATACGCCATGTTTGCTCATGCTAGTCCGGCTCAGATCCATAGGAAGCAAGTTATCCAAAACCAATTTCTCCGAAAGGCCACGGGTGCGCCTTGGTACTTGAGAAATGAGGATCTCCACATAGACCTCAAAATTCCGACTATAAAGCAAGTGTTGAAACGCCATTCAGTGTATTACTTCGCCTCTGCTGAAAAACACACAAACCCCAGATTGTATCGGCCGCCCGATACACACCTTCATAAACTTCCCGGGTTCGTCGTCCGCGTCTCGTCCCAGACGAACCCGACGATCCCACCACAATCCGACAAGAGAGCAGTAGGGAAACTAGCACTCTAAAGAAATACATAAACAAAACGCGTTCCGTATTCTGGCTTCGCCGACGAGGCCCATCGTGACGTCCGCGTACTTGTAATGTCAACCCTCCCTGACCTTCGCCAAACGAGCCAGCCCGCAATGCTGAGCCAGTAGCAATAAATAACCCCACTAATAATAATATGACCCAGCCTGACCCTGCTGCCCTCCACCAACGACTCCGCTATACCGAGGCCCGTACTCCACACCCTTCATTTTCTTCTGATAAAAGATGAACTGGGTTGTTGAAGGGTATAGATCAAAGATTCTGTGTGATTTATGTCAAAAAAAAAACAAAACATACTTATCGAAAGGGAACATGCAACAACAAAAAAAAAGAAAACAAAAAAAGAAAACAGCTTCTTCGGAAAAATTTGGAGAAATCGATATTGGTGCTACAATTTTTGTTGATGTGCTGAAAATAGATAGAGGGCCACTGGATACAAGTAACGTTATAGGAAAGGTAATTGATAAGAAGAACGATTTATTCAAAATTGGCACTTTAGCCGGAGTTCTAAAAGACTGGCTGCCTCGAAACATCTATTTATTTATTTTTTTTATTTATTTATTTATGTACACACATGACACTTATAATGGAAAAAATTAAATACAGACAAAAGAGCACAAAGGTGCTGCTTATTTCCTAAGAAATTTCTTCCAGCAGACCTGCGACAGAAGAGTTGAAGAGGAGATGATAGACACAGTGTGTATAAATACTAATTACGATATAAAACATACTTAGCTATAAAATTAAACTAAAATGATATATTTAATAAATATATACATACATAGAATTAAAATACATGCTATAAAAATATATACCTATAATAAATATATAAAATTACGGGATGTTAGATAGGTAATGATCTTTGACCTGCTTTTTGAAAATAGTAATGGATTTGGCTTCACGGATTTTAGCGGGAAGTGAGTTCCACAGTCGTACTGCATGAAAGGAGAAGGAGTGGGAATAGAAACAGGTTTTTTGGGATGGGAAATTGAGATGGAGTTTAAGGTGGGATCTACAAAGGGCATCAGTAGGACGAGTGAATGAAAAACGATCGCGCAGGTAGCTAGGATATGCAGGATTGAATAGGATGTTGTACAGAAGGAATAATATTCGAGTGTTCCTGCGAAGACGGATAGGGAGCCACTTGAGATCCTTGCGAAACTGAGAGACATGATCGTATTTCCTCAGACCAAAAACAAAGCGAATACACAAGTTTTGCAAGCGCTCAAGCTTACATAGGAGCTCCTCAGTGGCATCCAAATAGCAGGCATCAGCATAATCAATAATCGGCTGAATTAAAGTTTGAGCTAAAGAGATTTTAGTTTTGAAAGGCAAGAAGCTTTGAAGGGATTTTAAAGAGTGGAAGGAAAAGTGCACCTTACGACTAACCTCACTTACTTGCGCTCGCCAAGAAAGATTGCTGTCAAGTAATATACCAAGATTTTTTGCAATATCCGTGTACGCAATGACCGAGCCGTTAAGGGATAATGGCCTCAAAGAGGAAGTGTCAAGTGCAGAGCGATAGTATCGACTACCTAAGATCATAGCCTGGGACTTGGACGGATTAATCTGTAATCCGTATGATTTAGCCCACTGACTAATATTCTCCAAGTCACAATTCATGACACTAATCGCCGAGTCCGCGTCAGCCAGCAAGAAGTGTCGGTATAGCTGCAAATCGTCTGCATAGAGATGGAAGTTCGAGGTGATGATCTGAGTAACTGTATTAATAAAGACAGAGAAAAGAAGAGGAGAAAGAACGCCACCCTGAGGCACACCAGCAGTGAGATCACACCAATCAGAAAATTTTTCATCAAGGCGGACACACTGAGAGCGACCCCGAAGATACGAGTCAAACCAGGATAGTGCAGAAGGCGAGAAGTTAAATGAAATCTATTCAAATATCAACTACTGCCTTTAACGAACCTGTATCGACAAATGAACTGAGCTTGCGTGAAATAGCTTCAAAGATGTCTTTATGAATTTTATGTAAAATCTAAAATGAGCTGCAAGACAAATCGATGTGCATGCAAAAAATTAATAATGTTTTATGCAACTCTAGATGTCACAAGTCAACAAACTGTCATAATAAATAAAGCATACTAGCAGATTTATAAAAAAGCAAGCAATTGGTAAACGTTTCTTTATTACATTATTATTATTTTTTTAATTTTGACTCAGTTTAGTCGTATTTAGTAGTTACGAAATTTCATTTTCGCGGCTTATCAAAATCAGATTAATATAGCCACGTGAAATTGAAACATTTCATTTCATAATTGGATCGAAGGAGGAGAATATTGATTGGATCATGGATGTAAAATTTTGATAAATAAATAATTGTTTTCTTTCTACTAAGTTGCAAAAATGATGATGGATTGTTTTATTTATTTCATTTAAATTGATTTATTTATCATAAAACAAAGTAAACCCGTGATTTTGACAAGAACTTTATCATAAAACCAGACTAGTTCAGGTGTTTGATCAAAAATCTCTATTGTTACAGGTTAATGATGAAATTAAGTTTAAAATGTGTCATCTTCCGGTTTTTAGGGTTCCGTAGTCAACAAGGAACCCTTATAGTTTCGCCATGTCCGTCTGTCTGTCCGTCTGTCCGCGGTTTAGCTCAAAAACTATTGGTACTAGAAAGTTGTCCTTTGGCATGAGTATACACGATAATGACGCTAAAAAAGTGGTAAAATAAAATTTTGAAAATACAATTATTTAGGGTACCTCCCATACATGTAAAGTGGGATGATAATTATTTTTTTCGTTCTTCCCATAGTGTGGGATATCGTTGGATAGGTCTTTTAAAAATATTAGGGGTTTGGTAATACCGTTTTTTGATTAAGTTAACCGTTCGTGACTTATCAAGCTTTAAAGTACCAATTTTCGTTAGAGTCAAGTGTCCCCCCCCCTATCAACTAAACGGTTCTAGTTAGAAATTCAAATGTCATGGCAGTAGTACCTATATATAACGAAATTTAAAGGAAAACTATCACACATAAGTGGGCTTTACAAGTTTACGAGTAATAGTCGACCAATTGTATTTGACTCGAAAATTTCGAACAACTCTACAGAAATGTCGATAGATGGCGCTAAGCGCCAGTTGTATGGTGCTAGCTTCTTGTGACGATTGAATAGTGTAGCTCTGTGTCCGTATTTAAATTCAAAACACCGTATTCGATATTCAGGATAGCAGGGTTGAAAGGAAAAGTCTTGAAAACGAGCAAACACTATTTATTCACTTTACAATACTTCACAATCTTCAAAAGTAGCACAATGTTCAAGCGAGAGCGTAGGCGTGTGTACAGCGCGGCGATCGGAACGAGACTGATGTGTACACCGCGACGATTGAAACAAGACTGACTGCCCACTGGGCACTCGCTGCGCCCCGTCAGGGGCGCGGCGAGCGGTCACGGGGGGTTGCCCCACTCCCGCGGGAGCCTGCCGTGTCCCGTAAACACGGGACCGTCATTAGGTAGCCTAGTAGCGGCGTAGATGTTCGGGTGTGCGTTGAAAGCGCCTGTTCAAAAGTGAACGGCAATGCACACCCGCGTGATTAATTGCTATTGTGTAACTATAGGCGCGCCGCGACGCCGATTTTCGGCGTCGTTTCTTCACGACACCCCGGCGGTCTGACCCCGCCAGGTGAAACCCCCATACGGGGGAAGCCCAGCGGGAGCCGACCAGCGACGAGAGTGCCGACTCTGGCGCACCTATAGTGAATGCGGGGCTCTCGTCCGTCCCGCTTCCAGATCTAGCCGGTCACGTTCCGAACCGCAGAGCCGAGTATGTATGTGTGAGCGGCATTGTACTGTGTGTCGCCGCTCAGTGCGTCTGCACCGAATAGCGTGCGCTGCTATTCGGTGCTAGTTATGTATAGCGCATGTAGAGTAATGAATGAGTGTTTAAGTACGTAACGTGCCTATATTAACTTAGAACACGTTACGCACTAGGTTAAGTGTAGTTATGAATAGTATAACTGTTTGAGTAAGCCGCGTGTAAAGTGGGGCGACTTACCCAGAAGTCAAGTCCGGGGGGGATGCGGCCGCGACGTCTGTCGGGAGCAGATCTCTGGGCAGCCTCCTCGCGTCTGGCGGGCGCGCGTGCAGTGGCGCCAAGTGCTTGACGTGGGGCCAAGCAGAGGCGTCGGCACGCGCGAACATTGCCTTCGCGAGGCGCTGCACGAACTCATCCAGGCTCTCAATCCCGAGGTCCCGCCTGATGACGTCGTTCCTCACATAGCGAGGGGCACCTACTACCAACCGCAGCGCTGCATTTTGCTGCGCGCGGAGCGGCCTGCGTGTCGTCTCGCTAGTGAGGACGAACCAGGCGGGGGTGGCGTATGTCAGCAGGGGGCGTAAGTACGCTTTGTACACGCCCAGCTTGACACGCGCCGGGAGGCGGGACGATAGCACTGGATAGAGCAGTGAGCGAGCTACCTTGGTCTGCGCCGCGACTTGCTTGGCGTGCGGCCGCATCGAGAGCCGACGGTCGATTGTGACGCCGAGGTACTTGACCTGCGGCGACCATGCGATCTCGGCTCCCTGGAGCTTCAGCGGTGGTGGGAGTTGCGTAGAACCTGTAAGTATAGCCTGCGTTTTACTCACGTTAACTGAAAGCCGCCACTTGGCGAGCCATTCGGGAAGCATGTTTAGCGCGCGCTGCATCTTCGTCGCCGCGTGCTTCGCGTTCATCGAAGTAGTGATGTACGCGGCGTCGTCAGCGTACAGCGCGAGCGTCGTGTCGGCGGTGGTGGGGATGTCGTCCGTGTAACGTGAGTAACACGCAGGCGACACGCAGCTGCCCTGAGGTACTCCCGCCTCGATGGGGCGGGGTGAGGATAGTGCTCCGTCGACCACCACCCTGAAGCTCCTGTTGGACAGAAAAGATTGGACCACCTTTACTACGCGACGGGGCGTGGCGGAGGTGGCCAGTTTATATACTAGGCCGTCGTGCCATACGCGGTCGAAGGCCTTCTCCATGTCGAGGAATACTGCTACCGCGTACTCTTTCCTGTTCATGGTTGAGGACAGCTGGAAGAGTACCCTCGACAGCTGAAGCGTCGTACTATGGTCCGCCCTGAAACCGAACTGCTCAGG
Organism: Tholera decimalis; assembly: GCA_943138885.2. NCBI lineage: Eukaryota > Metazoa > Arthropoda > Insecta > Lepidoptera > Noctuidae > Tholera > Tholera decimalis. The sequence continues at coordinate 39,983,809 of OW964573.2, read as the reverse complement.
TCTCGGCGTGATGTGCGGTGTGAGGTGTCGCAGCAGGAGTGTTTCGAACACCTTGGAGATGGTGGGCAGCAGGGTGATGGGCCGATAGCTCTCCGGCTTCAGCACGTTTTTCCCGCCTTGGGCAGCATGATGACGCGCCCCTCCTTCCACACAGCAGGAAAGGCCCCCGTGCGCAGCACCGCCGTGAACAGGCGCGCCAGCGCCGCTACCATACGGTGCGGCAGGTGGCGTAGCACGGCGTTGGTGATGCCGTCGGCCCCGGGAGCCTTTTTGAGCTTGGTTTTTAGGATGGCGCGTCTGACTGCGCCCGGCGAGAAAAAGACGGGGTCTTCATCGGGAGCTATCGGCGTTGCGAAGTAGCCTCCAAGGTGTTGCTCGACTGCCGCGACGTGTGCGTGCTGGTCAGTCGGGTTCGGGCGGAACTGACGCTCCAGGTGCTCGGCGAAGACCTCCGCGCGATCCTCCGCTATGTACTTGAGAGCCCCGTCGTTGCCTCGTAGTGGGCGCACCGGGGCTGGGGTATTCGTAAATGCTCTGCACAGTCTGTGTACTGATGTCCAGTTGTCAGCTGCGGTGTCGATTAGTTCCTCCCAGCTCGCGGCGGCCGACGCTCTGAGCTCGGCCTTGACCTTCTCCGCGAGTCGATTCAGCTCGGTCTTTAGTGTAGGGCATCTTGTCTGTTGCCACTGCTTGCGTAACCGTCTCTTCTCGGCGATCATAGCGCGTAGGCTCGGCGACAGGGGCGGCAATAGCCCTCTCCCCTGCGCCGGCGGCGGTATGACCGCCTCACTTATCGCGTTCTGTATGCAAGCAGTGACGTCGGCTGCGAACTGATCGACGTCCGCGGCGGTAGTGACAGGGCGAGCCGGCGTCGTGGCCTCAATCTTTTCTGTGAACCTGTTCCAGTCCAGGAGTCGACGTGGCGCTGGCGGCTTCACTCGGGTCGGCATCCCCGATAGGACGACGAGTACTGGCTGGTGATCCGATTGTAACTCGTCGTCTATTACATGCTGGGTGATCTGGCAGTTAAGCCCTTGGTGGACCACAATGTCCAGCACGTCCGGCATGTGGTTGGGGTCTGTTGGGTACCGGGTAGGCGTCTCTGGGCCGGACACTGTGTAGCCAAAGGCTTCCGCGTCCGCGAAGAGTCGTCTCCCCTGAGGATTGATCCTGCTGGAGTTCCACGCTGGATGCTTTGCGTTAAGATCTCCGGCGAGGATAACTGGAAGTTCAGCACTGAGGATGTCCCGTAGTTTTCTTAAGTCCAGTGGCTTGTCCGGAGGCTTGTATGCGGCATAGATCTGAATATCCTCGCCGGCTACGTGCATCTGTACACCCAGCGTGTACAGGTGGTTGAGTGATGTCGTGGGGGGCAGCTCTTGATGGACGACTCTTCGCCTCACCAGTACTGCCAGACCACGATATCGGATTTGAGTGGATGCCGACCGTTCATCTTGGCGGTATATGACGTAACCTGGGAACTTGACCCTGTCTTCCTGTCCCAGGTGCGTTTCATTAATCAGCGCCACGTCGATGTCCTGATCCCGTAGGAGATGGCGGAGGAGGGCGACCTTATTCCGCAGGCCGCGGGCATTCCAATGGAGTATTCTAAGTGACTTATCCATTGGTAAGCTCTAATAGCGTGGCAAGGCCATCCAGGATGGCCTGCTGTGGGTCTTGCCCCCGCCTGATGGCCTGTATGAGGTCCATCAGGATCTTGTTGGCGCAGGCAGTGAACTCTTTGTTGACATTTGGTTGTGATTGTGGGGCGCCGGTTTGCACGGCGTCTGCCTTCTGTTGGCGTGTTGCCGGCCGTGCCTGTTTAGGTTTGCCGGCGCCCTTCTTCGCCTCCTTGCTGTCTGCCTGCGCCTTGTTCTGGGCGGGGGCAGGGGCGGCCTGCGAGGTCTGCTGTGAAGCCGCCGTGTTTGTGTTTTGCGGGGGGGGTTGCGCTTTCCCCTTCCCCCCGCGTTTCCTCCTCCTCCGCCGGGAGGAAGTGGCCTCTCCGCGTTCTGTGGGTCCGTCGGCTGCCGCCATCAGTGATGCGCCGCCGTGACCGTCCTCCACTTGTTTCATCTCTATGTCTACAGGTTGCTTGGGGCGGCGCGAGTTGGCTGCCGTGATGGCGACAGTCCCCGCCCGCCTGTTCTGAATTTCCCGTTGGAACACGGGGCACTTGACATTGCACGCCGGGTGCGGGCCACCGCAGTTCGCGCAGGTGACCGGCTCTTCCCTCGGACGTGGGCAGTCTCTGGCCGCGTGTCCCTCTCCACACCTCACGCAGGCGAGCGGGCGGTGACACTGGTGCGATGAGTGCCGGAATTTCTGGCACCGGTGGCACTGTGCGGGCCCACGTTTCCCACGCCATGCTTCAATCTTGACACCCCGCATCATCAAGAATACGGAGGTGTCGTATATGGACCGGATGTCCGGGGTCCTCCTCAGCATGGCGTAGAATACGCAGCCGGGTCTTCCTTGGCGCGCCCTGATATGGCGCACGTACTCCGGCTCGTATCCGAGTACGCGGAGTTCCTCCTCTATCTCCTGGGGCTCTGTGTTAGCTGGTAGCCCACGAATGGCCACCTTCACGAGCTTCTCCGCTGGCAGGGAGTATGCGAACCATGAAATGCCGCTCTCCTTCTCTAGCTCAGTTAGGTAGCGCTGGACCAGCCGATACTCGCCTTCTGACTCCGGCGTGAAGCGTACGCCGGTGCCGTATGGGCGAGCGCTTGGTGGCCGACCCAGCTTGGCTGCGAGTGCCCTGAAATGCAGTGCCCAGTTTGGCAAGCGCTCCACTACCAGCGGAGGGTATCGTGGCCGTTTGGGCCGTCGAACGGCGCCGTTGTCCGCATTGGAAGGGGTGGCGGGGGCCGCATTAGAAGTGGTGGCGGGGGCAGGTGCAGATTGTTCACCTACCTCTTCGGCGTCGCCGTCTTCTTCCGACGACGAGTGAGAGTGTCTGCCATCGTCGCGTCGCCTTGACGCACACTCTTGACGTGTGCGTGATGGTGGCGGGTCGGGACGGTACCTCTTTCTCTCGTCTTCCGAGTCCTCTTGGGGGCTGCGGCGGCGTCGTTGCGGGCGTGGCTCGGGTGGCTGATCACACTCCGAGTCCGATGTCATAGGTGTCGGTGAGGGCGCTCCGCGGTCCGGAGACGCACACGACATGCTGGACCCCGCGCGCGATGATGCGGCCGAGCATGTCGCGGGCGCGTCGTACGCGGCTATACGCGGCGGCGTTTGTGACGCGGGCTGTCCTGCAGCCTTACGCAGGCGCGGATCCCGGGACGGGGTCGCGCATACACGCGCGAAAGAAGGGTGCGCGGCGGCGGCGGGGGCACGCGAGGTGCCAGCGGCGGCGGGCGCGGAGGCAGCGCCAACGGGGGCGCGCGGGGCAGCGGCGGGCCCGGTAGCGACCGGACGCTGCGTCGCGGGACTTGCCTTGGTAGGGAGTTGCGGGCGACTCGGCGCCGTCACGGGCGCAGCGCGCGCAGGCGCCGGCGGCGGCGGCGGGTCGGCGGCAACCCTCTTCCCCTGGGTTTTCATTTTTCCATCCGTCCTGGTTGATCCTGCCGTCGCGGTCCCGATTTCCGGGAGCGACGGGGTCCTGCCCAGAGACGGGTTTCCCCTTCTAGCGACGAGTTCCTCCTCGTCTAAGGATGTGGCGCCGCCGCGGCCCGGAGAGCCGCGGGCGCCGGGCTTCGGCATCACTCACTATTGTTTTTCTAATTTAAACCGCACTGATTTTAAGAGTTTTAAAGTTTTTACTGACTGCCCACGCAGTGGGCGGCTATATTTATATGCGCGGTCGTAGGTGGCGCGCGTGGAGAGTGCTCGATGTTAACTCATGCCGCGTCCACCAATCTACGGCCGGCATTTACATGCATATACTACACTAACTATATACATTGGCTCTCCAAAAAAATGCTATTTACAAAACAATTCTATACGATACAACGATATGGGTTCTATATAATAACTAAATCCTCTCTCTCTCCTCCCTTTCGACAGTGATGAAATGTCTTCTGACATTTGTCACATAGAAATAAATATCGATGCTGTTGCCGGTCTACTTCGCAACTTGGATCCATCTAAAGGAGCCGGGCCTGATAACTTGACATCTACATTTCTTATTAAATGTGCGCCTTCCATTGCCGTTCCTATCTCAATATTATTCACTAAGTCTTTGTCTCAAGGTGTCGTCCCTAAACTATGGAAATCTGCATTTATTACACCCGTGCATAAGAAGGGTTCAAAGACTGAGATTACCAATTATAGACCTATATTCAAACTGTGCATTATTGCCAAAATATTTGAGAGGATAATCTATAACCAGTTATACCCCGCCCTTGCAAACTCATTGAGCACCTTCCAGCATGGATTTCTAAAGGGACGGTCTACCAGTTCTAACTTGATCCTATTTAACGATTTTATTACAGATGCTATGGACAATGGTAAGCAGGTTGATGTGGTTTACACGGACTACAGTAAGGCATTTGATCGGATCGACCATGATTCCCTATTAATGAAGCTGAGACGCATAGGCATTCGTGGAGACCTGCTGAGGTGGTTCGCTTCGTACATTGATAACAGGTCACAAGCGGTAGTAATTAATAACTATATGTCTAGCTGGGTGAATGTGCCCAGTGGGGTGCCTCAGGGATCGCTGCTCAGTCCTTTCTTATTTGTGGTCTATGTGAACGACATTGATCTGTGCCTCCATGCATCCAAACTATTATGTTTTGCTGATGACATGAAAATTTTTGCCACTATTGAATCGGCTGATGATATGCTGGCACTTCAAGCTGACTTATGTCGGCTTGAAGAGTATTGTCAGATCAATAAATTGGATCTCAATCCATCAAAGTGTTCCGTTATCACTTTCACTAGGAAACGTGCGGTCCTGGTCACCACTTATACTTTGGCGGGCCAAAACTTGCCAAGGTGCAATACTATCCGTGACTTGGGCGTTTTTCAAGATAGTAAGTTAGTTTTTGATACACACATTGACGCCATAGTCAAAAAAGCATCGAAACTGCTGGGATTTATAATGCGTCTTTCTAAATGCTTTACAGATGCTAAAACGCTCAAAATATTGTATTGCACTTTTGTAAGAAGTCAGCTCGAGTATGCGTCTCAGATATGGAATCCAAGGTATCATAAATACATCGACCGGATTGAAAATATACAGAAACGGTTCATCAAATATCTTTGTTTCCATCAAAAGATTCCATATCATTCAGCAGGTTATCATCAACTCTGTAAGAAGTACCATCTGTTGCCACTGGTAGATCGGCGTAATATTGCAGACTGTTTGTATTTATTGAAAATCCTCCACAATAATATTGATAGTCCAGAACTACTTTCTAAGTTTTATTTTAACGTACCTAACAAAATATTGCGCTTTAATCCTCCTATATGTATACCTCATTCATCATCTAATTATAGGCAAAATAGCTATATTGTGCGCGCAAGCAGAACTTTTAATGAGATATGCAAGCAGTATGATTTGGATCCTTTCACAACTAGTGTGAACTCAGCCAGAAGGTGCTTAAGCTTAAACTTTTTCAAGCGGTAGTGGTTATGTTATGCTGTTGACTCATTGCAAGCAAATCTTTATATATTATGTATTCTTACTGTGTAAATTGTATCTTTAATTTATAATTAGATTTATTATTGCTTGTTTATTGCTTATAACTTTATTTTAGTATAAGTCTAAACGTGAGGACTTGTTATTGACTCTCTGGCGACTATGTATTCCTTTTTTTATGGTTTTATTAGCTGTAAGTCCTCCATAAAGTAAATAAATAAATAAATAAATGATTCTACATGATAAAAACGACTCTACATAACAACGAAAATTAAATCTACCATGCACAATCTTCGATACTATTCTATGATTATATCTACTTATTATCTATTCTAGGTTGCTGCACTCCCTAACACACCGGCTATGACAATTTTATACAAATCTCAAAAAATTAAAACTTTTCGTGCAAAATTGTCGGATCAGGTGAGGATTTGTATAGGAAGTCAAATTAGTTAGGTAGTCATGTTTGGCTTTTAGTTAGAGCGTGGTACGAAACGATCAGTCAGCTAATAACACACGCACTTGGCTGTTATAAAAACTACGGAACCCTACACTGCGCGTGCCCCGACACGCACTTGACCGGTTTTTCATAAAAAATCTAGGTTTTTGATCAAAAACCTAATTGTATGAAAAACCTGCGACACACACACCACTGCTGTTCCTTTTCGTAGCTTTTCTGGTTGTCCCGCGGGGAATAGACCAGCACAAATCTGTAAACATTCGCCTCCCCAAGCAATGTTCGCGCTCCTCGCTCGCCTTGAAATCGCTTCTCTTGCGAGGAAGAAATCTAAGTGAAAGTAAAATTTTTAATATTAAGATCGTAGTCATAACACACGGTTTAACACGCACACACACGGTTTTAACGATTGGATATTTCTATTTAGTTTGAAACATATAAATTATACACACATTTGTTATCCCTTTTATTTTGATATTCGACGGGATTCAAAGAAAAACAAAATGGAACATCTATACTAATATTATAAAGAGGTAAAATTTGTAAGTTTGTATGTAGGGGGTAATCTCTGAAACTACCGAACCGATTTTGAAAATTCTTCGCTTACATGTAGCTGCATTATCCCTGAGTGCTATAGGCTATAAATTATCTTTATATCATGCATATTAGCCGAGCTATTATAATCTTTGTCAAGCAAGTCGGAAAATTGTACCTCTTAAAATAGAATTATTTGCATGCGCTGCCTAAACAGTTGCATAAAACTGAAAACAATGTAAATTATGGCAAATTATATTTTAGCAGGTATAGGAGGATTTATGTAAAAAAAGATTTTTTAACATACTTACTTTTCAGTTTCATTGGAGCAGCTATATTTATATGCGCGGTCGTAGGTGGCGCGCGTGGAGAGTGCTCGATGTTAACTCATGCCGCGTCCACCAATCTACGGCCGGCATTTACATGCATATACTACACTAACTATATACATTGGCTCTCCAAAAAAATGCTATTTACAAAACAATTCTATACGATACAACGATATGGGTTCTATATAATAACTAAATGATTCTACATGATAAAAACGACTCTATATAACAACGAATATTAAATCTATCATGCACAATCTTCGATACTATTCTATGATTATATCTACTTATTATCTATTCTAGGTTGCTGCACTCCCTAACATTCCCACCCCCCGTATGAGGGTTCAACCGACTATACTACCATCTGTCGGGAGTACAACAACCTTTACAACTGGCCTACGTAAAATTCCATTGTTGGTTCTTATATCTACCACACGAATTACAGAGTCCGCACCAGGAAATACACTTGTAATGACCCCTTTGGTCCACTGATTTCGCGGTTTGTTATGGTCCGTTACCACAACCACGTCACCCACTTTGACGTTCGGCACAGTTTGTGACCACTTGTCACGACGCTGAAGAGTCGGCAGGTACTCACGCAGCCAACGCCTCCAAAAGAGGTCGGCCAGCGCGTTCGCTCGTTGCCACATGCGGCGTGAGTCCTCGTCGATAGCGTGGCCTCGCGTACACGGAGCATCTCCTGCGGCAGTGCCCAGCAGGAGATGATTGGGGGTCAGCACCACCGGATGCTCGACGTCGCTGCTGATGTAGGTGAGAGGCCGGCTGTTCACAACCAGCTCAGCCTCCGCGAGCAAGGTATATAGCACCTCCTCGCGTGGTGCGCGCTCACGTAGAGTTGCTTTGAGCGCATTCTTGACAGAGCGCACTAGTCGCTCCCAACACCCACCCATGTGTGGGGATGCCGGAGGGTTGAAGTGCCACGCGATACCGCGGCCTGTCGCCTCGCTCTCCACCTGCGCCTGGTCTAGGTCGCGCAGGGCGGCGCGAAGCTCGGCGTGCGCCCCGACGAAGTTTGTTCCCCGGTCCGAGTATAAGTCGGAGGGACGCCCGCGGCGCGCAATGAGGCGCCGTAGGGCCATGATGGCTGAGTCGGCGCTTAACGATGACGCCAGCTCCAAGTGGACGGCGCGCGTAGAGAGGCACGTAAATAATACGCCCCACCTCTTCTCCCTTCGTCGTCCAATAGCGACCTCCATGGGGCCGAAGTAGTCGACCCCACAGTGGACGAATGCTCGTCTGGTGATTACTAGTCTTGCGGTCGGAAGGTCGCCCATCTTCGGCGCTGCTGGTCTCGCCTTTTCCAGGCGGCACCGCTGACAACTGGCGGCCACGGCCTTCACTGTGGACCGCAGATTGGTGATCCAGTAGGCCTCGCGGATTCTGTTCACGACCGCCTCCTGGTTGGCGTGCAGAGCGGCCACGTGATGGTGGTAGACCAGCTTGCGAGTGAGCGCATGCCTACCGTCCAGTATAATCGGGTGACGCTCCCCGAAGCTGAGCTCGTTACCGGCGCCCAGCCTGCCGCGCACTCTTACTAGACCGTCTTCGAACAGTATAGGGTCTAGTGCTCGTATTTTGCTGTTGGCGGGTAGAGGGCGGGCCTCCCGCAGTGCTGCGATGTCTGCTGCGTAACTCTCTTCCTGTGCCAGGCGCAACAAGCGCAGCCTGGCCTCGTCGAGATCTTCTGCTGTCACGGCGGCCGATTGGCGCCGCCCGCGGCAGCGTTCCGCGAAGATGAGTATGCGTGCCACTACGTACAGGGCACGTGTCCATGTTGATAGCCGTGCGTAATTCAACACCGGCTCAGGCGGTGCGGCCGCAATGTGTACTCGCTGCACCCTTTCTAGATCGTCCTCGGTTATATTCTCGAGGTCGTCGTTCTCCGGCCACTGCTCCTGTGGGCAACGAAGGAAAGAGGGACCCGAGAGCCACTCATTGTTGCAGTTGGGCCACTCCAACCGAGTAGCTTTATCAGCCGGGTTCAACGCCGACGGAACCCAGCGCCAGTCTGACCTGTTTGACCTCTTGTCTATTTCTGCTAACCTATGGGATACGAAGCGCTGAAATTCAGTCGCGTCCGAATTTATCCATTTAAGGACTGTTCTACTATCAGTCCAGAAGTACTTATTCCTAATCTTAGCACCTAATTCTTGAGTAACTGTGTCGGCTAATCTACATGCTAACACAGCTGCTTGCAGCTCTAAACGGGGTACGGATATTACTTTCTGAGGCGCGACCCTAGCCTTTCCTATCACTATCGCTACGTCTCTATCACCGTTAGCATTCGTACCTACAATGTACGCTACTGCTGCATATGCGGACTCGCTAGCGTCCCCGAAGACGTGCAGTTCTAGATGGCCTGCGTCCAGCCCGTACCATCTAGGCACTGTTAGGTCTGACAAATACTGTAAGTTATGTAACCATTTGAACCAGGATTGAGCCTCTTTATCTTTGATCTGCTCATCCCATTGGATTCCTGATTGCCAAATCTTTTTCATGAGAATACGTGATTGTATCACACATGGATACAATAACCCTAAGGGATCAAATATTGACATAATAAATCTAAGAAATTCCCTTTTAGTAGGTACTACCATTCCTTCTACGATGGCTTTGGGCAGCCTTTTGAATGACAGGTCAAATGCTAGCGTATCTGTGTTAGGTGACCAAGTCAGACCTAATGTGCGCTCTGTGGAATTTTCTCCTTTGTCTAAAGACACTTTATCGGGCATTTCTAGTCGTAGCCTGTCGCGCAACTCCTGAGAGTTTGTGACCCACCCCCGTATAATAAACCCGCCCTCGGCGTGAATGTGAGTCACGTCCTCGATCAGCTGGTTAGCTTGCTCGACCGACCACGCACTATCTAGGTAGTCATCCATATAGTGTTTATATTGAATCGCGGATACTGCCTCCGGGTGACTATCCCTATACCTAGCCGCGTTCTTATTTAAGATATATATGGCTGATGTGGGCGATGACACGGCTCCGAATATCATTGAGTTCATCCTGTATACTTCAGGTTCCTCACCGCCGGTCGACGACCACAAAAACAACTGGGCCCCTCGGTCTTGTTCTCGGATCTGAACCCGGAGAAACATGTCTGCTATATCTGCTGTGAACGCGACAGGTCCTAATCTGAATTTAAATAGAACACCTAACAATGAATTTAATAGATTGGGTCCAGTTAAAAGGTGATCGTTCAACGCGGTCCCATTATACTTGGCGGCGGCGTCGAACACTAGGCGTAGTTTTCCCGGCTTGTTTGGATTCGTTACTCCAAAATGGGGTAAATACCATATCGGCTCGGTCTGTACACCTCCTTCTACCTTACTGGCGTACCCTTCAGCTAATAATCTATCTATTTGAGCTTTGTATGCTTCCGCGTAGCTAGCGTCTTTTCTAAGGCGACGCTCTATTCCCCATAAGCGTTGACGTGCGTATTCATAGTTGTCGGGCAACTGAGGGTTATCCCGACTCCATAATAAGCCTACCTCCCATTTACCGCTCTCTGTTTGACGGCTGGTGGCCTCTAAAATCTGATTAGCTCGTTCTGTGTCTGAGTGCTTGCGTGGCACTTCTGATATGCCTATGGCTTCTAACTCAAATTGTCTCTTAACGACGTTATGTAAATCAGAATCTGAGAAATTGGGCTCAACAATGCAATTAACTGATTGGTTACTGGAATATACTTTGCCTAAGGGTCCGTGAACAACCCATCCTAGCGAGGTCAAAGAAGCGACTGGCTTACCAGATTTCCCTCGGCGTGTCTCCTGGCTCACAAGCAGCTCCCAGTTGTCTTGTCCCAGCAACAACAAGGGCCTGGCTCCGCTCATTCCTTCGCAACCCAGGTCGCGAAGGTGGGCGTGTTCTCTCATTACAGCTTCGGGCACTGACTGCGCTGGCAAGTCCAAGTTCACTAGTGTACGGCACTTAACTATGTGTTCACGTCCGTTGGGGCCACACACTCGTACACTTATCACTCGCGAGGTTTTGTCCGTGATCTCCTGTCTACGTGCACTATGTATCACTAATGGCACTCGTTTGCCCACAACTCCTTCTGCCAACGCGCTATCTATCAACGACACTGTTGCGCCGTCGTCGAGCAGAGCGTAACAGCGCTCTTCCTTCCCGCCGATCGAGACGCGTACCGGTAATATCTTCAATAATGCTTTCCCGGTGTAATCGTTGACGTTGGTCACACTTTCCGATTTCTTCTCCATATGCAGAAGTGTATGATGCGTGTAGTTGCATGAGGTACATTTCTTCTTCCGGCAGAACTTCTTTGAGTGTTTCTCGCTAAGGCAGTTGAAACACAGTTTGTGTTCTTTCACGAACTTCCATCGTTCGTCAGTGTTAAGGTCCGCGAACTTTTTGCAGGCCGAGATTATGTGTTTCTCTCCACACATTTTACATAACTCCTCAGGGGCCTGCGTCCGTGTGTTTTCTCCGCTGCTCGAGTGTACATGCAAGCGTTGTATATTTCTCACAACTTTAGCTGGTGGCGCGCTAGTTCTGGGTTTGCCCGTTGACAATGTGGGCTGACTCATATCCATTTGCACATAATAAGACGATGCGCGCGCTAAATGGCTCAAAAACTCGGAGAACATTTCTAGGCTCGGCGAGACGCGCATGTCGATCCCTTGACTAGCCGCCATGCCCATGGCAAAGTCTCCGTACTGAGCGCGTTGCACTGTTGTGAATTTACTAAGTAAATCACTTACCAGCTGAGGATTATTCAGGTATCCAGTCGCACGTACACTTTTTAATAACGAAACACAATTTCTCACTGTCGTGGAGAATCTTCTCAATTCGCGACCACTCTCTGTCACTTTCGGCAGTGCGCGCACTTTCTTTAACGCACACTCAAGCACTAGGTTCGGGTGGCCGAACTCTTCATCTAGCGTTCTTATTATCTCCGCTGGATCGGCTGACGTACGTAGTAAATCTTCCACTGTTAACCTGGCTTCACCCTGTAGCGATGTCTTCAACCGTGCCAGGTTTTCATGATGTTTGAACTGGTACATCGTTGTAGTGTCGTAGTACATGTTCTTGTACGATAGCCATTCCGCCGGGTCACCACTGAAATATGGCAGCTCATAAGCCTGCCTAGGTACCGGCCGTGGTCGTGCGATGCTTGCTATTGCGTCGGCCAATTGTTCTATTTTTCTATCTCGCGGTAGCTTGGCTCTGTCCGAGTCTTCGACGAAAACATTGTCCCACTTAATATGTTCGCGGTTCGGCGCGGGCGCAGTGCTCGTAGTCGCCATCGGCGTGGCTTGGCACATTGGTTCACTCGATTGAACGGTCGCGGGCGCGTACGGTGTTTGAGACACGGGCGCTCGCTCGGGCGGCACTGACGCGGGTGCACTTGTATACTGCGCGGGCACGTGGTCATTTTGCACATTACACATTGTTTCTGTCACGGGTATCTGTGTTGGTGGCCGCGGTGGCTGTTGTTCGCGACTCGACATGACGGGTGCTTGACCGGTCGCGACTGGCGTCGTGTGCGTAATCCATTCTTCAACACGACGTGATGTTCCTTCTTCATCGGAACCCGAGTCCTCTTCGGCGGCGTCTATCTCGGCTAGATCGGCTTCTAGCTTCTTTTGCACTAGTCTCTCCTTCATTTGCACTAACTGTCGTTCGGCCTCGTACTCGGCCCTCCGTCGTAAGTAGTCGGCACTCTTTCGGCCGCTCCTTGATGACGCGTGACTAGCCCCGGATCTAGCTCTTCTGGTTGTCACCGACCGCACTGGCGTCAATATATCCCGGTGGTCCACTACACGACCGCCCGCCAGTGGGATGACTGGTGCTGGATCCGAAAGCATCGTAGGTGCTATCGATGGTGAGCCTGGTGGCAATTCAGACGGCACGCCGGAGTCCGTTTCTAGGATGCGCCGTTTGCGCATATCTTCTTGTAGCTGACGCAGCCGGCTCCTTGTAGTCACTGTGCTCTTCTCGCTCATTTTCACTACTTTTCCACTAGATCCGGCTCACGAAGGACCAAAATTATTCGATATTCAGGATAGCAGGGTTGAAAGGAAAAGTCTTGAAATCGAGCAAACACTATTTATTCACTTTACAATACTTCACAATCTTCAAAAGTAGCACAATGTTCAAGCGAGAGCGTAGGCGTGTGTACAGCGCGGCGATCGGAACGAGACTGATGTGTACACCGCGACGATTGAAACAAGACTGACTGCCCACGTTTTTTTTTTTTTGTTGTTTTTGGCAACTCGCAGGTCAACCTCTGAGGTTGTCGGCTGCTTAACCGGGCTTGCCTGTGGTTGCCTTAATTAATAAATTAATTAAAACCTCCAGCCAGGGCTTATTAAAAAACTTACAAACTAGGCGACTACACGCTAAGGGCACCCCCTGTGGGGTACGGACCTCGGCTTAGGGCGTCGCAGGGGAGGGCAGCTAGGGACAGGCTGGATCATATCATTATTATTATTAATAAGGGAATTTAAAGCTACTGGCTCAGCGTCGCGGGCTGGCTCTGGCAAGGGTCGGGGTGGACTATTACGGGGACGTCGCGGCGGGCCTCGGCGGCGAGGATGGAAGGACGGTCGGTTTTTGTGTTTGTGTGCCACTGTACTTGTTTCCCTACGGCTCTCTTGGAGCAGGGTGATTGCGTCATCGGGAGTGACTAGGGTATGCCTTGGTCGGCGAATCTTAGAGATACGCGAGGGTTCGTATTGGGCGGCCGATACGATAAGGGGATTCCTATGTTGGATTGAAGTTTCAAAGAAGCGCTTGGAGACGCGTTTCATGAACTGCTGGATGGTGGGCATCTTGAGGTCTACGTGAAGAAGCTAATTTCAAACATAAAAGGGGGCTCCCGTGACTCTACGGAGGAATCGGTTTTGGAGGGTCTGCATCTTGTGGAGGAGGTAGGGCTTTGCGTGTGCGAAAACAACGCAGGCGTAGGTCATGATGGGACAGATGACCGCGGTAAAAATACGCAGCTTGCACCTGAGTGATAACTTGCTGCGAGAGCTAAGGATGAAGTGGAGCCTACCTAGAGCGAAAGCGGCGCGCGAACGTGCCTGCTTTATGTGCTCAGCGAAGGAGAGGTGTCTATCGAGGACCACGCCTAAGTATTTGGCTTGCTTTTCCCAAGGGATCGGCTTGCCGTACATGGTAATCGGACGGGGGGAGGGTGGGTTTATCCTCGGTTTAGAAAAGAGGACAGCCTGGCTTTTGTCTGGATTGACTTCGATTCTCCATTTCCGGAACCACTTGGCCAGAGTGTTTGCGGAAGTTTGGAGAGTGCGAGCGATGGCATCGGGTTTAAGACCGGTATAATAGATAGCCGTATCGTCGGCAAATAGGGCTAGCTGAGTATTTTTATGCTTGGGGATATCGCTAGTGAATAGCGTGAAAACGAGGGGGGATAGTACGGAGCCTTGAGGAACTCCTGCGCGAATGGGATGGGGGGAGGAAAGCTCCCCCTCAATTCGATAACGAAAGGTGCGATTCGATAAAAAGTCCCGTAGGATGAGCACGAGACGGTCAGGCACGCCGAGTTGGTATAGCTTATAGATTAAGCCATTGTGCCAAACTTTGTCGAACGCTTTCGCTATGTCGAAGAATAAGGCTCCCGTTATTGCGCCCCGTTGGAAGCCGGCGCTGACGTGTTCTACGATGCGGCGGACTTGTTGGATACATGAGTGTTCGGTTCTAAATCCGAACTGCTCATTGGGTATTAGACTCTTTGCTTCGGCAAAATCTTTGAGCCGCTTATATATAAGCCTTTCATAGATTTTACCAAGGACGTTGAGTAAGCTAATGGGACAGTAGCTAGACGGGTCAGACTTGGGCTTGCCTGGTTTGGGAATACCTATGACGGTGGCCTGTTTCCAGGTTGTAGGGAACATATTATTGCTCAATGCGCCATTGAAGATGGCAGTCATTAGCACTATAAGCTGGGCGGGGAAAAGTTTGAAAACCCTATTGGTGATGCCGTCGGAGCCAGGGGCTTTTCGCGGTTGAAGACTTTTGATGATATCCTGGACCTCATCAGGAGTGATGGGGGCCAGTGGATTATCGGGATCTTCGACGGGCGGAAGGGAAGTTCTACGTTCGACTTCGGCGTTCACCATATCGAGGTGGGCTTGGTCTACTGGTTGAGAGCTGGGAGAACACTGGGACTCTAGGCTGTCGGCTAGGCATTCTGCTTTTTCAGAGTTATCGAAGGCGATACTCTTATCGGGACGAATGAGAGGAGGCATTGTGGCCTCTTCAGTGGATCTTAACTTCCTCTGAAGCTGCCAGAAGGCAAGATGGGTGGGCTCAAGTTCGCTCAGCATCTTGTCCCAGCTCGCATTACGCTGCTCGGCAATGCGTTTCCTTACAGCACGCTGTAAGTTGCGCATGTGAGCTTTGTTTGCGGCGCAGGGAAAAGCGCTGTACGCACGGATGGCTGCGTTCTTCTCGATTATCAGATTCCGTACATCGTCCGGGAGTTTCCAGCGGTGGTCTTCCACTACAGGAACTTCCCTTGAACAATCGTTCAGGACGGATTGTACGTGATCTGTAAGCGAGTCGATCGCCGCCGTCGTGTCAGCGACTGAGACTATGTGGTCAGGAATGGTGTCCAATTGAGGCGACGTGGTGGATTTCAGTTTTTCACTTACTTTCCTCCAGTCGGTGATCAATTGGGTCGGAGGAGGTTGGGTAGGATCATGGTTACCCGAGCGGGAACCTAGGTGTAGGATAACGGGACGGTGATCCGAGTTGAGCTCGTGAAGCGCTTCTATGGAGTATAAACGGAGGTTTACATTCTTTAGGAGCGCCACATCGAGGACATCGGGGTTATGGTTGGGGTCGTGTGGGTAGTGGGTGGGAGTCATCGGAGCGATGACGTCGTAGTTTAGGGTCGCGCCTAGGTTATACACGATTCTGCCTCTGGCATTTGTCGTGTTGCTGTTCCAAGCGGGGTGTTTGGCGTTGAGATCGCCCGCTAGTAAGACGGAGTCACTCAGGCCGAAGAGAGTCGTGAGATCGCTGGTGAGCGCGATAGGATCGTCTGAAGCAAGAGACGCGACCGATGGTGGCGGATGGTAGGCAGAGATGATGGTTATCGGAGGATGACCAGTCATGCCTAGTCGACAGGCAGAGTACTTTAGGTGAGAGAGAGGCGCGGGTGGGGTCAGAGGGATGCAGTGTAACTCCTTTCTATAATAAATAAGGGTACCGCCGCCGTGGCAACGTGTTCTGTCATTGCGAACTAGTGGTAATTCGCAATTTTGGGATCAGCGCGGTGGGGTTTCAAAAGGGTCTCCTGTATAAGGAGGACGTCTAATTGGTGGTCGCGGAGGAATTTAGTTATTTCGGCGCGTTGGTTGAAAATGCCATTGGCGTTGAAGAAACCTAATTTGAGGGATCGAGGCCTAGTGTGGTTTGTGCGTTGGGAATCCATTGGATCAGTCCATCGCATCCATCTGGTCGAGACCTAGCACCATATCACTGTGTGTGCTGAATATTTGGCTGTACATTGCCGTCGTAATTTTGCCGTTATTCTGCTGTTCGGCAGCCAGAAGGGCATCGCGGAGAGATCTGGCTTGGCGGGTCATAAATAACCTATAATGACGCAGTATAGTCTGGGCGCAAGCCTCGCCGTGCGCAACGGGTGAGGGATTGGGCGGTTGTTTGACTGCAGGAGCAGCAGTGGTTTGAGGCGCGGATTTGTGACTGGCTGTGGGCTCTGTAGCCACGGCTATAGGCAGGATCTGCGCTGCGATGGGTATATCCATCAGTGCCTGCAAAGGTTTGGCAGGGGCCAAGGAGGGAAAGGCTTTTTCGTGGTTTAGCCTGTTCCACGGGGACGGTCTCTGAGGAGCGAGACGTTGGGGAATTTGAGAAGAAGGTGCCTCTCTCTGTTGGCGGGCGTTGGCGCGCTTCGCTAATTTAGGAGCGAGTTTGGGGGCTTTGGGACAGCCGCGGTAGTTTGCCGGGTGACCGGTCTGGCCGCAGAGAACGCAGCTGGGTGGTTCCGAACAGAGGGTTCAGTCTTTAGGCTGTAACGATACCTTCTACTTCTCCAATAAAAGAGGGTAAAATAGATGTACCATTAAATTTAATATATTAATAATATACAGTATTTTATAAAAAACCTGCCTACCTATCTACCTATCCTAGAAACCGGCCTACCTACCTATCTGACACACTCTCAGGAGAGAAGAGGAGGAGGTTTAGAGTATATTACTTGCGGGACGGCTTGGCAGACCACTCCAGGATCGCCTTCTACTCCACGATGTCTTCGTCGTACAGCAGCTCGAGCAAGGCGGTCTGGCAGTAGGCTCCCAACAAGGCGTCTGGGCAGCAGGCTCTCAGCAAGGCGTCAGGGCAGCAGGCTCCCAGCAAGGCGTCAGGGCAGCAGGATCGCAGCAAGGCGTCAGGGCAGCAGGCTCTCGGCAAGGCGTCAGGGCAGTAGGCTCCCAGTAAGGCGTCAGGGCAGCAGGCTCCCAACAAGGCGTCAAGGCAGCAGGCTCCCAACAAGGAGTCAGGGCAGCGGGTACTGCACTTCCTCTTCCATCACTCTTCGTCAAAACTCGTCGAGAACTAAACTCTTCAAAAACTGGTCAAAGACTGCACTCCCGGAGATGGCCCCCAGCGCCTTTTATACCCAGCTCAGCGTTCAAAATCCATTCCATTCTCATTCTGTACCAGAATTCAAATTGTAGAGTCCAAAATAGTCCATCTTGCCAGTTATTTGATCAGCCAGTTATATTCGAGCATAATTTATTAAACCTCTTCGATAAAATCTGAGAGTGTGTTTTAGAAATTTATAATTATAATTTAAAATGCCGTTAATCAGTAGACAACCACAATATAATATACAATATTAAGCTAGTCCTATCGATAAAAGTGAATAACAATTATATAATAAAAGTATGAACAACCTTTTTAGTCTATTAGCCATTCAGTGACTACAAAGAAGAAGAAATTACAGTTTGTCAGCCTTGACGTAAAAAATGTCATGACAAGAAAATATTTGTTTTGATGGATGAATTATGGATTATGATTACAAAGAAAATGTAAGTTATTTGGTATTTGTAATAACAGATACTATATTTCCCCATCGACCCCGAGAAAATTTTTGGTCTAGAACAAAAATTTTGTAAGGTTAAAGTTTATCCACATTCATATAACTTACATGCCTCATTCAATCACACCAACATCTCACGAAGTTAGGTCAGGTAGGATTCACATTCAATGATCACTACTCGACCTGATTAGTACATGACAGTAGGCTTGTTTTCGGAGTCTGTCAGTCCGCTCGCGTCGAAAACCCATCAAATAAAAAACAAGATTTAGCAAAGGCTTATTTTTACGAAGTTGCTAGCCGCTTCGATCAACTTTAGAGTCGATAACATAAAAAACAAGGTTTAGCAAAGGCTTATTTTTACGAAGTTGCTAGCCGCTTCGATCAACTTTAGAGTCGATAACATAAAAAACAAGGTTTAGCAAAGGCTTATTTTTACGAAGTTGCTAGCCGCTTCGATCAACTTTAGAGTCGATAACATAAAAAACAAGGTTTAGCAAAGGCTTATTTTTACGAAGTTGCTAGCCGCTTCGATCAACTTTAGAGTCGATAAATAGTAATAAACTAACTTGGAGAGTTAGAAAGGGAGAAGGTTTGGTAATATGTACCTAAACGCACTTCTAAGTGATATCTGATTAGTTCAGATAGAAGAGAAAAAATAAAAATTAAGAGAAGCCTCTTAAAGTTTAAGAACAAAGTTAAAGAAAGAAATAAAATAAACTATTGAGTTTCGATAAGCCGAAAAGAACTCGATAGTTAAAAGAAGAGAAGAAGATAGAGATGAGTCATGAATATAGTACGAAAGATGAATATATTTACATAATTATATACTTAAATCGTTGTTTAGTTTTTGACGATGAGTGGAGTATAATTCTATCCATGACTGAAAATTAATATTATAGATAGCAAAAGAAGGTAAAGAGGGAGAGGGCAGGTAAATGAGAGGGTTAAAGAGTGCTAAAAAAAACTCAAGAGGATAAATTAAATATAAGAAAGAGGTTGAGTAAGAGTAAGATCACAAAAAAATAAAAAAAAGTGTTATAAGAGGTTAAAGAGGGAATAAACTAGTGGTAAAAGAGGTGATAAACTAGTGTTCGTGTGAAGAGGAAGTCTAGTATAGTGTTAGTGTAAAGAGTGAGTCTCCTATCCTAGAACTTAATATTAAAAAAGAGTCTAAGCCAAAAAGTGAGTCCAAAGAAAAAAGTTACTAGTAATAGTTTTTTGGAATTTTGAAAAAAAAATTAAACCGACTAGCTATGATTTTACGTTGGGCGCCAAACTGTAACGATACCTTCTTCTTCTCCAATAAAAGAGGGTAAAATAGATGTACCATTAAATTTAATATATTAATAATATACAGTATTTCATAAAAAACCTGCCTACCTATCTACCTATCCTAGAAACCGGCCTACCTACCTATCTGACACACTCTCAGGAGAGAAGAGGAGGAGGTTTAGAGTATAGTACTTGCGGGACGGCTTGGCAGACCACTCCAGGATCGCCTTCTACTCCACGATGTCTTCGTCGTACAGCAGCTCGAGCAAGGCGGTCTGGCAGTAGGCTCCCAACAAGGCGTCTGGGCAGCAGGCTCTCAGCAAGGAGTCAGGGCAGCGGGTACTGCACTTCCTCTTCCATCACTCTTCGTCAAAACTCGTCGAGAACTAAACTCTTCAAAAACTGGTCAAAGACTGCACTCCCGGAGATGGCCCCCAGCGCCTTTTATACCCAGCTCAGCGTTCAAAATCCATTCCATTCTCATTCTGTACCAGAATTCAAATTGTAGAGTCCAAAATAGTCCATCTTGCCAGTTATTTGATCAGCCAGTTATATTCGAGCATAATTTATTAAACCTCTTCGATAAAATCTGAGAGTGTGTTTTAGAAATTTATAATTATAATTTAAAATGCCGTTAATCAGTAGACAACCACAATATAATATACAATATTAAGCTAGTCCTATCGATAAAAGTGAATAACAATTATATAATAAAAGTATGAACAACCTTTTTAGTCTATTAGCCATTCAGTGACTACAAAGAAGAAGAAATTACAGTTTGTCAGCCTTGACGTAAAAAATGTCATGACAAGAAAATATTTGTTTTGATGGATGAATTATGGATTATGATTACAAAGAAAATGTAAGTTATTTGGTATTTGTAATAACAGATACTATAAGGCCGTGGGCAGTCCGCAGTGCTATGCTCGCCCAGACACTTGACGCATCTGGGAGTCGCATAGCAGTTGCTCTGCGCATGGCCATACAGTTGGCAACGGTGGCATTGTCCCACTGTTGCGGTTTTGTAGGGCTTTTCTATTGAGATACCGGATAGGGAGCAAATAGACTTAATCTTAAATATTGGGTGATGACCTTCGGATGGTTCACAAATGACAAGAACCATGTCGTACAATTCACCGCCTCTCGCTTTATGTAAGCGATGGACGGCGATCACTGGTATACCTTGATCGGCAAGGTCGTCTTTAATATCCTGTACTAGGATTTCTTTAGGGACACGTTTAATAATAACACGAGTGGGCGTGTCCTCGGGGAAGGAGAAAGTGTGAAAGGAAATATTCCTTTCACGGAGGGCGCGATATAATTCCCTATAGTCGTTCGACGTAGGGACGGTAACTTTAATGCCATTTTGGCATACACGGGCGTTTGTGTAGTTGATCTTTCGATCAACACATATCTTAGACACATCAGTCCATTTCCCCTTGTCCTGGATGTAAAAGGGGGGCGGAGGGCGTTGCTTCCTTTGAGGAAGTTTGGGCTATCGGGCTGGGGGGACGACTATCCTGCGCGCGAGTGGAGGTCGTTGGGACGGGGCTAGCGGGTCGTACGGGCATTTGAGTTGGGGACGGGGGTGACGCGGTGGTCTTTTTGGCCTTGCTGGCCTGGGAGGACTTCCCTTTCTTCCTCTTGCCGCCGGTGACGACTTGAAAGTCGTCTTCCGAGGATGAGGGGCATGATGACAAATCATTGTCGGAGTTGTTATTGGACATAGGTTCGGTGATGTCCATTTCACGGAATTCAGGTGCAGCGCACACCTGCACGGCGTCCATTGTTTTATGAACAATGGGATTAGTAGGTGGGCCGGAAACAATGGGTGATTTCGGGAATCGGGCGATCGGCACGACTTTGTCGGCGGGCGGGGCTACCTGGAAGTCTTTCGTTGTTTGATGAACAATGGGATCGGAGTTAATAAACACTTCCGTGAATTGACCAACTGGGATGCCTTGATCGGCAAGCGGGGGAGATAATGGGCTGTCAAGCGCGTCACTAAAATCAGCGACGTTGGCTTCGGTAGCCGGAGGACTATTAGCGATTTCACGCTAGATTTTTCCGCCATATTTGGCGGAAATAGCAGGGTTTTCCCTAAGGATCTCTAACAATATCTCCAAAATATTGGAGTTCGCCATGATTGGCGAATGGATCAAAAATTTAATGAGGAAATTTTGGAGATTTCTCTCCCGCGGGGGACCTATTTGAAGCCTAACTGGTCTAACTCCCCGGATGGATGGGTCCGGGGATGTGTAACCCTCCCAGTCGGGTAGAGACTGGAGGTGAGTACCTAATGGTGAGCCCTAAGCTTGTAACCGGTCGCCAGTCTTATTGTGCGAACCGGGCCCTATTGGGTCTAGTGCGAAGGGGTAGACACACCCAACCGACACTAGGTGAGTAGCTGAAAAGGAAACTCAGTAACTAGGTTTGACTAGGAGATCCCCCAAGGCCAAAACCTAGCACTTGACTCCAATTGACTGCTTCACCCTGAAGGGGATCAGCGGGTGCGTCGGGTCAGCACCCCCTTGGTTTTGTTGACACCGTGAGGTTTCCACCAAGGACCACGAAACTGTGGTTTTACCCTGAAGGGGCCAAACCAAATTGTTTTTGACGATACTCTGTTAGAGAAACAGGAAATCCTTCACCGCCTCGAAAAAGGCGGATCCGGACCAGGCGTCGTAGTCGGCGACTACGAATGACGTCACGGCGAGCGCGACGAAGCGATGACACAGACACAGAACGATAGAGAGCGCGGAGCGGTACGACCGTCGCGGGCGAGCGTCGGAAGCGGAATGACTCACCACTGACTGCCCACGCAGTGGGCGGCTATATTTATATGCGCGGTCGTAGGTGGCGCGCGTGGAGGAGCGCCAGTTACCACCGAGAGCACAGTGAAAGTTGTCTAAACAAGTAATTAGTGTTATTAATTCGCGTACGGACCGTTTTGGTGTTGTCTCTCTGCGAGTGTACGAGTGAACGCCGTTCGCTCGTACAGGCGCAGAGGGCGTCACCGTCGTAGCATCTCGACGCTTCGAGAGCGTCGTCGGTCGCGCGACGGGTGGGACTACCCACATTGCATTTTTATTGTGGGAAAAACTTTAAAACTCCTAAAATCAGTGCGTTTAATTAGAAAAAAAAACAATAGTGAGTGATGCCGAAGCCCGGCGCCCGCGGCTCTCCGGGCCGCGGCGGCGCCACATCCTTAGACGAGGAGGAGGAGCTCGTCGCTAGAAGGGGAAACCCGTCTCTGGGCAGGACCCCGTCGCTCCCGGAAATCGGGACAGCGACGGCAGGATCAACAAGGACGGATGGAAAAATGAAAACCCAGGGGAGGAGGGTTGCCGCCGACCCGCCGCCGCCGCCGGCGCCTGCGCGCGCTGCGCCCGTGACGGCGCCGAGTCGCCCGCAACTCCCTACCAAGGCAAGTCCCGCGACGCAGCGTCCGGTCGCTACCGGGCCCGCCGCTGCCCCGCGCGCCCCCGTTGGCGCTGCCTCCGCGCCCGCCGCCGCTGGCACCTCGCGTGCCCCCGCCGCCGCCGCGCACCCTTCTTTCGCGCGTGTATGCGTGACCCCGTCCCGGGATCCGCGCCTGCGTAAGGCTGCAGGACAGCCCGCATCACAAACGCCGCCGCGTATAGCCGCATACGACGCGCCCGCGACATGTTCGGCCGCATCATCGCGCGCGGGGTCCAGCATGTCGTGTGCGTCTCCGGACCGCGGAGCGCCCTCGCCGACACCTATGACGTCGGACTCGGAATGTGATCAGCCACCCGAGCCACGCCCGCAACGACGCCGCCGCAGCCCCCAAGAGGACTCGGAAGACGAGAGGAAAAGGTACCGTCCCGACCCGCCACCATCACGCACACGTCAAGAGTGTGCGTCAAGGCGACGCGACGATGACATACACTCTCGCTCGTCGTCGGAAGAAGACGGCGACGCCGAAGAGGTAGGTGAACAATCTGCACCTGCCCCCGCCACCACTTCTAATGCGGCCCCCGCCACCCCTTCAAATGTGGACAACGGCGGCGTTCGACGGCCCAAACGGCCACGATACCCTCCGCTGGTAGTGGAGCGCTTGCCAAACTGGGCACTACATTTCAGGGCACTTGCAGCCAAGCTGGGTCGGCCGCCAAGCGCTCGCCCATACGGCACCGGCGTACGCTTCACGCCGGAGTCAGAAGGTGAGTATCGGCTGGTCCAGCGCTACCTGACTGAGCTGGAGAAGGAGAGCGGCATTACAAGGTTCGCTTACTCCCTGCCAGCGGAGAAGCTCGTGAAGGTGGCCATTCGCGGGCTACCAGCCAACACAGAGCCCCAGGAGATAGAGGAGGAACTCCGCGTACTCGGATACGAGCCGGAGTACGTGCGCCACATTAGGGCACGACAAGGAAGACCCGGCTGCGTATTCTACGCCATGCTGAGGAGGACCCCGGACATCCGGTCCATATACGACACCTCTGTATTCTTGATGATGCGGGGTGTCAAGATTGAAGCATGGCGTGGGAAACGTGGGCCCGCACAGTGCCACCGGTGCCAGAAATTCCGGCACTCATCGCACCAGTGTCACCGCCCGCTCGCCTGCGTGAGGTGTGGAGAGGGACACGCGGCCAGAGACTGCCCACGTCCGAGGGAAGAGCCGGCCACCTGCGCGAACTGCGGTGGCCCGCACCCGGCGTGCCATGTCAAGTGCCCCGTGTTCCAACGGGAAATTCAGAACAGGCGGGCGGGGACTGTCGCCATCACGGCAGCCAACTCGCGCCGCCCCAAGCAACCTGTAGACATAGAAAAGAAACAAGTGGAGGACGGTCACGGCGGCGCATCACTGATGGCGGCAGCCAACGGACCCACAGAACGCGGAGAGGCCACTTCCTCCCGGCGGAGGAGGAGGAAACGCGGGGGGAAGGGGAAAGCGCAACCCCCCCCGCAAAACACAAACACGGCGGCTTCACAGCAGACCTCGCAGGCCGCCCCTGCCCCCGCCCAGAACAAGGCGCAGGCAGTCAACAAGGAGGTGAAGAAGGGCGCCGGCAAACCTAAACAGGCACGGCCGGCAACTCGCCAACAGAAGGCGGACGCCGTGCAAACCGGCGCCCCACAATCAAGCGTCAACAAAGAATTCACTGCCTGCGCTATTAAGATCCTGATGGACCTTATACAGGCCATCAGGCGGGGGCAAGACCCACAGCAGGCCATCCTGGATGGCCTGGCAACTCTACTCGAACTCACCAATGGATAAGCCACTCAGAATTATCCATTGGAACGCCCGCGGCCTGCGGAACAAGGTCGCCCTCCTCCGCCATCTCCTACGGGATCAGGACATCGACGTGGCGCTGATTAATGAAACGCACCTGGGACAGGAAGACAGGGTCAAGTTCCCAGGTTACGTCATCTACCGCCAAGACGAACGGTCGGCATCCACTCAAATCCGATATCTTGGTCTGGCAGTACTGGTGAGGCGAAGAGTCGTCCATCAAGAGCTGCCCCCCACGACTTCACTAAACCACCTGTACACGCTGGGTATACAGATGCACGTAGCCGGCGAGGATATCCAGATCTACGCAGCGTATAAGCCTCCGGATAAGTCACTGGATCTCGTAAAACTCCGTGACCTCCTTACATCAGTGCACCCAGTAATCCTCGCCGGAGACCTCAACGCAAAGCACCCAGCGTGGAACTCCAGCAGGATTAATCCTCAGGGGAGACGACTCTTCGCGGACGCGGAAGCCTTTGGCTACACAGTGTCCGGCCCAGAGACGCCTACCCGGTACCCAACAGACCCCAATCACATGCCGGACGTGCTGGACATTGTGGTCCACCAGAGGCTTAACTGCCAGATCACCCAGCAGGTAATAGACGACGAGCTACAATCAGATCACCAGCCAGTACTCGTCGTCCTATCGGGGATGCCGACCCGAGTGAAGCCGCCAGCGCCACGTCGACTCCTGGACTGGAACAGGTTCACAGAAAAGATTGAGGCCACGACGCCGGCTCGCCCTGTCACTACCGCCGCGGACGTCGATCAGTTCGCAGCCGACGTCACTGCTTGCATACAGAACGCAATAAGTGAGGCGGTCATACTGCCGCCGGCGCAGGGGAGAGGGCTATTGCCGCCCCTGTCGCCGAGCCTACGCGCTATGATCGCCGAGAAGAGACGGTTACGCAAGCAGTGGCAACAGACAAGATGCCCTACACTAAAGACCGAGCTGAATCGACTCGCGGAGAAGGTCAAGGCCGAGCTCAGAGCGTCGGCCGCCGCGAGCTGGGAGGAACTAATCGACACCGCAGCTGACAACTGGACATCAGTACACAGACTGTGCAGAGCATTTACGAATACCCCAGCCCCGGTGCGCCCACTACGAGGCAACGACGGGGCTCTCAAGTACATAGTGGAGGATCGCGCGGAGGTCTTCGCCGAGTACCTGGAGCGTCAGTTCCGCCCGAACCCGACTGACCAGCACGCACACGTCGCGGCAGTCGAGCAACACCTTGGAGGCTACTTCGCAACGCCGATAGCTCCCGATGAAGACCCCGTCTTTTTCTCGCCGGGCGCAGTCAGACGCGCCATCCTAAAAACCAAGCTCAAAAAGGCTCCCGGGGTCGACGGCATCACCAACGCCGTGCTACGCCACCTGCCGCACCGTATGGTAGCGGCGCTGGCGCGCCTGTTCACGGCGGTGCTGCGCACGGGGCCTTTCCTGCTGTGTGGAAGGAGGGGCGCGTCATCATGCTGCCCAAGGCGGGGAAAAATGTGCTGAAGCCGGAAAGCTATCGGCCCATCACCCTGCTGCCCACCATCTCCAAGGTGTTCGAAACACTCCTGCTGCGACACCTCACACCGCACATCACGCCGAGACCTGAGCAGTTCGGCTTCAGGGCGGACCATAGTACGACGCTTCAGCTGTCGAGGGTACTCTACCAGCTGTCCTCAACCATGAACAGGAAAGAATACGCGGTAGCAGTATTCCTCGACATGGAGAAGGCCTTCGACCGCGTATGGCACGACGGCCTAGTATATAAACTGGCCACCTCCGCCACGCCCCGTCGCGTAGTAAAGGTGGTCCAATCTTTTCTGTCCAACAGGAGCTTCAGGGTGGTGGTCGACGGAGCACTATCCTCACCCCGCCCCATCGAGGCGGGAGTACCTCAGGGCAGCTGCGTGTCGCCTGCGTGTTACTCACGTTACACGGACGACATCCCCACCACCGCCGACACGACGCTCGCGCTGTACGCTGACGACGCCGCGTACATCACTACTTCGATGAACGCGAAGCACGCGGCGACGAAGATGCAGCGCGCGCTAAACATGCTTCCCGAATGGCTCGCCAAGTGGCGGCTTTCAGTTAACGTGAGTAAAACGCAGGCTATACTTACAGGTTCTACGCAACTCCCACCACCGCTGAAGCTCCAGGGAGCCGAGATCGCATGGTCGCCGCAGGTCAAGTACCTCGGCGTCACCATCGACCGTCGGCTCTCGATGCGGCCGCACGCCAAGCAAGTCGCGGCGCAGACCAAGGTAGCTCGCTCACTGCTCTATCCAGTGCTATCGTCCCGCCTCCCGGCGCGTGTCAAGCTGGGCGTGTACAAAGCGTACTTACGCCCCCTGCTGACATACGCCGCCCCCGCCTGGTTCGTCCTCACTAGCGAGACGACACGCAGGCCGCTCCGCGCGCAGCAAAATGCAGCGCTGCGGTTGGTAGTAGGTGCCCCTCGCTATGTGAGGAACGACGTCATCAGGCGGGACCTCGGGATTGAGGGCCTGGATGAGTTCGTGCAGCGCCTCGCGAAGGCGATGTTCGCGCGTGCCGACGCCTCTGCTTGGCCCCACGTCAAGCACTTGGCGCCACTGCACGCGCGCCCGCCAGACGCGAGGAGGCTGCCCAGAGATCTGCTCCCGACAGACGTCGCGGCCGCATCCCCCCCGGACTTGACTCCTGGGTAAGTCGCCCCACTTTACACGCGGCTTACTCAAACAGTTATACTATTCATAACTACACTTCACCTAGTGCGTAACGTGTTCTAAGTTAATATAGGCACGTTACGTACTTAAACACTCATTCATGACTCTACATGCGCTATACATAACTAGCACCGAATAGCAGCGCACGCTATTCGGTGCAGACGCACTGAGCGGCGACACACAGTACAATGCCGCTCACACATACATACTCGGCTCTGCGGTTCGGAACGTGACCGGCTAGATCTGGAAGCGGGACGGACGAGAGCCCCGCATTCACTATAGGTGCGCCAGAGTCGGCACTCTCGTCGCTGGTCGGCTCCCGCTGGGCTTCCCCCGTATGGGGGTTTCACCCGGCGGGGTCAGACCGCCGCACGGTGGGCTGAAAATCGGCTTTCATAGACTTAGGCATTTTATTTTGCAAGTGCGAGTTTTTTTGCCGGATATCACTTCTATTAGTTATAACAATATACAAAAATGACACCAGAATTGATTCTGCACAGAAACGAAGGAATTATAATTTTTTTACGAAAATTTTGTATGGAGCTAGTATGAAAAATCGAAATATCTCTAAAACGGCAGCGATAACCGTAATATCCTTATAGGGGGTTATAGTACTAATTATTTATGATTTTTTGACATACGTTACATAATGGTTGTAGATGCCTTTTTTTTTAAAAATCGTCAAAATATTTTTATTTATTTTTACATATTTAAACGTTCCTTTTAGTGTTTAAGTTGAAGAATTCAGAGCTTTAACAACTCTTATCATAAAATAGCATCACCCCTATAGACCTGAAGGACTAGACAGAGGTGTGTAGTGTCTTGTTGATCTTGTAAGATTTCCAACAATACCAAATAGTTGAATATCAGTGTCAAAGTGCCCATGCTGTCGCTTCTTTTTGAAAGATAGGGGAATGAAATTGTTAATTGATCATACCCTAAAAGTATGATTACAACATAACCGGACACATAATAATAATAATATCCTTATGGGGGATTATAGTACTAACATTATTTATTTTAACATATGAAAATGTTCAAAACGATCCATGAACTGTGTCAAAGTTAAGAACATCGTTAGGAAGCATGCTTTTTCCCCAAATATTAAGAATATGTGAAAAAAAAGACTGTATATAAACTTTTTATTGATAGGTAATTTAAATAAAACAGAAGTAACAAAAATAATATCTAATAAATTCAATTATACAAAATACATATTTGAAACTATAATTTATGAAATTATTAACTAAACATATTGGTACAATAAACTAACATAAATAACAAAAGAACATAAAGAAAAATAATTTACATATCTCTTGCTCTGTAAGTACACCCTTACACCCCTGAATGCCGGGGTGTATGACTATCATTACAGCATAGGTTTTGGAATTTGAAAAAAGAACTGTCATACTCATACTGCACGAAGAATATTAATTTTAAAAAGTTAATTTTTTTTTTCTCGGTATCGATTAATTACTCGAATCGGAATCTAGACAATTTATTTTATAAAGATTTTATTTTAAATATGGAACTATTTGTTTCCACATCGTATGTTAGATGGAATCGATTTAAAAATCAAACTGGCCAGCAAGATTTGACGCGCTTGCGTGCGTGAAAAAAAAAGGCAGTCTATTAGTAGGCGTGAAAGCATCGCGAAAATAATTAATTTTCTTGTTTGAGTTCTTTTTCAAAAGTTTTAAACATGTCTAGTGACGAAGACATAGATCTAACGCCCGATTTTATTAAAGAAAGGGCAAAAACAGTTGTCGAAAATATATTACCGCCGAACTCGAAAGAAAGATATGTAAAGGCATACGACGAATTTATGAAATGGCGGTCAGAAAAAAAAGTGAAATCTCTTTCTGAAAGTGTTTTTATATCATATTTTGATGAATTATCTAAGAGGCTACAACCTTCCAGTTTATGGTGCTTTTATTCCATGCTAAAATCTACAATGATGACAAAACATGACGTGAATTTGAAAGATTTTTCTAAACTTACTGCTTTCTTGAAAAGGCAGTCTGACGGCTTTAAAAGCAAGAAATCGAAGGTATTTACTGCAGAAGAAGTACAGAAATTCTTAAATGAAGCTCCGGATGAAATTTATTTAGCAATAAAGGTACCTACGTATTTACTTGCCCTTTTTAATAAGTTACCAAAATATTTCACAGAAATACTATGCGAATTTGGTGCCTTTAATACAACTTATGTCTTTTTTACAGGTTGTTCTAATTTTTGGGATATCGGGAGCCTGCAGAACCGTGGAATTGACAAACTTGACAATAGAAAATGTAGAAAAACATAACAAATTACTACTCATAAAACTGCCTAACACGAAAACTAAAATTGACCGGTCATTTGTTGTGCATGAAGAATTTGCAAATTATGTTGAAAAATATCAAGCTCTTCGGCCTGAAAACGTGGATACAAATCGTTTTTTTCTTAATTACAGTAGAGGAAAATGCCACAGACAAGTAATAGGAAAAAACAAATTTACAGGCATGCCAAAGCAAATAGCCACATATTTAAAACTGAGTAACGTAGAGTTATACACCGGGCATTGCTTTCGCAGAACATCAGCGACTCTATTGGCTGATTCGGGAGCCAACCTCACTCTGTTAAAAAGGCACGGCGGCTGGAAGTCCAGCAAAGTGGCCGAAGGTTATATCGAAGATTCGATGGCAAACAAAAGCAAAATTACTTCTAAAATAACAGAAAATATAAACTTAAAATCACCACGTCAAAGCACATCATCTGAGCCATTTTTTAATGAAGAAAATAGTACCAGTCAACTGCCGCCATTTACGATGCAAGAACCTCAAGTCACTCAAACTCAAGTCTTATCATCACAAACTCATATTCAAACTATAAATATACCTAAAAAGAACGTGACCATATCTCTTACAAATTGTAATAATTTTACTATTAATTTTAATTAAATACACATTTTTTTCTTCTTAATAAATGTTCATTGAAACCTGCTGTCTTGTTGTTTACTTACCTCACAATCGATATGTAAAGCAGAGTATTTATCTCGGGCGTAAGCATCAATTGCATACTCGGGTTAATTAGCGCCTTCGCTTCGCTCAGGCGCCAAAAACCTCGTATGCAATTGATGTCATACAGCCCTTGGTTAATAATCTACTATAAATTTTACAAATTTTCTTTACAACTTTCGTTGTCGGACTCCAATTCCGAGTCAGAATCCAGATCGGATATACCTACAAACTCGAACTCAGTTTCCGGAAACTGTATTAGGTCGAGAGTTTCAGCAAAAAAGGTTGTCTTCCTTTTGGCATCTAACTTCGGCCTTTGTGCACTTAGAAAAGGATCCGAAGAAACAACAAGCATATTTAGGATATCTTGATTAGAATCTTGCCTGCTTCTTTTCCGCGAATGATGTTCCCGGAACCTCCTAAAATCTTTGTTTCGAGACTCTGAGGCTTCTTCCGAGAGAGTCCCAATCGGGACAATATCATTTTTTTCGATTATGTCAGCTCCGTGTATTAATAGTTTATGTACGGTTGATGACATGTAGTACCAGTCGTATAATTCCACGTACTTTTCTGCTGTTTTGCGAGCAAAATCTTTAAATTTGATGACATCGATCTTCTCACCAGATGTTATTGCTTGCAAAATAACAGCAAATCTTTTTATCAGGTTTTGATCCAACCCAGTAATAGCTGCAGTTTTATTGGGAAACTCGAAAAACTTCCTTGCGGTATTCCCGTCATTGGTAGTTCCCGAGCCTTGTTTTACTATATCAATTAACAGATTGAGCTCCTCTTTAAATTTATTTTGAATGTTTTTTTTCTGTTTTGTAACATATCTTTATGCTCATTACTTCTTGCTGCCCACTGTTTGAAGTCAAGTCTGTACGCAATGTGTAACAGACATTCCATGCAATTTATACGGGCATGTAGGGATGATAGGCCAAATTCATATATGTCAGAACACACAGTTTTTGATGTTACAGCATCTAAGTGGTTCATTTCTGTTGGTTTTGCTAAGCACAGGTAGCATGATGCATTTGATCTAGCTTCAGAAAGGTACGTGCAGACTTTTGCGTCGATCATTGTCATCATTAGTTTATGAGTCACCCTGTTACTATTAATGCACTCTGTGGGGTTAAGGGCCTCAATTTCCTCATCCATTTTTCTTTTGTTATCAATGACAACTGCATGGCTTTCTTTTACAAAAGTGAACTGAACCGGACGACAATAAAAAGTTGAGCATGGTTTCGGGTTTGTCCATATAGTATTATCTCCATCTGTCAGTTTCAGTGGCACCAAGGAGGTCATGAAAATGCTTGAATCATCATGCTCGCCGTCCATTTTCTGCTTGTATCGGCTTTGATTGGAAGCACCATCAAATCCCCACTTCGATATCAGCTTTAACTGCTTATTTTCCACATTATCAGAAAGACTTTGAAGAATCCGCTTCACCGTGATGTCAAGTAAAGCTTGAAGTGTAATTCTAGCTGATGAATCCGTAACTGATACTGATTGATTAGGAGGGTAGCATGCAAGCTTAGTTTGTTGCAGTTTATAGTAGGATGGGTAAATATCCTTAGCACCTTCCCGAATGGCAGTCTCTCGCAACGTAATATATTGCCACTTTGAAAGCTTAAGTGAAAGAAGCAATCCAAGTGCTTTCTCTGGTGTAAATATTACTGTTTTCTTAATGCTTTCCTTGATTTTAACGGCAGCTTCTGGATTTTTGATCATATAATTGATTACAGATGCGATATCTTCATAACCTTCTTCATTTAAACGTGCTGCAGCTGCATATGCCAATTCACAGGAATCCTCGCCTATGTGCTCACTAGATCTTCTCTTTTTCTGTTTGCTTCCCAGATCTTTGAATGGTTTTCGGGACCTTTTTGTCATTGTTCCAACAGTCGATGATGTCGAAGGTTCTGGAGAGACTGAGCGTGCTCTTGGTATCTCATCAACAGTTGGTTCTTGATTTATTAAAGTTTGCACGCAACTCGGCCAATCAATATTTGCTTGCAACCACTCTCCGTACGTATTTCTAAACTTATCAAAGAATCGTTTAGATTTCTGCCACCTGTTTAAAGCAGCTCGCGTGAATCTCCGGCAAAATTCTTTGAGAGTTACTTGATCTTCGGCAGAAAGGCAATCGCCTATGCGGGACACAATTGCACTAAACAATACTTCATGATTAAATGAAGGACACTCACTTTTTAGAAGAACAAACAAATCTAAGTTGGTGATTAAACTTTCCATTCTAAGATTTTGTAGTCGCAAAGCAAATAGTTTTAGTGTTAGCAGTTACACGGTTGTGAACAATCTAAATTATGGAACAAAATTATAGCCCTTTTATTGTATAAAGTCAATAATTAGTTAACTACCCTCATTAAAGTTATAAAAGATATGATAATAAAAATTTATAATCGTCAAAAACATTTCGTAGAACTCATAGTAGAACTAATCAACATTAGCAAATCACATTAGCTCACTAATTATAAAAAGGTGAATGCAGTTCTTAGTTGGTATTGCTGCGAGATATTTCAAATCATTTAATCACTTAATAGGCTCATTAGAATCAGAAGACTACAACCATCATTCTAATTACTTAATTACTTGTCATCAGACTCATTAGATGACTACACAATATGTTATTTTGTATTTTGAACGTATGCAAGGTTTTAAAATTCCTTTTGTGTCGATATTATTATGTGTCCGGTTATGTTGTAATCATACTTTTAGGGTATGATCAATTAACAATTTCATTCCCCTATCTTTCTAAAAGAAGCGACAGCATGGGCACTTTGACACTGATATTCAACTATTTGGTATTGTTGGAAATCTTACAAGATCAACAAGATACTACACACCTCTGTCTAGTCCTTCAGGTCTATAGGGGTGATGCTATTTTATGTTAAGAGTTGTTAAAGCTCTGAATTCTTCAACTTAAACACTAAAAGGAACGTTTAATATGTAAAAATAAATAAAAATATTTTGACGATTTTAAACAAAAAAAAGGCATCTACAACCATTATGTAACGTATGTCAAAAAATCATAAATAATTAGTACTAAAACCTCCTATAAGGATATTACGGTTATCGCTGCCGTTTCAGAGATATTTCGATTTTTCATACTAGCTCCATACAAAATTTTCGTAAAAAAATTATAATTCCTTCGTTTTTGTGCAGAATCAATTCTGGTGTCATTTTTGTATATTGTTATAACAAATAGAAGTGATATCCGGCACAAAAACTGGCACTTGCAAAATAAAATGCCTAAGTCTATGAAAGCCGTTTTTCAGCCCACCGTGCGCCGGGGTGTCGTGAAGAAACGGCGCCGAAAATCGGCGTCGCGGCGCGCCTATAGTTATACAATAGCAATTAATCACGCGGGTGTGCGTTGCCGTTCACTTTTGAACAGGCGCTTTCAACGCACACCCGAACATCTACGCCGCTACTAGGCTACCTAATGACGGTCCCGTGTTTACGGGACACGGCAGGCTCCCGCGGGAGTGGGGCAACCCCCGTGACCGCTCGCCGCGCCCCTGACGGAGCGCAGCGACTGCCCAGACGGCGCGCGTGGAGAGTGCTCGATGTTAACTCATGCCGCGTCCACCAATCTACGGCCGGCATTTACATGCATATACTACACTAACTATATACATTGGCTCTCCAAAAAAATGCTATTTACAAAACAATTCTATACGATACAACGATATGGGTTCTATATAATAACTAAATGATTCTACATGATAAAAACGACTCTACATAACAACGAAAATTAAATCTACCATGCACAATCTTCGATACTATTCTATGATTATATCTACTTATTATCTATTCTAGGTTGCTGCACTCCCTAACACACCGGCTATGACAATTTTATACAAATCTCAAAAAATTAAAACATTTCGTGCAAAATTGTCGGATCAGGTGAGGATTTGTATAGGAAGTCAAATTAGTTAGGTAGTCATGTTTGGCTTTTAGTTAGAGCGTGGTACGAAACGATCAGTCAGCTAATAACACACGCACTTGGCTGTTATAAAAACTACGGAACCCTACACTGCGCGTGCCCCGACACGCACTTGACCGGTTTTTCATAAAAAATCTAGGTTTTTGATCAAAAACCTAATTGTATGAAAAACCTGCGACACACACACCACTGCTGTTCCTTTTCGTAGCTTTTCTGGTTGTCCCGCGGGGAATAGACCAGCACAAATCTGTAAACATTCGCCTCCCCAAGCAATGTTCGCGCTCCTCGCTCGCCTTGAAATCGCTTCTCTTGCGAGGAAGAAATCTAAGTGAAAGTAAAATTTTTAATATTAAGATCGTAGTCATAACACACGGTTTAACACGCACACACACGGTTTTAACGATTGGATATTTCTATTTAGTTTGAAACATATAAATTATACACACATTTGTTATCCCTTTTATTTTGATATTCGACGGGATTCAAAGAAAAAAAAAATGGAACATCTATACTAATATTATAAAGAGGTAAAATTTGTAAGTTTGTATGTAGGGGGTAATCTCTGAAACTACCGAACCGATTTTGAAAATTCTTCGCTTACATGTAGCTGCATTATCCCTGAGTGCTATAGGCTATAAATTATCTTTATATCATGCATATTAGCCGAGCTATTATAATCTTTGTCAAGCAAGTCGGAAAATTGTACCTCTTAAAATAGAATTATTTGCATGCGCTGCCTAAACAGTTGCATAAAACTGAAAACAATGTAAATTATGGCAAATTATATTTTAGCAGGTATAGGAGGATTTATGTAAAAAAAGATTTTTTAACATACTTACTTTTCAGTTTCATTGGAGCAGCAGTCGGTATGTTTAATTCGCAAAAAGGGGCCCACCGCTTGGACAGTTATTACAGAATACGTCGCTGATAATGTGGGATGAATGCACAATGAGCGATAGAGCTCATGTTGAATCAGTGGATCAAACGCTTAAGGACTTGAGAAATTCAGTTGCTATCATGGGTGGTGTCACCTTTGTGTTTGCTGGTGACTTTCGGCAGACACTTCCCGTCATCACAAAAGGGACCCGTGCGGACATCATAAAGGCGTGTCTTAAATCGTCACCTCTATGGAGTATGGTCCAAACTTTAACCTTACGAACTAATATGAGAGCCCACCTAATCGGAAATACAGATAACGATTTTCCACAACAGCTACTCAAAGTTGGAGAAGGGTCTTTTTCTTCTCAAACCTTGGGCACTAACGTTGCGGAAAATGAGACTGTAGGCCGAATTGTTCACGATTTGCAGCAACTCATAGATGCAGTTTATCCAGACCTTGAATATTAATTAGATAGAGACATTCATTAGCTTTGTTCAAGGGCTATCATTTCACCAAGAAACGATACAGTCAATGAAATCAATAAGGTCAATTCAAAATTTACAAGTCCATTGATACAGTGTGTAATGTCGAGGGTGTAGTCCATTATCCGCAAGAATTTTTAAATTCCTTGAATCTGCCACCTCACGAACTGCTCTTGAAAACTGGAACGCCTATTATGCTTTTAAGGAATTTAAGCCCGCCCAACCTGTGTAATGGCACAAGGCTACTAATTAAAGATTTAAAAGATAACTTAATTGTGCCTTAATAACCTAATTGTGATAGCCTATAGCCTTTCTCAAATATTTTTTAAATTCGAAACAGTAGTTCCTGAGATTATCGCGTTCAAACAAACAAATAAACTCTTCAGCCTTATATTATTAGCATAGATTGCTGTTGCCCGCGACTTCGTCCACGTTTCCGTCGTTTTTCGTAAAAAAAAGTAGCCTATGTCCTTCCTCACGGTTCAGTGATTTTGATGTAACACACAGATTAACTTTCGTAATTTAGTAGGGAAATCGTGGGTTAAGAACTGGAGTAGCGTAAGGGCAAATTGATAACTTCACGGGAGAGCCGAAAAATAACTCAAATTTACCTACCGTTATCTTATAGCTCTTTTATGGCAAAATCGGTAGTAGTTAGATATCTGATTTTTACTAATAATAAAGCTTTATTTATCGGCTACAGAATAGTGTAACTTTTTGGTCAATCAAAAAATGATTTCATATTAATTTTGTTCATTTCATTAAGAAATTAATTGTCATTAAGTTTATTTTTCAAAAAATGGTTGATATACGTTGTTGGCGACTGGCTGGAAATGCTAGAACCTGTTTTATATATTTTTTATTTAATTGATTTTTGTTTTTTGTACAGTTTTGACGGGTGACTTTTGCTTTTTGTGTGTCCGACGTATTTTAAGCTAGTTTGTCTAATTTAAATAAATATTAGTTACAAGAACCACCATCACATCGTTTAATTCATCTTTTTAAATACAGTCGACACGCTCACCAACATTTTTTGGTCCATTCGTCGCCTAAATTTACCATCCCATTAAGTGTTAATTTTTTTCCATTATTTCAATTTCACACGATGGTGGTTACACGTAGTCAAACTAAGTTAGTGGTGAACGTGACGTCATCAAATCCCGCTGAATCACATCGCGAAGAAAATATTCCGATCTCTCTCCGCGACTGTGCCCAGCCAACGCCGTGTGGGAGCGCAACTAATCCACCGGCCACCATGACAAGGAACTCACCACCAGAGGGAAGTATTAGAAACGTTGCACACCAGCAAGAAACAACAGTACTCCCTACGAGCTCCAGTGTCAGAACCAAGCCAGTCGACAAAGGACACACTAGACACAGCGCTACACATTCGCGCACTTCTTCTGTACTTGCACAAAAACTGGCCATTGAGGCCGAACTTCAGCAACGGCGCGTAGAGCGTGAACGTGAGTTATTAGAACGAGAGCGTGAACGTGAACATCGTGAACGCGAACGTGAACAAAAACTTTCACGTCTGCAACAAGAAGCAGACGAGTTAGAGTTACGTGCGAAACTCGCCTTCCTGGAGGAACATTCTGATAAGTCGTATAGTAGCTCTTCTCGTAGTTCTCATAAAGAACGTGTCAAAGCATGGGTGGGTGATCAAAAGACACCTAATTCTCAACTTGACAATTCCTTACAAGCGGCGACATACAACGGTCATGCACCGAAAGTTAGCAACCCGGCTTTTACATCAGCTGACATTCCACCTGACCCCATTTCACAACTAGCGTAGGCCATTTCTTCACTACCCGACCGTCAGAAAAGACTTCAGCTAGTTCCTTTTTCAGGAAACATTAATGAATGGTTAGCTTTTAAATGTTCTTATGAGCGAACTAAAACCTTTTTCACCCCTTCAGAGAATTTAGCACGTCTTATCACCAATGTACGCGGTGCGGCGCAGGTTGCTATCTCATCTATCTTGTGGGAAGCACAAGACCCGGAAGAGATAATGTCTGCGTTGGAACAGAACTACGCGCGGCCTGAGCTGTTGGTCGCACAGGAGATTGCTGGACTTCGGAGTTTAAAGATAAGTAGCCCAGAACTTTTAAATACCCTGGCTAACAAGCTCCGAAACTGTGTCGCTACCATTAAGTGGCTAAAGCAAACCGAGTACCTGTCCTCTATCGAGCTTCTTCTGACAGTGCTTTCAAAGCTTAGCGAGAACACTAGAGATCGTTTTACCGACTATGCTGCCACACACAAACCTTTCGAGCCTACACTCACTAAATTAGAGCTGCTTTCTAGGTTTTTAGTCATTGAAGCGGAGCGACAACTAAACTTCAATTTTTTGATTGACGTAACAGCAAGCTCTTCGCAGAGTAAGGCCCCAAGCTCTTCACATAGTAAGACCCAAAACTTTTTGAATGTCCATGCCACCGATTCTACAGACAAAAATACTGAAGTACGTACTGTAAACAAGGTACACATGCAGTAAATAAGTGTAAGGCGTTTTCATCTCTTACTGTTGACGACAGATGGCACTGGGTGCGAGAAACCAAAACGTGTTACAGGTGCTTAAAATCTAACCCGCAAGCGTTGCGGCGTTAGTAATTGTACTAGGCGTCATCACGCCCTTCTCCACGGCGATTCACAGTATAAAAATAAAGCCTCTACTAACATTTCCAATTTACCACAGGGCGCTACTAATAATGTCGTTGAGCTTCATCAAGCTGGTGACGTCGTGGCCACTACATGCGGTGTACCTGCAACGGGCGTCCGAGGGCTACTTAAGATCCTGCCAGTCACCTTAGAGGGACCGCGTGGTACTATCAATACCTTCGCGCTGCTTGATGAGGGCAGTACTGCTACACTTATCGACGGTGATACAGCGACACGTATCGGGGCAGAGATCACCGACCGACAACAATTACGTGTCACAGGTGTAGGTGGTATGTTCCTCGATACGGAGGTATGCTACGTAAACTTTCACATACGGGGGCGGGACTTACCTGAACAACACTTTATTCAGGGCGCACGCAGCATCACTCCTCTTCGCCTTAGTCCGCAAACCATAGATTTTGACGAAATTTCAAAATACGACCATCTATTAGATCTGTCTAATATGCTAGTATACCAAAACGCTGTGGCGACCGTGCTTATTGGAGCCGCTGATTGGCACCTGTCTTTAAGCCGTGAGATGCGCGTAGGTAGAAAAAACGAGCCTGTAGCTTCAAGAACGCTCTTAGGCTGGGTTCTGCATGGCGCTATTTCCACAGTTTCCAAGCCTGTCGATTTTATTCATGCTATTTCTGAAACCGATTACGCATCGCGAACTATTGATTCTCTTGAGGCGCTGGTAAAAAGACAGTACGAAATAGATTCTTTAGGCATTCATAAGCATGTGACCAGGCAAAACAGTGATGATGCACGAGAGGTAAGCTTAGTTGAGTCTTCAGCTCGGAGATTAAGTACAGGGCGTTTTGAGGTAGGATTGCCTTGGAAAAAAGAGGCAACAGATAATGTACCCGACAGTTACCCTCAAGCCTTATCTCGCCTTAAGTCTCTAGAGAAACAGTTGGCTAAAGATGAAAATTTGGCGTCAGCATATAAGAATTTTATAGACGGTGTCATTCAAAAAGGATACGCGGAAGAGTGCGCATTATCATCGTATCATCAAAATTATTTAAAATCTCCAATCGGCGAATCTATAAGGTGGTACTTACCACATTTTGGTGTATACCATCCGCAGAAGCGCAAGTTGAGAGTTGTACATGACGCTGCAGCTGCTACCAGGGGTGTCAGTTTAAACAATATGCTGCTACAGGGCCCTGATTTACTGCAATCTTTGTTGAATATTTTATTTCGTTTTAGGGAGGGGCCTATAGCATTTAATGCGGACATTAGAGAAATGTTTCCTCAAATAAAAATAAAAGAAACTGATCGTGATGCACTTAGGTTTTTATGGCGTGATGGTAACACTAAAGATGTTGTCAAAGAGTATAGGATGTCATCTTTAATTTTTGGTGCGGTCTCTAGTCCTTTTATAGCCGTGTTTATTAAAAATAAAAATGCCAAAGAATTTGAGAGCAAATATCCTGAGGCCACCCACTCCATTATCCATGACCATTATATGGACGACTATATTGGAAGCGAGTTTCACCTCGGCGATGCCACTCGTTTGGTTTCCGATATAGTCACAGTTCACAAATCGGGTGGTTTCGAGATGCGTTCCTGGATATCAAATGTACCAGAGGCACTTGCGTTGGTACCTAAAGAGCTACATAACAATTCAGGATCCGAAATTTATTTACCTCCAGATCGTGACGTAGGTACATTAGGTGTAAAGTGGAATCCTTTTAATGACACCCTAGGTTTTCGCACAGGCCACAAATTGATAGGCTCACAGTCACCGCTGACTAAACGAGGTTTACTCTCCAGTGTAATGAGTGTTTATGATCCTTTAGGCTTGCTTATGCCAATAGTGATTCAGGGCAGGATTTTAATTCAAAAACTTTGGAGGGAGGGTACTGACTGGGATTCACCAGTTCCCGCAAAGTACAAAGCCGAATGTAAATCCTGGTTTGCACAACTCGCATCAGCAGCTAGTCTCCGTATTCCGAGGTGGTATATGGGCAATCCAGACCAGTGCGACACTCAACTTTATATCATAGCAGACGGGGGGGAACAAGCCTATGCTTGTGTTGCGTATTGGCGCTACACTTTTATTAATGGCTCAGTCAGGCTTGCTTTAATAGGCAGCAAAGCGCGTGTTGCTCCCCTGAAGCCACTTTCAATTCCGCGTCTCGAATTACAAGGTGCTATTATCGCAACGCGTTTTGCGCAAAGTATTTTGCGTGCTCATCGGACACAACCTTCCGCCGTATTTTACTGGACTGACTCTACTACGGTTTTGAAATGGATCCGAAGCGACGCACGTACATTCAAAGCGTTCGTTGCTCACAGGTTAGGCGAAATTTTGGAACTTACAAATCCATCAAACTGGAGATGGCTTCCAAGCGAACTCAATATCGCTGACGATGCTACGAAGCCAAAACGTGTAGAACTCACTTCATCACACAGATGGTTTGCTGGCCCTTCATTTTTACTTCACCCTTCTACAGAATGGCCACGCGAACCAGACTGCACCCATGAAGCTCCAGGAAATTCTGAGTTAAAATCAGAGTTCGTGGGCTTTCTAACGCACACTCCATTACTTGCACCACCGGTTCCTGATCCTTCTCATTTTAGCAGTTGGCTACGTTTATTAAGGGCATCGGCTCGCGTTTTCCAAGCCGTAAGAATTTTTTTGTCTTCGTCTCGTTCACCGCGCTTAATTGCTAAATTTTCAGATGATACCGCGTCACCTTCGCAACTTTCAACCGTGGACACATTCCGAGCAGAGAAGATGCTTTTCCTGAGAGTTCAGACGGACAGCTTTGCGGAAGAACTGAAGACGCTGAGAGCCTCACAGCCAGTACCTAAGAGTAGTAGGATAGCCGCGCTTGCTCCGATCCTTTACGAGGATGGTTTATTAAGATTAAATTCACGCATAAGAACCGTTCCTGGAGTTAGTGAGAGTATGAAGTCGCCCATCATCCTGGATGGCCATCATCGGATTGTACACCTTATAATCCTACACAAACACTGCGAAGCTGGCCATGGTAACCATGAGATGGTGCTGAACGAAGTTCGTCAACAATTTTGGATTTTGTCAGCAAGAGCAACGATTCGCAGCGTCGTCAAGGGGTGTGTGTTATGCAGGAGACAGAAGGGCCGCCTTGTGACACCACCTACAGGGGATTTACCACTTGAGCGCCTCGATCACCATAAGAGGCCCTTTACGCATGTAGGCCTAGATTACTTCGGCCCGGTAGAAGTGGCAGTGGGTCGCCGACGAGAAAAACGTTACGTAGCCCTATTCACCTGTCTAGTCACAAGGGCCATACATCTGGAGATAGCTGCATCGTTGGCCTCAGATTCGGCGATCATGAGCCTCAGACGTTTGATAGCTCGGCGTGGGACTCCATCAACAATATTTTCCGATAACGGAACCAACTTCGTTGGAGCTAGCCGCGAACTAGCATCATTCTACCATCAAGATGTCGAGAACTTTGCGACCAGCCGCAAAATATCGTGGCGGTTCATACCACCCGCCTCTCCATTTATGGGAGGTGCGTGGGAGAGATTGGTGCGTTCAGTAAAAACAGCCCTACGCGCTACATTAAAAAACAGAGCCCCACGCGAAGAAGTTTTTAACACTTTGTTGATCGAAGCTGAATCCATAATTAATTCTCGACCGCTCACCTACGTTCCAAGTTCACCAGACGCCCCAGAAGCCATAACTCCATTTCATTTCATCCTTGGCTCTTCATCAGTAGCTCCATGGCCAGTTAAGCTCTCGGATGCAGACCTACTTCGAAAATCTAACTGGAGACACGCTCTCAGGCTGGCTGATCATTTCTGGCAAAGATGGCTTACGGAATACCTGCCTACATTAATTCCACGTGGACGCTATGCTAGTAACGGAAACATTTTGAATGTAAGTGAAGGTGACGTGGTCGTGGTCGCGGACAATTCTCTGCCTAGGGGTCTTTGGCTCCTAGGCAGGGTGACTAAAACTTTTACGGGACCTGACGGGCTGGTCCGTGTCGCAGACGTGGCCACTAAAGGAGGTACCTTGCACCGACCAGTCCGCAAGCTCGTACCTCTAGTAGCCGAATCCCAGCCAGTTGCCACTACGGTTTAGTGTTCCACTAGGGGCCCGGAATGTTGGCGACTGGCTGGAAATGCTAGAACCTGTTTTATATATTTTTTATTTAATTGATTTTTGTTTTTTGTACAGTTTTGACGGGTGACTTTTGCTTTTTGTGTGTCCGACGTATTTTAAGCTAGTTTGTCTAATTTAAATAAATATTAGTTACAAGAACCACCATCACATCGTTTAATTCATCTTTTTAAATACAGTCCACACGCTCACCAACATACGTCATTTTGGCTGATAATAACAAAAATCTTCTAAAATTAATAATCCCTCGTGGCTACTTTAAAAAAAGTACCGTAAAGTGGGGCTATTTGGTATGTTTTTTATGAAAAATTATGTTGTACACAAAAACTACTTAGGTTATGAGCTTAGACAATTTTTTTTACGATTAACCTTGTCAATACCTTCTAGAAAAATATGGTTGTATTTATGTATTGAACATAGATACAGAGATTTTTTTTTTCAAAAGTGCTATTCCAAATATCGCTGGTTTGGGGCTTTTTGTAATCGACATATTCTAACTTTGTTTTTCATCTATCTATGGAGCTGTATCAATTTAAACAGGTCTTGCGATATTTGGACCAACAGAAGGATAAACAGCCTTTCTTTATATCATAGGTTTGTGGTTTAATTTTAAATAAAAAGCCAAATATTTAGCATCGTAACATTTATTATGAAAAAAGCGATTCGCCACTTAGGGGCTATTTGAAATCTATAGTAATCGTATACTAACAATTGTTTATGAATTAAGGCTATATTTGGAACATTTAAGGGAAAGGTAAAAATATACTTAAACATTGAGATCTTTGTAAAACGTGAAATAGGTAGGTACCTACCTACCTAAGTAAGTAGGTTTTTGAATGGTTTACCACTCTTTCCGGGTACTTTGTGCCTCTTTTATAAATATAGTTTTTACAACCTGGATCATCTGTAAGGCTGGTCTCGTCATAATTAATAATACAGTCTGGAGTGACACCATCGACAGACTTCACATAATTGTCGAAAAAACTATCAATTACATCACTTGTAATTTTGGCTCGATCAGTAGAAATATTAGACGCTTTACGATTTGAAATTGCTGATTTATGTCTTATCAAAAAATTGCGTGCCCAATCAGTCCCTGGTAAGTTATTTTTAAGCCCATATATATTTTTGCCTATTTTGTTCAAATATTTTTGAGCTAATACTCGAAGATCCATAAAATCGAAGGGAAATCCCCATTCAGTTAAAATTAATATGTTTCGTATAAACGAAT
Source organism: Tholera decimalis (assembly GCA_943138885.2). Lineage (NCBI taxonomy): Eukaryota > Metazoa > Arthropoda > Insecta > Lepidoptera > Noctuidae > Tholera > Tholera decimalis. The sequence continues at coordinate 39,940,250 of OW964573.2, read as the reverse complement.
TCTCCTCTTCGGGAGTAAACAATGTTGGATGTCCAGGTTTATCTTGCGTGCAATTTAAGTTTCTATATTTCCTACATAGCGTGCTCTTAGGTATGTCATAAGTATTGGCAGCATCAGTTAGCTTAAGTTTTCCAGACTTAACAGCCTCTATGGCGTTTTCCAAATTTTCCTTTGAATAACTCTGATACGGTGCAAAATTTTTACCATTTCTGGAACTAGTGTACTTTCTTTGGTAAGTACGCACCATATTACCGGAACTGTAATATAAAATAAAAAAGATATGAGAAGCTTCCCCTTAAATTTATACATAATACGCATTTGGGGCTATTTGAGACGGTGATCTTAAACTTAGTAAAACTAAAACACACAAACCAGGGGTTATTGGGAACAAGATAAAAAAAAATATAAAATAGCCAAATAGCCTCAAATTCGTGCCTAAAAGCCCCATTCTCAAAAACACAAAAAATATGGCGTCTAGAACAAGCTACAATACAATTGAAAACACCAATAAAATCCCAAGAAAACATATGTCTACATGACTAAACTCATTTTCCACTTACCTTTAAAATTTTGGTGTATCAACTGGATGTAAAACATGTACAAATTTACTCGATTAAACAATTATTTTTCAAAAAAAGAATTGACGGCTTGTTTACACTTTCTTAACCTCCAAATTTCGCCGGTAACACTGACATTAGTTGTACTATTGCCATTTTGTAAAAAAAAGATTCTACTGTTACTAGAAGAAAAAATATATTCAATCAAATCTTTTATTACTAAAATTCTGAATAGCCCCTGGAGTCTCAAAAAGCCCCAATTTACGGTAATTAAATTAATTATTCGTGGTCGACCTGCAAATGGCTGTAAAAATCATGATATGTTGAAGGAATAACTTCAGATCGACACAGCTCTTGCAAATCGTTGTACTTATCTGCTGATATAGCTATTGGACCACTGTAAGCATTTTGCAAAATTACTCTCGACGAGGTTGCTCTTTTGCCCATTCTGAATACCTTAACTTTTTTGAAGTTTTCACTGTCCAAGTCATATCCTTTTCGCCGCCAACGTACACAAAACGCAATGCCTCGCCGAGCGCCAAGCTATAAATGTATAACTAAATATACAGTAAACAGTAGTGATGGGGATATCGTCATATCGATGCATAAGATTTGTACGCGTAAAGTTAAGATTTAAAGTTGATTTTACGAATATAAATAAAAACTGATTAAATATTTCCAGATTTGTTTTATTTCACAGTGTCCTTAATAAGAAAAAAACAGTATAAATTATGAGTATCAAAGAAACTAATACATAACTCAATTAGAACTGTAAGGAATGGGGTACATCTCTATTTGTTTCATGATCTCATTCTTTAAGAGCGTGTATTCCATTCGCGACGAAAACAACGCGTTTTGGTGTTTTTTCAAGAGCTATATCGTAATGATGTTAACAGATTATTCAAAGATTATTACGGTTATAGAAAGATTAAGTCTTGGTTTAGTACATAACGATATAACATTATAATTTTTATTGACAGTTTTTTAAAGACAAGGCAATCTGTTCGACGCGTTTTACGAAAATAGACGTCAGAGTCGTCTTTCAGGACGAAAATAACCATGATAACGTACCAACACATTTTATTTTATGTGCTTGTCCAACAGAATATATAGTCTTAAAGTGCACTACGTAGCCCAATTACGAAAATATGGCAATTTAATATTAAAGAAACAATTTTTAAATAATGCAAAATCGGTTCTCTTTAACATTTTTTTAACCGAGTTTTGAATAGAAACAACTATTATTTATTTATTTTATGAAAATAAACGTACTGCCAAATACACTGTTATTTTTTTCAGTCAATTTCATGTAATCGTTTATTTTAGAAAATTATTTTAAAAACACTATAAATCAACGCGCGCAATCCGTTGCCAATCGCTCATGCCAGTCCCAATCAGCTCATGCCAGTCCCAATCAGATCCATAGGATGCAAGTCATTCAGAACCGTTTTCTCCGAAAGGCCACGGGCGCGCCCTGGTTCTGTAGGAATGAGGATCTCCACGTAGACCTCAAACTCCCGACCATAAAGCAAGTGTTGAAACGCATGTCAGTGCGTTACTTCACCTCTGCTGATACCCACACTAACCCCCTGATCGTATCGGCCGCCCGATACAGACCCTCCAAGATTTCTCGGGTTCGTCGCCCGCGTAACATCCTAGACGAGCCTGACGACCCCACCACCATCCGACAAGAGAGCAGTAGGGAAACCAGCACTCTTAGAAAACACAAATACAGAACGCGTTCCTTATTCCGGCCTCGCCGACGAGGCCCATCGCGACGTCCGCGTACTTGTAATGAAAATCCTCCCCGACCTTTGCCAAACGAGCCAGCCCGCGATGCTGAGCCAGTAGCAATAAATACTCCCGTAAATAATATGACCCAGCCTGTCCCCTTGCTGCCCTCCCAAAATGACCCCGCTATGCCGAGGCCCGTACTCCACAGGGAGTGCCCTTAGCGTGCGGTCATTAGCTTTAAGTAAACTTTAGTTTGTAAGCCCTGGCTGGGGGCCTTTAATTTATTAGAGGTCACCACAGGACAGACCGGTTAAGTAGTACATTAGCCGTATAGAGCTAAACTACGAGTGGCCCTACCTAAAAAAAAAAAAAAAAAAAAAAAAAAACCGTTGCCAATCAGTTGCGGTGTCAGTGCCGGGTCCTCCCAACGACAGGACGTATCACTTTTTTCCCGCCGCCCGCCGCTTGCTCGCATAAGCATACATAGTGTCGGTGAGACATAGTGCGACACAATAGTATTGATACATGAGCAACTAATATTTTTTATTCGGTAAGTAATTTTGAAAAACGTTATATGCAGGTAATTATTTGTATATACTGAATTTATTTAATAATCAATTTTAACATGTTTGTGTACAACAAATGATGTCAATAATTATTATTTCAATCAAAAATAATTGTGTGTAACATAATCATACATATTCTGTATATACAAAAATCTATATACTTGTATTATGTACCTACTTATTTTTACCAGTTTTTTTTTCGGACAAATCAAATTTCGTGTGGCATTGAGTACGGTAAAACTATCGAAAACACAGCAATAGAGCAAATGGAGAGATACTAGGGTTGCGGGAATGTTCTAATAAGATACCGCGGCCCCGGAACACATGGGCCACTGAAGGAATATGGTGGGTTTTTATTCAGTAGAAGTCTGATACTCCCTTCCACTTTACCTAGAGTGGGAGTCATTTGATGATTTTCCCACCGGATCCAGAGCAGCTGGATCGTCATGAAATCGTCCTTGTGCAAAACGGTGCTTTTTAGGGTTCCGTAGCCAAATGGCAAAAAACAGAACCCTTATAGTTTCGTCATGTCTGTCTGTCTGTCCGTCCGTCCATCCGTATGTCACAGCCATTTTATTCCGAAACTATTAGAACTATACATGTACAACTTGGTAGGTAGATGTATTCTGTAAACCGCTTTTCGATTTTAAGAGAAAATTTATAAAATATTTAAAATAAAGGGGGCTCCCCATACATGGAACTGAAACTGAAAATATATTTTTGCATGAAACCTATGCGTGTGTGGTATCCATAGACAGGTCTTTAAAATAACATTGAGTTTTTTAAAACCACTTTTTCATAAAGTTAATCGTTTAAAAGATATACGCTTCCAAAGTGGTAAAAAGTGCGTCCACCCCCCCTCCCCCCACCCCCCAATAACTTCCATAATAATAGCATGAAAAAACTAAAAAAAATATATATGCTGTAGATCTTAATCTAAACTTTCAACCTAAATCGGTTTGAACGAAATCGGGTCAGCAGTTTTTGAGATATACAGTATATTTTATAAAACCGCAAATATAACTTTGTAATTGATACAAACACTACGCAAAACAAAGTTATTTGGAGTAGTTCTAAAAATTGTAAATAAGCTAGTTTTAAGAAATTTGTAAGGTTTTTTTTTGTCAATTAAATATATTATTATTATATTTATTAAAGTTACTACGGGACCTTCATTTTTTATTGACCTTTGTTCTTTTGTTTATTTTTCTGTCTGTTTGATGAAGGAAATTGTCTGTTAGTCGAAATAAAATGTCTATATTCAGCATGAACATAGATGCTGAACAGGCCTTATGTATACATTTGTTTTTTAATTCGATGGAACTACTAATACCAACCACGACTGATACTTTCCTATCCAAGAGCAGTTTCATGTCAGATGAGATTCACTATAACTATATTATCGCTCTAGTCCACCCTATAAATCGTCTATAATATTAATATTCCACAACTTTCACACAACGCCATCTAGTCCCAAACTAAGCAGAGCTTGTGCTATGAGTACTAGACAACTGATAAACATACATATATGTTTCTAAATACATACATATTATAGATAAATAAATAAATTACACCCAGAATAATGATCGTGCTCATCACACAAACATTTGTCCTGGGTGGGAATCGAACCCACGACCTTGTGCATAGCAGTCAGGGCCACTGACCACTAGATTAACAGGCCTGTCATCTATATTTCGCTATACCCACATCCACTGACAGCGCCACTATGTTGTAGCAGTATGGTAGATCAAGTGTAAGAGTGACGTAGTTGTTAGGTAAAATTGCTTTTCTTATAAATTGTAATTAATTTTCAGCCAGAAAAACGTTTGTTTTTTTTTTTTTGCAATGTGCGCAGGAAACGAATTTCAATTGAAGACCATAAGGATAACAAGAGATGATGCGTTTTGGGTGACCAAAATGGAACACTAGCTGTTCGATTTCTAATATAAATGTCTTTTGCCCGAGATGATTGATCCCAGGAAAATTCTGTCAATGGACATCAAAATGTGTGATATTGAAATAAAATATGAAATCTTCGATTTTGTTTTATTTTGTAACTCAACTAGCTTTTTTAGTGGGGCTATTTTAGTATGTATGTTTGTACATCCGCGATTTTCTCAGAACCTACTGATCCGATTTTGATAGCGTTTTCTTTGTTTGAAAGCATATTTTACAAGAAAGGTTTTAGTATATAACAAATCAGGTTCAGATAAAGATCTTCAGAGATAAGTGAAGGATGTCTTCAATTAAAAACAGCAAATCTCCCGCGATTGCTGCCCTCGTACCTCTATGTATTATTTAGCCTATTAATATCACCACAGCTTCTGAATCACGTCTGAAATATCGTTTTAGTGGGTAAAAAAGACGTATACAGCAAACTCTCTGTTTTAACCGATTAAAAATAACTTTGCGAACGGTATGTTAGTACCTCAAGTAACACAAACAATGATACACTAAAAAGCATAAAAAAATACTTTTTTACTAAAAATTTAACCGACTTCAAAAAATGACTACTGAAGCGCAAAATAACCATAGATTGTTTCATTTGGTGTCTAATTCCGTTCAAAATAAGAGCTAGGTAACACATGATCTCACATGGCTGAAGTCGGTACCAAGATAAATTAATAGGTTTGATCACCTCGGGTGTCCCCCAGAATGCGGCGTAGCTGTAGGTACTATGTCTATCAAAAGTATTCATTGGCTTGGCACTGACTTCAGCCATATGAGAAGGTGAGAAGGTCTCTTATTTTAAACGGAACTAGACACCAAATGAAACAATCTAAGGTTATTTTGTGCTTTGTAGTTTAGTAGTCTTTTTTGGAAGTTTTGAAGTTTTATTAATTAAATAGTTCCATCACTTGTCTCCGATGATCTTTATCAGAACCTGATATGTTATGCACTAAAAACCTTTGTTGTAAAATATGCTTTCAAACAAAATACCTACATTCGAATACAGAACCTCCCTTTTTGAAGTCGTTTAAAAGTTTTATTTACGGTTACGGTATACATTGTCCCAGGTATGTTTTCCAGAAAACCTCATACTTACAGTCGTGAAATTTGTTTTTTAAGATTTGACCACACCCTTGAAGTTTATGCGTACTAATATAATAATAATCACGTAAAACAATTTAGAATATAAACTCAAAATCATTATTTAAGATAAAAGTATCAAAACGTTTGGTTTCGAGGTTCGAGCTTACGCACACTGAATAACTATTGCAGTGTGCATAAATATTACGTCGTTCTTGCAATTTTGTACCTATTCTAAATCGAATACGCGCTCTTAAATTCATATCAAGTTATTGGTACTGAGGGCACGTTGAATTCGATTCTGATCAGGGATGGGGTATATGGTCTTTCTTTCTTCTATTTTTGTTTATTCCTGTGCTTTTTTAATAACTTCAGTCAACGTTTTTTTACCGTAGGTATCTAAGTGTCAGAATTTTTAATTGTTTTTAAAGTGTTTTTTGAAATGGAAAGTAAGTATATATTTAAATTCTATCACGCTTGTAGCCGTGTACTTATCAAAGCATTGTTTTTTAAGTGTTGTTTCTGTTCTTTTCTTAACTCATGTATCGGTAGCGTTTTACATACTTATTGAATTCCTACTCTTTGATGAATAAACATTATTATTATCATCCAGTTAGACATACCTCAGAATTATCTTCTGGTTCAATGTTCTCCACAAAATACTCCGAGTCCGATTCCACACCTTGCAAAATTTTAAGAAGTTCGTCCGAATCAAGTTCTTCACTCATTTTTCTATTTGTTATCAAGTGAAAGAAAGAAAGATGCGTGCGCGCGAATCCGATTTTGTGCTGCACTATGCCAAAGTGACCTTGACAGCCGCACGCCTATGACGTCACTGACCAACTTCTATAGTAGTTCGTGGCACTCGGTGGCGCACAGGGGCATAGACGACCACTTGTTTTGTAGAGATGGGAAAATAACTATCGACAAGAATTGGTAACAACTTTATAATTACGTATCGGCATCTACCTGAAGGTCAAAATTCATCTACTATCCTTTGTAATGAAGTAGATAACTAAGTTCATATTTTATTGACCTCAAATTGTTTTCGATATTCGTAACTTTCTGTATTTATAAATATTTCAATGGTGAAATCAACCTTTCACGGCACATCACTGGCCAACTTGAGTGATTGGCGTTCTGAGGAAAGTAACAAAATTCGGAGTTTCTGTTTTTGCCGATTTTAGGACAAACTAGGGCTTATTTTGTGTAGAAAAATAAAAAACAGGGTAGTAGACAGTGCTATCTTAAATAATAAAATGAAACAAAGCTTTTAATCACAGTAAACTTACTTTAATAAGATAGTTAAAATGAACAACTTCTATAGAAGTTGTGGCGCTGGTGGCACGAAAATCCCGAACTTCTATAGAAGTGCTTGGCGGTGAAAAGGTTAAAATAGATATCTAACGGGTAGCTCTCACGGCGGTTGTAGACCGACTGTCTGCGCGGGCGGCGTGTGGCGACGCCGTGGCGGGAGGGGTCGACCGTTAACAAAAATGCGCGCCGTTGTAAGCCTGTCGGCTTGATGTCAGCGCGATGGTTCCGTACCTATTTTAGTTTTTACTTACTTCGCTACACACTCCCCCTCTAGTTCGAACATGGCGTCCTCGCGTTCGGGCTAGCAATCATATCTACGGGGTCGACCACGTTTGCGCTTTTCTCTAACCGGAGTCTCAACTTCTCCGACGAATGGAGTCAAATCAGAGACATGGTAACGTCCTATATGCTCACCTCTAACTGTTCCTGCCACCACATATGTAGTGGGACTCACTACCTCTCGTATCCGATACGGACCATCCCTACGAGGTATAAACTTCGCAGTCTGTCCGGGGCTGACATCATTCAGCCCTTGTGTCTTTAACAAAACAAGGTCACCTACCTTATAATCGGGAGGTGGACGTCTCCCTTCGTCCGCATACTTCTTCTGTATGGACTGGGTGCGTTCGTGAACATCCCTGGCGTCTAGCAACACTGTCGACGACTTACGGAGGTAAGGGGTGATGTTCGGCACGAAATTGTCGTTGTCTACGATGACTTTCATATCTGCCACGACGTCTGAAGGTGCGCGTAGCTCTCTCCCGAAAGTTAGGAAAGCTGGTGAAAAACCAGTACTCGCAGTAACAGCGGAGTTCATCGCAAACCTTATGGCTGCGAGATGGGTATCCCAAGATGAGTGATCTTTCCCTACTAATATAGCTAGCTGAGGCTTTAGGTCGCGGTTTTTTCTCTCCACAGGGTTCGCTTCGGGGTAATATAATGGCGTCAGTGACTGTTTGATCCCCATCACATGACACACCTGCTGCATCACTTCAGCAACGAACTGGACTCCGTTGTCGCTTATCATCCTGCGTGGGACTCCAAACCTCATGAAGATCTCAGAGACTAATACTTCAGCGCATTCCACGCTGGTGGCGTTCTCTAATGCAAATAGCTCGACCCAATGGGAGCAAGTCTCTTCTAGAATCAAAATCCATCGGTTACCTTTCGAAGTTCTCGGTAGTGGGCCGAATAAGTCGATAGCCACCACTTCGAATCGCCGGGTTGGTGCCGGAGTCTGAAGCAGTCCTGCGGGCTTCCGGTTGTCAATTTTGTAGCGTTGACATGCAGTGCAGCGCTTGATATAATCGGTAACTAAAGATCTCATACCTGGCCAAAAATATCTGGTTCTAATGCGTTGCAGGGTCCTTTCCACGCCGAAATGACCTGCTGTAGGAGCGTCGTGGAATTCTGCCAGGACAGAATCTCTCTCATGTGCGGGTACTACGAGACAAGCGGAATCAACATCTTCAGATTCAGGTGCACACCTATATAACACACCATCTGATATCAGGTATCCTCTCTCTGACCAGCCTCTCCCCCTGAAGGGATCATCGGTTGTCTCCAAATCTTCTATAATTTTTTAATTCCTCAGTTCAGGATCTTTGAACTGATTAGCGCGCACATCATAAGGTTTCCTGTGTGGTACATCTACTCTCACTAAGCATACCTCGCAACCACCTGGATTTTCTTGGCAATAGGCTGGGCGACTTAGTGCATCAGCAATCACGTTCACTTTTCCGGGAGTGTATTCTATCTGTAGGTCGTAAGCTTGGAGAGTTAGGGCCCATCTAGCAAGACGGCCCGTGGGAGACTTCAGGCTCATCAGCCAACGTAAGGGTTGATGATCTGACTTAACTACTACCTTGGATCCTTCCACATAACCCCTGAACTTTGTAATCGCCCATACGACGGCAAGGGCCTCTCGTTCAGTGGTCGTATAGTTGCGCTCAGCTGGCTCTAATAGACGGCTAGCGTATTCTATCGGTCTTTCGTCAGGGCCCTCCCCCTGCATCAAAACTGCGCCTAGACAGTAACCGCTGCTATCTGTCCGGAGGGAGTAGCGCTTACTCTCGTCGGCTTGGCGTAAAATGGGAGCAATGACCAGGAGTTCTTTAATACGTACGAAAGCAGCTTGCTGTTCCTCACACCATCTCCAGGTACTGTTCTTCTTAAGGAGGTCAGTCAAAGGCTTGGCTATAGCGGCATAGTTCGGTATGAAACGTCGAAACCAGCTGGACGTTGCTAGAAATCCTTTAAGCTGCCTTACAGTCTTTGGGGAAGGCATGTCAGCGATAGTTGAAGTCTTACCTGGGTCAACTTGCAGACCGCCAGGGACGATAATGTGGCCGAGGAACTTAACTGAGTCCCGGGCAAAACAGCTCTTCTTGCGGTTGACGCGTAAGTTGAACTTTGCGAGCCTGTCAAAAACCGCTACAAGATCTTCGATGTGACTCTCGAAGGTCTGTGAAAGAATAATCAGGTCATCTAGGTATCCTAAGATGGCCACTGGTCTGCTTCCTTGAGGGTCTGGGCATATATCAGAACAGATATTGACCTTGTGTTCTCGAGCGGGCACAATCAAGTTCGATTTGAAACGGTCTATTAATCTTTGAAAGGTGGCCCCCGAGTTACGTAGGCCCATCGGCATCCTCTTAAACCTATAAGTGCCGGAGGGTGTCACGAAAGCGGTTTTATCGCGATCTTCTTCTGCAACACATACCTGGAAGTAGCCGGAGTGGAGATCAAGCGTTGTCATGTAGCTGGTCGTCTTGGCCGCATGAAGCACGTCTTCTATGCGTGGGAGCAGGTAACGATCGGGTTCTGTTACCGCGTTTAACTTCCGGTAGTCCACACATAGGCGGACTCCACCGTCCTTCTTCGCTACTAAGACTACGTTCGCTGCCCAAGGCGATTCACATTCCTCTATTACGTCTGCGCGTAGCAGCTTCTCAAGCTCACCGTCCAACAGCTGTTTCTTACCTTGTGACATTCTATAGGGTGGTGAAGCGGTAGGCTCCTGCTTCTCGTCAACCCGAATATGATGAGTAGCATACGTGGTTGGGGGTCCCTCGGTGGCGAAGCGCTCGGCTCTACTAATGATCAGCTGGTTGAGCTGCGTTCTCTGGGCAGGTGACAGCTTCGTACCTTCATCGTCTCTCAGTGCCAGACTGGTGGTGTCGACTCGCATCAGTCCTGTGTCGCTCGTGGATGTGAGGCTGTACGATTGCACAAAAGCAAACTTCTGCCCAGGACCATCACTAAAATGCCAACATTTATGTTTTAGGTCTAACAATATACCTGATTTTGTGATAAAATCTTGTCCTAGAAGCGTCCTATTATTCGCTTCTGGTATCACTAAGAAAGTAGTGGGGATAACGCGGTTCTGAATTGTGACATCTGTTAAGCATGATAATAATTTACGTACCTGCTGCGTTCCGTCGGCGAGGCTGAGATTACAGCGAGTTGGTGTGAAGGTGGTGCCGCTGTCGAGGAGAATTTTATATAATCCAGGACTAGCGAGACTCTCGGTGGCACCAGTATCCAACACTGCGACACCAACTAAAGATGCAACTCCTACTTTTACGGTCGGGTGTGACATGTCAGATTCATGAGTTATGGCACTTTGGAAACTCGCTTTATCGGCGGAAGATGTACCTTTACATGTCGGACACTTAGACCGTATTACCCCTAATTGACCGCAGCCGTAACAAGACAATGGCGCGTTATCAACATTACGATCACTCGATTTCGTTTTATTCCTACACCCGTCTATCGAATGGCCAAACTTTTTACAAAAAGCGCAGCGTGGTCTAACACGTTTTGAATTCACATCGCTACTATTATTATTATTCGAACTGGAATGGGGTGTGGTATGCAGCGAAGTGTTTTGAACCACGTTCGTCATTGCAGGGTTAATGTTTACGTGTGATACACGAGATCTCGTAGAACTTTCAAGGTCATTTGTATTATTCGAATTATTATCCCGAGGTGAATAAGATTTTTTACAAAGACTTACTTTGCTCAGTGACTCCTCCACATACCTCGCTCGCTCGAGTAGACAGTCGATGCTACTTACAGAATCGCGTGGAATTCTTTTCCGGAATTTACGATGTAGAAGTCCGTATACTTTAACTATTTGCATTATATCTGGCACTACGTATGGTAAACGCGACATGTTCGCACGTACTCGCGAAATATTCGAATCTACACTATCACTATAACATTGTTCTTTTTCGAAGATATCTCGTAGAATCCGGTGGGCGGGGCGAGGGGCGCCGAACATGAATCGGAGCCGTCGTACTGCGTTGTCCCATGTCTCCACCGTTGTCTTGATTCCTTGCCACCACACGGCGGCCTCTCCTGTCAGCAGCATAGGGAATCCTCGAAGAGCATGTTCGTCGGACACGTTTGCGCACTCCTTATATACAAGTACACTCTCGATTAACGCTTCTAGGGCTTCCGCGCCACGTGCAGCTCCGTCGAAGCGGGCCGTGCACCGTGTGAAGTTACTGTGCAGGGATAGCGCAGGCGCTCCTGTGTGTGTAGCGGTGGGCTGAGTCGATCCTGGTGATTCGCCGGTTGGCGAGCTCGGCGTCGGCGACATGACGCTTCTCATCACGTTGGATAGTAGTCGCGTGAGTTGTTCTTCGGACATAGAGATCGTGTTACCACTCGTCGTAGGTGTGGGCGTCATGGCAGAGCTCGTACTCGCGGGGTTCACTACCGCGTGGTTTTCTTCGTCACTACTGGAAACATCGTGATTATCCTTGGATGCATGCCGGCGTGTTTTCGGCGGCATCTTCTCGCCGGGGCGCTCGGCGGCGTACCAATATGATAATTAATAACAATGACACGGCACAGTTGGTAAAAATACGGGCGTGGTTACGTTCGTTCGCGATCGCGTCGAAGCGCGTGCCACGAGTTGGGCGCAATTTCTAACGGGTAGCTCTCACGGCGCACGGTGGGCTGAAAATCGGCTTTCATAGACTTAGGCATTTTATTTTGCAAGTGCGAGTTTTTTTGCCGGATATCACTTCTATTAGTTATAACAATATACAAAATGACACCAGAATTGATTCTGCACAGAAACGAAGGAATTATAATTTTTTTACGAAAATTTTGTATGGAGCTAGTATGAAAAATCGAAATATCTCTAAAACGGCAGCGATAACCGTAATATCCTTATAGGGGGTTATAGTACTAATTATTTATGATTTTTTGACATACGTTACATAATGGTTGTAGATGCCTTTTTTTTAAAAAAATCGTCAAAATATTTTTATTTATTTTTACATATTTAAACGTTCCTTTTAGTGTTTAAGTTGAAGAATTCAGGGCTTTAACAACTCTTATCATAAAATAGCATCACCCCTATAGACCTGAAGGACTAGACAGAGGTGTGTAGTGTCTTGTTGATCTTGTAAGATTTCCAACAATACCAAATAGTTGAATATCAGTGTCAAAGTGCCCATGCTGTCACTTCTTTTTGAAAGATAGGGGAATGAAATTGTTAATTGATCATACCCTAAAAGTATGATTACAACATAACCGGACACATAATAATAATAATATCCTTATAGGGGATTATAGTACTAACATTATTTATTTTAACATATGAAACTGTTCAAAACGATCCATGAACTGTGTCAAAGTTAAGAACATCGTTAGGAAGCATGCTTTTTCCCCAAATATTAAGAATATGTGAAAAAAAAAAGACTGTATATAAACTTTTTATTGATAGGTAATTTAAATAAAACAGAAGTAACAAAAATAATATCTAATAAATTCAATTATACAAAATACATATTTGAAACTATAATTTATGAAATTATTAACTAAACATATTGGTACAATAAACTAACATAAATAACAAAAGAACATAAAGAAAAATAATTAAATTTTACAAATTTTCTTTACAACTTTCGTTGTCGGACTCCAATTCCGAGTCAGAATCCAGATCGGATATACCTACAAACTCGAACTCAGTTTCCGGAAACTGTATTAGGTCGAGAGTTTCAGCAAAAAAGGTTGTCTTCCTTTTGGCATCTAACTTCGGCCTTTGTGCACTTAGAAAAGGATCCGAAGAAACAACAAGCATATTTAGGATATCTTGATTAGAATCTTGCCTGCTTCTTTTCCGCGAATGATGTTCCCGGAACCTCCTAAAATCTTTGTTTCGAGACTCTGAGGCTTCTTCCGAGAGAGTCCCAATCGGGACAATATCATTTTTTTCGATTATGTCAGCTCCGTGTATTAATAGTTTATGAACGGTTGATGACATGTAGTACCAGTCGTATAATTCCACGTACTTTTCTGCTGTTTTGCGAGCAAAATCTTTAAATTTGATGACATCGATCTTCTCACCAGATGTTATTGCTTGCAAAATAACAGCAAATCTTTTTATCAGGTTTTGATCCAACCCAGTAATAGCTGCAGTTTTATTGGGAAACTCGAAAAACTTCCTTGCGGTATTCCCGTCATTGGTAGTTCCCGAGCCTTGTTTTACTATATCAATTAACAGATTGAGCTCCTCTTTAAATTTATTTTGAATGTTTTTTTTTCTGTTTTGTAACATATCTTTATGCTCATTACTTCTTGCTGCCCACTGTTTGAAGTCAAGTCTGTACGCAATGTGTAACAGACATTCCATGCAATTTATACGGGCATGTAGGGATGATAGGCCAAATTCATATATGTCAGAACACACAGTTTTTGATGTTACAGCATCTAAGTGGTTCATTTCTGTTGGTTTTGCTAAGCACAGGTAGCATGATGCATTTGATCTAGCTTCAGAAAGGTACGTGCAGACTTTTGCGTCGATCATTGTCATCATTAGTTTATGAGTCACCCTGTTACTATTAATGCACTCTGTGGGGTTAAGGGCCTCAATTTCCTCATCCATTTTTCTTTTGTTATCAATGACAACTGCATGGCTTTCTTTTACAAAAGTGAACTGAACCGGACGACAATAAAAAGTTGAGCATGGTTTCGGGTTTGTCCATATAGTATTATCTCCATCTATCAGTTTCAGTGGCACCAAGGAGGTCATGAAAATGCTTGAATCATCATGCTCGCCGTCCATTTTCTGCTTGTATCAGCTTTGATTGGAAGCACCATCAAATCCCCACTTCGATATCAGCTTTAACTGCTTATTTTCCACATTATCAGAAAGACTTTGAAGAATCCGCTTCACCGTGATGTCAAGTAAAGCTTGAAGTGTAATTCTAGCTGATGAATCCGTAACTGATACTGATTGATTAGGAGGGTAGCATGCAAGCTTAGTTTGTTGCAGTTTATAGTAGGATGGGTAAATATCCTTAGCACCTTCCCGAATGGCAGTCTCTCGCAACGTAATGTATTGCCACTTTGAAAGCTTAAGTGAAAGAAGCAATCCAAGTGCTTTCTCTGGTGTAAATATTACTGTTTTCTTAATGCTTTCCTTGATTTTAACGGCAGCTTCTGGATTTTTGATCATATAATTGATTACAGATGCGATATCTTCATAACCTTCTTCTTTTAAACGTGCTGCAGCTGCATATGCCAATTCACAGGAATCCTCGCCTATGTGCTCACTAGATCTTCTCTTTTTCTGTTTGCTTCCCAGATCTTTGAATGGTTTTCGGGACCTTTTTGTCATTGTTCCAACAGTCGATGATGTCGAAGGTTCTGGAGAGACTGAGCGTGCTCTTGGTATCTCATCAACAGTTGGTTCTTGATTTATTAAAGTTTGCACGCAACTCGGCCAATCAATATTTGCTTGCAACCACTCTCCGTACGTATTTCTAAACTTATCAAAGAATCGTTTAGATTTCTGCCACCTGTTTAAAGCAGCTCGCGTGAATCTCCGGCAAAATTCTTTGAGAGTTACTTGATCTTCGGCAGAAAGGCAATCGCCTATGCGGGACACAATTGCACTAAACAATACTTCATGATTAAATGAAGGACACTCACTTTTTAGAAGAACAAACAAATCTAAGTTGGTGATTAAACTTTCCATTCTAAGATTTTGTAGTCGCAAAGCAAATAGTTTTAGTGTTAGCAGTTACACGGTTGTGAACAATCTAAATTATGGAACAAAATTATAGCCCTTTTATTGTATAAAGTCAATAATTAGTTAACTACCCTCATTAAAGTTATAAAAGATATGATAATAAAAATTTATAATCGTCAAAAACATTTCGTAGAACTCATAGTAGAACTAATCAACATTAGCATATCACATTAGCTCACTAATTATAAAAAGGTGAATGCAGTTCTTAGTTGGTATTGTTGCGAGATATTTCAAATCATTTAATCACTTAATAGGCTCATTAGAATCAGAAGACTACAACCATCATTCTAATTACTTAATTACTTGTCATCAGACTCATTAGATGACTACACAATATGTTATTTTGTATTTTGAACGTATGCAAGGTTTTAAAATTCCTTTTGTGTCGATATTATTATGTGTCCGGTTATGTTGTAATCATACTTTTAGGGTATGATCAATTAACAATTTCATTCCCCTATCTTTCTAAAAGAAGCGACAGCATGGGCACTTTGACACTGATATTCAACTATTTGGTATTGTTGGAAATCTTACAAGATCAACAAGATACTACACACCTCTGTCTAGTCCTTCAGGTCTATAGGGGTGATGCTATTTTATGTTAAGAGTTGTTAAAGCTCTGAATTCTTCAACTTAAACACTAAAAGGAACGTTTCATATGTAAAAATAAATAAAAATATTTTGACGATTTAAAAAAAAAAGGCATCTACAACCATTATGTAACGTATGTCAAAAAATCATAAATAATTAGTACTAAAACCTCCTATAAGGATATTACGGTTATCGCTGCCGTTTCAGAGATATTTCGATTTTTCATACTAGCTCCATACAAAATTTTCGTAAAAAAATTATAATTCCTTCGTTTTTGTGCAGAATCAATTCTGGTGTCATTTTTGTATATTGTTATAACAAATAGAAGTGATATCCGGCACAAAAACTGGCACTTGCAAAATAAAATGCCTAAGTCTATGAAAGCCGTTTTTCAGCCCACCGTGCGGCGGGGGCGCTCGGCGGCGTACCAATATGATAATTAATAACAATGACACGGCACAGTTGGTAAAAATACGGGCGTGGTTACGTTCGTTCGCGATCGCGTCGAAGCGCGTGCCACGAGTTGGGCGCAATTTCTAACGGGTAGCTCTCACGGCGGCGGTTGTAGACTTACTATCAGTGTTGCCAGATGCTTTGAACCTTTTATCTGTAGTAGAAACTGCTAAAATCTGTATTAAATCTGTATGCTATTTTAACTTAAAATCTGTATAATCAAATTAACCAAAATAGAATATTAATCATCATCATCATTGCTTATTTTGAAAAACAAGGGATAGGTACTAACGTGATAAGGTTTGATTATCGTATATTAAATAAGAACATACACTAATTAATAAAATTGTCGTCTTATTTAAGAACGTATAAAATTAAAAACATGATTAAAACAAACACACTTATCAAAATTTAAACATTACAAACGAAATAAAAATTACTTTTTCAGTCATACATATTTTTGTTAAATTTCAACAGTAATTTATTCTGTCAATAATGTTTGCGAGCTAGATCCACTAGGACTTAAATTTTGGTGTTTGTTTGTTTTCGCGTGTCTAAAGAGATCATTCTTTCCAGCACTGCCAATTGAAAGATCTTTATTACAAAATGTACAGAAAGCAAAATAATCACCTTTATTACTAGGTCTCAACCACGCCTCATATGAAAAATCTTTCATCCAGTTCCGATTAAACTTTTGCATCACTCTGGGTTTTTTAGATGCCATAATGGTTCACAAAAACACAATCAATATGAATATTAAATTAAGTAAAACTTTAAACCTATGTTAATAATTATTGACGTATTTTTCGCACGCACTACAAGACGAATGCGAGAGCGTAGTACGTTGGAGAGCACGCAGAACTTTGGGCTATTTCCCGAGCAGAGCGATTGAAACTTCTAATGCTTAAAATTCTGTATAAAAATCTGTATCCAGTGCTAATCTGTATCACACATCGAAAATCTGTATAAATACGGAGAAATCTGTATATATGGCAACACTGCTTACTATATATATGAAGAAAGTACTCTGTGACCGACTGTCTGCGCGGGCGGAGTGTGGCGACGCCGCACGGTGGGCTGAAAATCGGCTTTCATAGACTTAGGCATTTTATTTTGCAAGTGCGAGTTTTTTTGCCGGATATCACTTCTATTAGTTATAACAATATACAAAAATGACACCAGAATTGATTCTGCACAGAAACGAAGGAATTATAATTTTTTTACGAAAATTTTGTATGGAGCTAGTATGAAAAATCGAAATATCTCTAAAACGGCAGCGATAACCGTAATATCCTTATAGGGGGTTATAGTACTAATTATTTATGATTTTTTGACATACGTTACATAATGGTTGCAGATGCCTTTTTTTTTTAAATCGTCAAAATATTTTTATTTATTTTTACATATTTAAACGTTCCTTTTAGTGTTTAAGTTGAAGAATTCAGAGCTTTAACAACTCTTATCATAAAATAGCATCACCCCTATAGACCTGAAGGACTAGACAGAGGTGTGTAGTGTCTTGTTGATCTTGTAAGATTTCCAACAATACCAAATAGTTGAATATCAGTGTCAAAGTGCCCATGCTGTCGCTTCTTTTTGAAAGATAGGGGAATGAAATTGTTAATTGATCATACCCTAAAAGTATGATTACAACATAACCGGACACATAATAATAATAATATCCTTATAGGGGATTATAGTACTAACATTATTTATTTTAACATATGAAACTGTTCAAAACGATCCATGAACTGTGTCAAAGTTAAGAACATCGTTAGGAAGCATGCTTTTTCCCCAAATATTAAGAATATGTGAAAAAAAAAGACTGTATATAAACTTTTTATTGATAGGTAATTTAAATAAAACAGAAGTAACAAAAATAATATCTAATAAATTCAATTATACAAAATACATATTTGAAACTATAATTTATGAAATTATTAACTAAACATATTGGTACAATAAACTAACATAAATAACAAAAGAACATAAAGAAAAATAATTAAATTTTACAAATTTTCTTTACAACTTTCGTTGTCGGACTCCAATTCCGAGTCAGAATCCAGATCGGATATACCTACAAACTGGAACTTAGTTTCCGGAAACTGTATTAGGTCGAGAGTTTCAGCAAAAAAGGTTGTCTTCCTTTTGGCATCTAACTTCGGCCTTTGTGCACTTAGAAAAGGATCCGAAGAAACAACAAGCATATTTAGGATATCTTGATTAGAATCGTGCCTGCTTCTTTTCTGCGAATGATGTTCCCGGAACCTCCTAAAATCTTTGTTTCGAGACTCTGAGGCTTCTTCCGAGAGAGTCCCAATCGGGACAATATCATTTTTTTCGATTATGTCAGCTCCGTGTATTAACAGTTTATGTACGGTTGATGACATGTAGTACCAGTCGTATAATTCCACGTACTTTTCTGCTGTTTTGCGAGCAAAATCTTTAAATTTGATGACATCGATCTTCTCACCAGATGTTATTGCTTGCAAAATAACAGCAAATCTTTTTATCAGGTTTTGATCCAACCCAGTAATAGCTGCAGTTTTATTGGGAAACTCGAAAAACTTCCTTGCGGTATTCCCGTCATTGGTAGTTCCCGAGCCTTGTTTTACTATATCAATTAACAGATTGAGCTCCTCTTTAAATTTATTTTGAATGTTTTTTTTTCTGTTTTGTAACATATCTTTATGCTCATTACTTCTTGCTGCCCACTGTTTGAAGTCAAGTCTGTACGCAATGTGTAACAGACATTCCATGCAATTTATACGGGCATGTAGGGATGATAGGCCAAATTCATATATGTCAGAACACACAGTTTTTGATGTTACAGCATCTAAGTGGTTCATTTCTGTTGGTTTTGCTAAGCACAGGTAGCATGATGCATTTGATCTAGCTTCAGAAAGGTACGTGCAGACTTTTGCGTCGATCATTGTCATCATTAGTTTATGAGTCACCCTGTTACTATTAATGCACTCTGTGGGGTTAAGGGCCTCAATTTCCTCATCCATTTTTCTTTTGTTATCAATGACAACTGCATGGCTTTCTTTTACAAAAGTGAACTGAACCGGACGACAATAAAAAGTTGAGCATGGTTTCGGGTTTGTCCATATAGTATTATCTCCATCTGTCAGTTTCAGTGGCACCAAGGAGGTCATGAAAATGCTTGAATCATCATGCTCGCCGTCCATTTTCTGCTTGTATCGGCTTTGATTGGAAGCACCATCAAATCCCCACTTCGATATCAGCTTTAACTGCTTATTTTCCACATTATCAGAAAGACTTTGAAGAATCCGCTTCACCGTGATGTCAAGTAAAGCTTGAAGTGTAATTCTAGCTGATGAATCCGTAACTGATACTGATTGATTAGGAGGGTAGCATGCAAGCTTAGTTTGTTGCAGTTTATAGTAGGATGGGTAAATATCCTTAGCACCTTCCCGAATGGCAGTCTCTCGCAACGTAATATATTGCCACTTTGAAAGCTTAAGTGAAAGAAGCAATCCAAGTGCTTTCTCTGGTGTAAATATTACTGTTTTCTTAATGCTTTCCTTGATTTTAACGGCAGCTTCTGGATTTTTGATCATATAATTGATTACAGATGCGATATCTTCATAACCTTCTTCTTTTAAACGTGCTGCAGCTGCATATGCCAATTCACAGGAATCCTCGCCTATGTGCTCACTAGATCTTCTCTTTTTCTGTTTGCTTCCCAGATCTTTGAATGGTTTTCGGGACCTTTTTGTCATTGTTCCAACAGTCGATGATGTCGAAGGTTCTGGAGAGACTGAGCGTGCTCTTGGTATCTCATCAACAGTTGGTTCTTGATTTATTAAAGTTTGCACGCAACTCGGCCAATCAATATTTGCTTGCAACCACTCTCCGTACGTATTTCTAAACTTATCAAAGAATCGTTTAGATTTCTGCCACCTGTTTAAAGCAGCTCGCGTGAATCTCCGGCAAAATTCTTTGAGAGTTACTTGATCTTCGGCAGAAAGGCAATCGCCTATGCGGGACACAATTGCACTAAACAATACTTCATGATTAAATGAAGGACACTCACTTTTTAGAAGAACAAACAAATCTAAGTTGGTGATTAAACTTTACATTCTAAGATTTTGTAGTCGCAAAGCAAATAGTTTTAGTGTTAGCAGTTACACGGTTGTGAACAATCTAAATTATGGAACAAAATTATAGCCCTTTTATTGTATAAAGTCAATAATTAGTTAACTACCCTCATTAAAGTTATAAAAGATATGATAATAAAAATTTATAATCGTCAAAAACATTTCGTAGAACTCATAGTAGAACTAATCAACATTAGCAAATCACATTAGCTCACTAATTATAAAAAGGTGAATGCAGTTCTTAGTTGGTATTGTTGCGAGATATTTCAAATCATTTAATCACTTAATAGGCTCATTAGAATCAGAAGACTACAACCATCATTCTAATTACTTAATTACTTGTCATCAGACTCATTAGATGACTACACAATATGTTATTTTGTATTTTGAACGTATGCAAGGTTTTAAAATTCCTTTTGTGTCGATATTATTATGTGTCCGGTTATGTTGTAATCATACTTTTAGGGTATGATCAATTAACAATTTCATTCCCCTATCTTTCTAAAAGAAGCGACAGCATGGGCACTTTGACACTGATATTCAACTATTTGGTATTGTTGGAAATCTTACAAGATCAACAAGATACTACACACCTCTGTCTAGTCCTTCAGGTCTATAGGGGTGATGCTATTTTATGTTAAGAGTTGTTAAAGCTCTGAATTCTTCAACTTAAACACTAAAAGGAACGTTTAATATGTAAAAATAAATAAAAATATTTTGACGATTTAAAAAAAAAAGGCATCTACAACCATTATGTAACGTATGTCAAAAAATCATAAATAATTAGTACTAAAACCTCCTATAAGGATATTACGGTTATCGCTGCCGTTTCAGAGATATTTCGATTTTTCATACTAGCTCCATACAAAATTTTCGTAAAAAAATTATAATTCCTTCGTTTTTGTGCAGAATCAATTCTGGTGTCATTTTTGTATATTGTTATAACAAATAGAAGTGATATCCGGCACAAAAACTGGCACTTGCAAAATAAAATGCCTAAGTCTATGAAAGCCGTTTTTCAGCCCACCGTGCGGCGGGGGCGCTCGGCGGCGTACCAATATGATAATTAATAACAATGACACGGCACAGTTGGTAAAAATACGGGCGTGGTTACATTCGTTCGCGATCGCGTCGAAGCGCGTGCCACGAGTTGGGCGCAATTTCTAACGGGTAGCTCTCACGGCGGCGGTTGTAGACTTACTATCAGTGTTGCCAGATGCTTTGAACCTTTTATCTGTAGTAGAAACTGCTAAAATCTGTATTAAATCTGTATGCTATTTTAACTTAAAATCTGTATAATCAAATTAACCAAAATAGAATATTAATCATCATCATCATTGCTTATTTTGAAAAACAAGGGATAGGTACTAACGTGATAAGGTTTGATTATCGTATATTAAATAAGAACATACACTAATTAATAAAATTGTCGTCTTATTTAAGAACGTATAAAATTAAAAACATGATTAAAACAAACACACTTATCAAAATTTAAACATTACAAACGAAATAAAAATTACTTTTTCAGTCATACATATTTTTGTTAAATTTCAACAGTATTTATTCTGTCAATAATGTTTGCGAGCTAGATCCACTAGGACTTAAATTTTGGTGTTTGTTTGTTTTCGCGTGTCTAAAGAGATCATTCTTTCCAGCACTGCCAATTGAAAGATCTTTATTACAAAATGTACAGAAAGCAAAATAATCACCTTTATTACTAGGTCTCAACCACGCCTCATATGAAAAATCTTTCATCCAGTTCCGATTAAACTTTTGCATCACTCTGGGTTTTTTAGATGCCATAATGGTTCACAAAAACACAATCAATATGAATATTAAATTAAGTAAAACTTTAAACCTATGTTATTAATTATTGACGTATTTTTCGCACGCACTACAAGACGAATGCGAGAGCGTAGTACGTTGGAGAGCACGCAGAACTTTGGGCTATTTCCCGAGCAGAGCGATTGAAACTTCTAATGCTTAAAATTCTGTATAAAAATCTGTATCCAGTGCTAATCTGTATCACACATCGAAAATCTGTATAAATACGGAGAAATCTGTATATATGGCAACACTGCTTACTATATATATGAAGAAAGTACTCTGTGACCGACTGTCTGCGCGGGCGGAGTGTGGCGACGCCGCACGGTGGGCTGAAAATCGGCTTTCATAGACTTAGGCATTTTATTTTGCAAGTGCGAGTTTTTTTGCCGGATATCACTTCTATTAGTTATAACAATATACAAAAATGACACCAGAATTGATTCTGCACAGAAACGAAGGAATTATAATTTTTTTACGAAAATTTTGTATGGAGCTAGTATGAAAAATCGAAATATCTCTAAAACGGCAGCGATAACCGTAATATCCTTATAGGGGGTTATAGTACTAATTATTTATGATTTTTTGACATACGTTACATAATGGTTGTAGATGCCTTTTTTTTTTTAAATCGTCAAAATATTTTTATTTATTTTTACATATTTAAACGTTCCTTTTAGTGTTTAAGTTGAAGAATTCAGAGCTTTAACAACTCTTATCATAAAATAGCATCACCCCTATAGACCTGAAGGACTAGACAGAGGTGTGTAGTGTCTTGTTGATCTTGTAAGATTTCCAACAATACCAAATAGTTGAATATCAGTGTCAAAGTGCCCATGCTGTCGCTTCTTTTTGAAAGATAGGGGAATGAAATTGTTAATTGATCATACCCTAAAAGTATGATTACAACATAACCGGACACATAATAATAATAATATCCTTATAGGGGATTATAGTACTAACATTATTTATTTTAACATATGAAACTGTTCAAAACGATCCATGAACTGTGTCAAAGTTAAGAACATCGTTAGGAAGCATGCTTTTTCCCCAAATATTAAGAATATGTGAAAAAAAAAGACTGTATATAAACTTTTTATTGATAGGTAATTTAAATAAAACAGAAGTAACAAAAATAATATCTAATAAATTCAATTATACAAAATACATATTTGAAACTATAATTTATGAAATTATTAACTAAACATATTGGTACAATAAACTAACATAAATAACAAAAGAACATAAAGAAAAATAATTAAATTTTACAAATTTTCTTTACAACTTTCGTTGTCGGACTCCAATTCCGAGTCAGAATCCAGATCGGATATACCTACAAACTGGAACTCAGTTTCCGGAAACTGTATTAGGTCGAGAGTTTCAGCAAAAAAGGTTGTCTTCCTTTTGGCATCTAACTTCGGCCTTTGTGCACTTAGAAAAGGATCCGAAGAAACAACAAGCATATTTAGGATATCTTGATTAGAATCTTGCCTGCTTCTTTTCCGCGAATGATGTTCCCGGAACCTCCTAAAATCTTTGTTTCGAGACTCTGAGGCTTCTTCCGAGAGAGTCCCAATCGGGACAATATCATTTTTTTCGATTATGTCAGCTCCGTGTATTAATAGTTTATGTACGGTTGATGACATGTAGTACCAGTCGTATAATTCCACGTACTTTTCTGCTGTTTTGCGAGCAAAATCTTTAAATTTGATGACATCGATCTTCTCACCAGATGTTATTGCTTGCAAAATAACAGCAAATCTTTTTATCAGGTTTTGATCCAACCCAGTAATAGCTGCAGTTTTATTGGGAAACTCGAAAAACTTCCTTGCGGTATTCCCGTCATTGGTAGTTCCCGAGCCTTGTTTTACTATATCAATTAACAGATTGAGCTCCTCTTTAAATTTATTTTGAATGTTTTTTTTTCTGTTTTGTAACATATCTTTATGCTCATTACTTCTTGCTGCCCACTGTTTGAAGTCAAGTCTGTACGCAATGTGTAACAGACATTCCATGCAATTTATACGGGCATGTAGTGATGATAGGCCAAATTCATATATGTCAGAACACACAGTTTTTGATGTTACAGCATCTAAGTGGTTCATTTCTGTTGGTTTTGCTAAGCACAGGTAGCATGATGCATTTGATCTAGCTTCAGAAAGGTACGTGCAGACTTTTGCGTCGATCATTGTCATCATTAGTTTATGAGTCACCCTGTTACTATTAATGCACTCTGTGGGGTTAAGGGCCTCAATTTCCTCATCCATTTTTCTTTTGTTATCAATGACAACTGCATGGCTTTCTTTTACAAAAGTGAACTGAACCGGACGACAATAAAAAGTTGAGCATGGTTTCGGGTTTGTCCATATAGTATTATCTCCATCTGTCAGTTTCAGTGGCACCAAGGAGGTCATGAAAATGCTTGAATCATCATGCTCGCCGTCCATTTTCTGCTTGTATCGGCTTTGATTGGAAGCACCATCAAATCCCCACTTCGATATCAGCTTTAACTGCTTATTTTCCACATTATCAGAAAGACTTTGAAGAATCCGCTTCACCGTGATGTCAAGTAAAGCTTGAAGTGTAATTCTAGCTGATGAATCCGTAACTGATACTGATTGATTAGGAGGGTAGCATGCAAGCTTAGTTTGTTGCAGTTTATAGTAGGATGGGTAAATATCCTTAGCACCTTCCCGAATGGCAGTCTCTCGCAACGTAATATATTGCCACTTTGAAAGCTTAAGTGAAAGAAGCAATCCAAGTGCTTTCTCTGGTGTAAATATTACTGTTTTCTTAATGCTTTCCTTGATTTTAACGGCAGCTTCTGGATTTTTGATCATATAATTGATTACAGATGCGATATCTTCATAACCTTCTTCTTTTAAACGTGCTGCAGCTGCATATGCCAATTCACAGGAATCCTCGCCTATGTGCTCACTAGATCTTCTCTTTTTCTGTTTGCTTCCCAGATCTTTGAATGGTTTTCGGGACCTTTTTGTCATTGTTCCAACAGTCGATGATGTCGAAGGTTCTGGAGAGACTGAGCGTGCTCTTGGTATCTCATCAACAGTTGGTTCTTGATTTATTAAAGTTTGCACGCAACTCGGCCAATCAATATTTGCTTGCAACCACTCTCCGTACGTATTTCTAAACTTATCAAAGAATCGTTTAGATTTCTGCCACCTGTTTAAAGCAGCTCGCGTGAATCTCCGGCAAAATTCTTTGAGAGTTACTTGATCTTCGGCAGAAAGGCAATCGCCTATGCGGGACACAATTGCACTAAACAATACTTCATGATTAAATGAAGGACACTCACTTTTTAGAAGAACAAACAAATCTAAGTTGGTGATTAAACTTTCCATTCTAAGATTTTGTAGTCGCAAAGCAAATAGTTTTAGTGTTAGCAGTTACACGGTTGTGAACAATCTAAATTATGGAACAAAATTATAGCCCTTTTATTGTATAAAGTCAATAATTAGTTAACTACCCTCATTAAAGTTATAAAAGATATGATAATAAAAATTTATAATCGTCAAAAACATTTCGTAGAACTCATAGTAGAACTAATCAACATTAGCATATCACATTAGCTCACTAATTATAAAAAGGTGAATGCAGTTCTTAGTTGGTATTGTTGCGAGATATTTCAAATCATTTAATCACTTAATAGGCTCATTAGAATCAGAAGACTACAACCATCATTCTAATTACTTAATTACTTGTCATCAGACTCATTAGATGACTACACAATATGTTATTTTGTATTTTGAACGTATGCAAGGTTTTAAAATTCCTTTTGTGTCGATATTATTATGTGTCCGGTTATGTTGTAATCATACTTTTAGGGTATGATCAATTAACAATTTCATTCCCCTATCTTTCTAAAAGAAGCGACAGCATGGGCACTTTGACACTGATATTCAACTATTTGGTATTGTTGGAAATCTTACAAGATCAACAAGATACTACACACCTCTGTCTAGTCCTTCAGGTCTATAGGGGTGATGCTATTTTATGTTAAGAGTTGTTAAAGCTCTGAATTCTTCAACTTAAACACTAAAAGGAACGTTTAATATGTAAAAATAAATACCAATATTTTGACGTTAAAAAAAAAAAAAGGCATCTACAACCATTATGTAACGTATGTCAAAAAATCATAAATAATTAGTACTAAAACCTCCTATAAGGATATTACGGTTATCGCTGCCGTTTCAGAGATATTTCGATTTTTCATACTAGCTCCATACAAAATTTTCGTAAAAAAATTATAATTCCTTCGTTTTTGTGCAGAATCAATTCTGGTGTCATTTTTGTATATTGTTATAACAAATAGAAGTGATATCCGGCACAAAAACTGGCACTTGCAAAATAAAATGCCTAAGTCTATGAAAGCCGTTTTTCAGCCCACCGTGCGCCGTGGCGGGAGAGGGGTCGACCGTTAACAAAACTGCGCGCCGTTGTAAGCCTGTCGGCTTGATGTCAGCGCGATGGTTCCGTACCTATTTTAGTTTTTACTTACTTCGCTACAGATATGTTCTGGGTCGTCCTTGAGATATTGAAGCCATTTGATTTTTAACTAATTCACAGTCTCCTCATCAGTATCTATATTACAGTTCTTAATAATAACAGTTTCAAATTAAAAAAAATCTTCCTGTCCCATTTCTTGTACTTTGTAAGGATTTTTTCTTGACGCAGTTCTAATTATAGTGTAGTAATAGGACGAAACAAAAACTTGAGAGGTGTCAAGGGACACCCGGATGGAACGAAGTTCCTTTCGATTAATTAGTGAAGGAATTGTAAAAAAAAACATGTGTGCAATTCACACGTGGTAGAAGTACGAAATTTCAAAGGTATACCGTTGCCCTCTCTCTCTCTCTCTCTCTTTACCTCAACTCCCCACGAGACGCCCCTCAACTCATGCCTCAACTCATCCCGCAACTCATCCCACAACTCGACCCGCAACTCGACCCGCAACTCGACCCGCAACTCGACCCACAACTCGACCCGCAACTCGACCCGCGACTCGACCCGACTCAACTCCCACCTCAACTCCCCTAAAGAAGTTTTCACTTCAAAAGTTCAAGACGAATTGAGAACCTCCTTTCTTTTGAAGTCGGTAAAAAAGTGTCGTTACAACTTTTCGTATGAATTTTTCCGTCTAGCCCCCTTTCGTAACGCGCGATAAGGAACTTCGTTCCAACAATGAATATATAAATATAATAATGAATTTACAAACGAAACTTTATAATAACTACAAACAATTCTGAGACGAAAAAAATTGGCGAGAAGAGCGACACGTCCATATAGCAACAGGCGTTGGCCGGCACCACAGAGTACATTTTATATCTGTCGGTACTATAGATGCTGGCGGGAAACATTCCGAATCATTCCCGTCGAATACTTCGGAAGTATTCTGAAATATTCCGAAACTTTGGGAATATTTTAACTGTCAAAAAAAAAACAGGAAAATCGACCTTTGAAGTCTGTTAATATACCAAAACCTGCTCCTAAGTAGGTAAGAACAAATACTTTTCTGAAAACCGCATCAAAACGTGTTTGCTTGCAAGGTTTGCCTTTATTTGCTTTTATTGACTGGGCTATTATACGCGTTAAGTAGGTAGGTAATGATTAATACCTACCTATGCGACTCGCGAATACTCGCGATGCGTACAGAGCTACATACAAACTAACCAAAAACATAGGTAACCCTTTTTCAAATAGCAAATCAAATATGCTTGGCCTGGTTTTTTTATTTCACAACTGACATTTAAGGCTATAATCGCATAGCACGACTTACAGCTCGATCGCCTAAAGCATGTATTTTGACCAATAGGATGCACGAAGCGTATTTTAGTAGTGTTCGTAATAGTAAGTATTAATATAATGTTACACGTCCTGTACTCACAAAATGCATATTATTTCTAATTGGGCGAAAACAAGAAGGGATGTGGTTTGTCACTAGCTGCGCTTCCGCAGAAATATTTTCTTAAGTGAGTATGCGTATCTTTGGCCGATAGTACCTACCTAAAAACAAAAGAATAAAAATCCTGTTAATCGCAGGCTAATAAATCTACCTATAAAAATATCAACATATACTTAATCAATCCCATTTATAATAAAATAAACATTTATATTTTACTCTCGTAGCGTACATACGTACTCTCGCAGTGAACAATAATTAACTCACCCACCACACAACAAGCAAACACATTTATTCCCATTGAATTATTCGGGCGAAATATTCGGAAACATTCGATTGCGGGGTACGAATCTTTCTCGCGCGGGTGAAAACTTCTCCGGGGAGCAGCATCCCCTCCCACTTACCGCACCCCGCACCGCCATCGCCTGCACGCACGACTCGTGGCCGGTGGCAGTCGGGTAGAGGTGGGCAGAGTGTATCATTTTTGGGATTGGAACATTTGCATCTCGATCACTGAAATGATCCGAAACACTGATATGGCTCATTTGGATCATTTGGATCATCGGCTCAAAGGATATAAGATACAGAATGTTACATTACGCATTACGTCGCGGTCGTTTACTAATGAGTCAGAGAAATGTTATGTGGCAACAATACTGAATGTTTAATATGTAATTTTTTTATTGTAATAAGTTGGATTATAAATAAAATCGTTCTTCCTTCATACTTTATTAGGCAAAAGTCACTTATCTAGTAAACGAAACCTATAATTGACGTAATTCAATGTAGATACCTATATTTACACAAAATTTTCACGTAAAGTCTTTTTTTTAGGAAGAAAGTAAGTCACAATAATCACTACAGTATGCAAACAAATCGTATATACTATACAGAGAGAACTAAAATGTTTTTCTAAATTGGCGCGAGCGAACATAAACAAAATTTGTTAGTGTAAACATTATATGCAAAAATCGACCTATAGTATTTGCTACGTAATTTCCTTAATGGTCATTTTTACGTGCATCTTTAACAACAACGACAATCTGTGAGAGTATGAGTGATACATATCATTTTATTTGTATCTCTTTCTAACTTGCAAAAATCGACCGTATAGTATTTGCAACGTAAGTTCCTTAATGGTCATTTTTACGTGCATCTTTAACGACAACGAAAATTTGTGAGAGTGTGAGTGATACATATCATTTTGTATCTCTTTCTAACTTGTACTGATTGTAATGAGTTAGCGCGCTCACTCGCGAAGTTGCGACTCCGTAGCAAGGAACTTTTGCTCCAAAGTAACTCAGTGTATCACTATCAGACTTCCTATCTCGCTCGCTCAATACTCAGTCGCCTCGCGAGCGACGCGTCGCGTGGAATGAGCTAGAGCAAAGTAATGTTTCAGATCCAAATGACACGTTTGAAACATTGTTACTGAGCCAATCTTTTGAATCATTTCAATGATTCGAATCAGTGAGTCGGTTCCGTAAAGAGTTACACACGCCTACAGTCGGGTGCGCGCGTCGCGGTGCCAGCGCGGCGGCAGCGGCCGGCGCACAGAGATCGACGATCGATGCAAAATACGATTTTTCAGCAAAAAAAGTTGAAATCTTAATAAATAATTAAAAGTTTCTTTAAATCAGAATGATTCAAAATGAATTTATCATTTTGAATAATTCCCATTTAAAGAAACTTTCCCCGAAGTATTCCGGAATTATTCGGAATTATTCAGAAGTTTTGCAACTATAGTCGGTACACAGGCGTTTACGCACACATGCGTACGTATTATATTGCGAAATAAGTATACGCGATTTACTGAAAATATATTGATTGGATTAAAAAAATAAAACAGTATTACGTTAGTATATTTCTTGTTGAAGAATTTGTCAAAAAATCAGAAAGATCGTATGTATTTTAATATGGTTTTTATTCGTTAAAAGATTTTTTTAGAGGTTACTTTGTGATTTTTTTCTATCAATTAAAATTTGTTGTATTATATTTTCAACACACTACTTAACTAGATTATATCCTGAAGAATATCATATATTTTTCTGATTGTGTTAGCTGCAATGAATCATATACTTTAAAGCATTATAAAACTCGCGTTTAGCTCTTGTAGTCCCCTTAAAAAGTGTCGTTACAACTTTTCGTATGAATTTTTTCCGGCTAGCCCCCTTTCGTAACGCGCGATAAGGAACTTCGTTCCAAAAATTGGTACACTTTTCTTGGCCAGCTCTATAGTAGCGTGAGTGTTGTCAACTTCCATCTGACTGTGACCAGGTTCAAAATATTACCGGTATATCCAAAAAAGCCTCACAATACAACATCAAGGCAGAAATAATAATAATATTTATTTCTCAAAATATACAGATTGCACTTGTATTTTACAATTTGTGATGTATCGAAGAGAAAATTTACATAAGACATTTGGATGCCATAGAAATCTGTACACAAAAAATTAAACTCTGCCTCTTAAACTAGGTTACCCTGTATCTTAAGAGACAGCGTTTTACAATGAGGGCCCTATTTAATAAATGAGTGGGTGGTGTCAATTTACCTTAGAAGGGAAAAAAAATATATTTATAGGTAGGTACTTAAATAATGGGTGAGTATATATTAAGAGTGCTAGGGTGAGAGTGAATGAATGTAATTGAAGGTGTAGGTGTCTGTGTGGGAGGGTGAATAAGTAGATAGAGTGGTGTTGGTGAGTAAGTGAGAGGAAAGTTGTTGTATATGCGAGTGTGTATGGATGCTAGTACAGGTATTAGTCCAGAATGGAGATGGATGTTTGCTGATTAGACGATATAGGTAAGTAAAGTCTCCGTAGCAGCATAGTCCTGTTTAAGTAGCCATTCTGTCACTTTTGATTTTAGGTTGTGTTTGTTGAGGTCTAAGATATTCAGTATTTTATGTATCTTTTTGTAGATGTAAGCGCTGATTACATAATAGAATAGAATAGAATAGAATAGAATAGAATTTTATTTTGCAAATATGGGTACATAATAGTTCTTAAGATTACATTTAGCTCAGCCACATTTTACCAATCGGCATGCAAACATTTGAAATTATTTATATCATTATTATTTAGATCAATTTATAAATTACTATTATAAAATTTTAAATCATCAACTTAATTAAAAATATATGTTTGTATTAAAAGGAAACTATAAATTAGTGTCATTAGATTATATACCATGTCATTATCATTACTATTACAAATATCATTATTATTACAATTCCAAAAAATAAAAACTTAATCAAAAAATGAGAAATCAAAATGTCAAAGATCAAAATGTCAAAAATCAATAATCAATAATGTCATACAACTAAATTTCAAAAATCAAGATGTCACTAATTAACAAATCTTTTTATCCGATAGGAACTCAGTTACACTGTAGTACGTTTTATCTACCAAAAAATTCCGTAATCTACTCTTAAATTGTGCTGTATTTAAAGCTTTCCAACTACTCGGTAATTTATTGTAAATAATTGGGGCCATGCAAGAAACGCTCTTACGCATTAAAGTGGTTCGACATGATACTTGACATAATTTGCTGTTGTCACGCCTATTCCTTGGGAATACAACAGCCAGGCGCTCAAAACGAGATGGATTTTGCTTGACAAACATAGCTACTTCGAAAATGTATATACAGGGAAGTGTCAAGATTTTATGTAGCTTAAAATAAGGCACGCAACTGTCTGTCGATTTAAGTTTTAATATTGATCGGAGACATCTTTTCTGGGCCTTAAAAGCTATATCTCGATCAGTTGAGTTCCCCCAGAAAATGACACCGTAGCGCAAGTGTGATTCAACTATTCCGTAGTAAGCCGTAAGAACTGTTTTGACATCTACTATGGAGGATAATCTATATAACACATATGCGGATGAACTCAATTTTTTACACAAAGTGTCTATATGTGCTTTCCAGTTTAAGTGGCAATCTATTTGCAACCCTAAAAATTTGGTATCCTCTGCTTCCTCAATTTTGTCATTTTTGTAATGGATGTTGAGATTAGTTCCGCCGGGTGTACGTTGTCTAAAGTGAATTATCTTTGTCTTACCTAAATTAATATTTAAATTATTTTCGTCTAGCCATTTAATTAGTGCGTCAAGAGAATTATTTATGTCATTTTCGTATGTATTTGTACTTTTACATGAGATTGTTATAGTGCTATCGTCTGCAAACATAGTTATAGGATATTCAAGGGACTTGGGCATATCATTAACATAACTTATAAATAAAAATGGGCCTACTACGGTTCCTTGTGGTACACCGTATGAGATTTTACGTTCTTGAGACCTTATAATGTCCTCATGTTTGGTAACTATGTTAATGTTGCTAACTTCGGTTATTTGTGTTCTGTTTTCCAGATAAGATTTTATAAGTTCGAGCACGTTACCTCTAATGCCATAGGCTTCTAATTTATTAAGTAGTATATTATGATGGACATAATCGAACGCCTGGGTCATATCGCAAAATATAGCGCATATGGGGGATCGTTTATCCATACTTCTCATAATAGGACTCAAAAAGTCATAAATTGCCATATTGATAGTTCTGTGCTGTCTGAATCCTTTTTGTTCTTCGCAAAGTATATTATATTTTTCCATATAATTATATAATTCCCTACAAATGTATTTTTCAAAGATCTTCGAAATAACTGGTATGAGCGAAATAGGTCTATAATATTCCATCGACTCCTTATCTTCTTTCTTAAATAAGGGTTTTATTATAGATGTTTTTAAAGCATCTGGATATTTACCTGTACAAATAATAAGGTTTAATATGTGGCTTAAATGTTCGCATATCGTGGTTGAGACAGACTTCAGTATCTTTGTGGCGATTCCATCAATACCAACACTGTTAGTATTTTTTAGCGACATTATTATTTTATTCAAATCGTGTGGTGTGCTGGGTGCCATAAACATTGAGTTATGTTTCATAGACGAGATGCATGTTTTCGGCTTACAGTCAACATCTATTTTCGGACGTATTTTGTCAACGAAAAAGTCATTAAAAGCACTAGCGATATCATAAGGTTTGTATAAAATTTGATTACCAACTTTAAGTTTCTCGATTCGTTGTTTAGGGATATTGTATTTTGTCTGATTAATTACCTGCCATGTAGTCTTTGATTTATTCTTAGATCGCTGTATTTTGTAGTTATTTTGAGCTTTTTGTGTCAAGTTAATTATTTTATTATATAATCTAGAATAGGTAGTGAATTTCTTTTTGTTTTCATGGGTGGGTTTCAACCTGGATCGCCACAAAAGTTCTCTTTTTTTCCTACTGCATAATTTAACGCCTCGTGAAAGCCATTTTGGTTTATTGATTAGGTTTATTTTTATTTCTTTATACGGAAAACATAACTCGTAAAATAACTTGAATGTGTCAATAAATTGATTGTAAGCTAAGTTGGAATCCTCAGTAAGATATATCTCCGAAAATTTGAGACTACTTATGCTATTTTTAAATTTCTCTATATTATCGTTACTATAATCTCTTCTAGTTATATACCAGGATTTGATATTATATACATTAGGAACTGGACATTGTAGTAGCTGTGCTGTATGGTCTGATAAAGCAAACTCAAGTACATCTGTCTTACAACTCTTCTTAAAATTATGCGCAAAATTATCTATACATGTCCCACTAGCCATTCGAGTTGGCTGTTTAAGAGCAAGTTTCAAATTGTGACCTAGTAGTAGATACTCAAGTGCAACTGAATTGTTACTGGGTTTTAATACATCAATATTAAAATCGCCTGCAATTACAACATTCTTTGAACGCCTGTTAGATATTTCTTTAAGCAAAGTTTCAAGTTTATCAAAACAGTAATTTAAATTCCTAGCGTTTGGTACTCTGTAAATACATACAACTATTAATTTATAATTAATAAGCTCGACAGCACAACATTCAAAAACCCCTGGTGATGACAGCCTCGATATTTGAGGAATTTCCTTCCATTGGTGGCAAGTATTAACCATTATACATGTTCCTCCTCTCTTCTTTTCTTGTCTACTATAACATGCCGCTAAACTGAAATTTGGTATGAACAGATGCTTTTCGTGACCTTTCATGATGAAATGTTCGGTAATACATATAATATCTACATTAAAGTTTGTATCAGACAGTTCATTCAAGCATACCGTAAGAGCATTTGATTTATTTAGTAAACCTGCAATATTTTGGTGTAAAATGTTAATGTATTTACTGGAGAAAAAACTGCTCTTTTGACTCACTTTCTTCGACGAGAGCATTTTCTTCTAAGATTTCCAATCGAAGGTTGAAAAGGTCCTCAAAAATTACTCTCATAGCGCAGTCTTTTATGTTTCCTGATCTTATGTATGTAGAATGGTGATAGCTCAAGTTCAAATTGGAGTCCAGAATATATGAATAATTATGAGTAATATTGTCCATACATAGCATGTTGTTGAACATTTCCACTCTCGAGTTATATAAAATATTATAGTCATTGTTATATTTATATGTTGGCAAAGTAATAATTATATTTGTGTTCTTTATGTCCTTTAATGCGTTTCTCATGTATGTAATTATGTCAAAGTAACATTTAGTCGTTTTAAAGTCTTCCTCGCCGATCATTATTATACAAAAATCATTCTTTGTGTAATGTTGAAATTTTGCTTGTAAATCCCGTAGAAGGTGCATAATTTCCACCTTTGGTGTTAGGTAGTGACATATTTGATAATTGTCTGTAAAATATTCTTTTGCCAGAGTTAATATATTATTAGTTTTATTCGTACTTAATATACATAGCTTATTTTTCAATTTGTTTTTGTTCACTTGTATATATTTTTGTGTCCCTTGCTCATTCGAAGGTCCATCTGGCGCCATCTGTGGACTGGAATGTGTAGTAATCGTTTTTTGTTGGTCATAGTTTTTGGTAACTTTTTCTTTTACTGTTATTTCAGAATCAGTCTGTGTTTGTTTATTTATAAATCCTACTTGTTTTGAATATTTTGACCCCCTTTTTTTAGGCGTATTGGTAGGAGATTGTGTCGGACTAATCACTATTTGTTTGTAGAGTGAGTTTTTACGAATCAGATTTTCATTTTCCTTCTTAAGCTTTTCAATTTCAAGGCTTAGTGAGTCAATTTCTCCATTTGCACTACAGAGTTTATTTGTGAGATCATCAATATTTTTCTTTAATTGAGTTATTAAATCAATGTCGTCATCATCTGATATATCAGGCATACTGCATACAGTGCCATCTAGGGTGCGATTGGCGAGACTTTCGTCTAAGTTGTAGTCCGAGTTTGAGAGCGCTCGTGCGCGCCTTACGGTGACGTTATTGATTTCGCTCATAGTTTGTGTAATCAGTACTGCTATTTCTCACTAGATGTCTATTGCACCGTATCGATTGTTGAGACACTAGATGGCAGTCTACTCAATTTTCATGGGTTTATGAATTCAAAATATTGAAAATTAACGACTATTATTTTCACTTTATGAGATAAATTAGTTTTTAATAGAAATTAATTATTGTACCTGTAGTTGTTGGTATTATTACATTATCAAGTCGCCTTATACGCTTTCTTTGCGCCCGTGTCAGTGATTTATTTGAGTTCTAAATACTGCACATATAGTTGTTTATATTGTCACTTTAGTTCACTTTACACTTGAGTTTTGTGGAGATAACACTGATTGGCGTCAATAGTCACTTTATGCACACAATGAAATAAATCATTCGTTAATTAATGCACAATTACTATTTATTTACTTATTTCGAATACGGAGTCGATGTTAACTGTGCGCCACTAGCGCCCTATATTCTATAATACTGATGCTTAGCAAAAGTAGTCCTGTGTTGGAAACCTGAGGGAAGGTTTGTGCGTTTATTTGGGTTAGACGGGGGAAGTGTACTATGTTTCTTAAGGACAGATTGAAGCACAAAAAGCTGACGGACTGTAAGTACCTTGCAGTCTGCGTACAGTTGTACTGTTGGGTATCTAAGAGGCTTCTTTGTCATTACTTTTAGTACAGCTCTTTGTGCTCTCTCTGCCCTCAGAATGTGACTTTTCATTCCTGCACCCCATACACAGATGCAATATCCTATTACCGATTGGCATAGTGCATAATACACCATTTTTAATATATCGGCATTAGCAGAGTTACGGAGGGATTTGAATACATGTATGAGGCGCAAGGTTCTAGTCGTGACGGCGTCTAGTTGTTTTTTCCATGAGAGTCCCTCATCTATGAGAACTCCTAGGTACTTTACGTTGTCACTTCTAATAAGTGCTGGACAACAGCATGGCGCTAGTCGGTTAGAGCATGAATGGGCAGTAATTGAAAAACTGTGTGACGGTGCGGTCTGTCGCCTAATTGCGAACGGGATGTAACATGTTTTGAGTATGTTTAACGTCAGAAGATTTGAATTGAGCCATTTCTTTATTTCCGCCACTGCCACCTCTGCTGTAGATTTAACAATATCCCAAGTTGGTCCGTGAACTAAGATCGCGGTGTCATCAGCGTATGTATATATATGAGAATTTGGGAGGTTCATTTTACAAAGGTCGTTGACGTAAACTAGAAATAAGGTGGGACCCAATATGCTGCCTTGAGGAACTCCAAAGTAACAAACTCCTCCACGCTGAGGTAGGTATCAATTTTAACTCTCTGGGTCCGATTCTTGAGATAATCTTTGAAAATTTCAAGTGGTACGCCACGTACACCTAGATGTTCTAATTTTGAGATAAGGATGGGAACAGAAACTGTGTCAAATGCCTTAGAAAGGTCTAGGAAGATACCTAGACATTTTGCCTTCTTGTCTAGATTTTTAGCTACTTCTTGTGTCAATGTTAGCACTGCATCTTCTGTTGAAACACCAGCTCGGAAGCCATACTGGTTGTCAGCTATGATTTTATGTTTTTCCGGGAAGTTCCTGAGGCTAGTGTTTAAGATCTTCTCAAGAATCTTAGAAAGTGTCGGCAAAACAGATATAGGCCTGTAATTATTGACACAGCTTCTGATCCCGTCCTTGTGTATAGGATGGACTAACGCCTTTTTGAGAGCATCCGGGAACACGCCCGATTTTAGACAGCGATTGTATATGGAGGAGGTCAGTGGTGGTATCAATACGTGGCGACAGTTTTTCAATAGAAGAGGCGATATACCGTCCCATCCAATAGCGCATTCATTTCGCAACTGTAGGATAAGCGACTCTATTTCAGCCTCATCTACTTCCAAGAGGACAAGAGAGTTTACAGGGGAGAGATTTATACTATTTAGATGAGACTGAGCGTTATTCTGAGTTGACATCGTGTAGTGTTGGGATATAATGTTGTCAGCCAACTTTTTCCTACGTTACTGAAAAATTTACAGACTTCATTTACTGATGCATTAGGATCATTACGTAATTTTAAGAGCTCAACAGGGCTTGCACGTGCTATTGTAGAGTTAGTTGGTTAATTCCTTTATAGTTTTCCATAAAAACTTTGGTTTCTTACTTGCTTTCTCAAGCTCACTCTGTTCGTATGATATTTTAAGCTTTCGGAGTAAGCCATTACAAAAGTTTCGGTAGCGATTATAGGTAGTTTTAAGTATAAGGTTGTCTGGTGCTTTCTTGGACCGAGTGTGTAGCTTGTCTCGGTGTTTAATGCATCTCAAAAGACCAGGAGTTATCCAGGGTTTTAGAGTTCTTCTTTGTCTAGGGATTTTAGTTTCAGTTGTGTGTTTGGATATGACCATTTTTACGATATCTATAAATTTGTTCATAGATACATTTGCATCCTGCTCAGAGTATATACTTGAAAAATCGGTATTTTCTAGTTCTAACTTAATTGCTTCATGGTTGAGGCGGGTGGAGTGATAGAAATATACATATTTCGGCATTGACTCGCGCTCGGTATCGGACATAAAAGTGATCGGTTTGCCATCTGCCTTTTCTGGCATTGATTTTGAGCAAAGATGATCCAACCTCGTAAGCATCTTTATTATCAACACCTTCATTCCAGAAATAACATGTTACTTCCCTCTTTTCTTTGCCTAAATCCGTAAAGTACATTTATACACAGGCAGCTTTCGTTTATAAAAGATTTTTTGGAAGATGAAGTAGGAATATGACAAATAGCTTCCATGTCATATTCGGCGAAATAAATTTCATCATCCAGAGCAAGTTTCTTAGCTTTATCTCTACGTCTTCTCGCTTGATCTTTTCTCTGTAAATGAG
The DNA here is from genome assembly GCA_943138885.2 of Tholera decimalis. Lineage (NCBI taxonomy): Eukaryota > Metazoa > Arthropoda > Insecta > Lepidoptera > Noctuidae > Tholera > Tholera decimalis. The sequence goes on along the minus strand of OW964573.2, from coordinate 39,901,890 downwards.
CTTCACGTTTACCTTTTTGGCTTCTTTCTCTTCATCATTCATATTATCATATACAAAACCTTAATCGCACATATCTTTCCTTGGGGAGTGGTATGAAGATTCGAATAACGTTATTGCGACGCACGCTATTTCGAAAAAAATTAATAAGATACCAAGACATTTGTACTAGCGCACCATTCACACAGTTTTTCGAATCAGCGTGTTCGCGACAACGTCATTCGATATAGTGGTTTTCGAATTAATGTGTTTTCGAAATCGCGTACCACTCTTAATTTTTTTCGAATTAGCGTGCGTTGCAATAACGTCATTCGAATCTTCATATCAATCCCCTTTCCGTGGCTTATGCACACCTACGTGCATCCAATCCCGCAGCCTGAATTCAATCTCGGTATTTGCGGGACTACGCATTTTCAATCCCGCGGGATCTCGGTATTTGCGGGATCCCGCATATTGAAAATATTCACATTTATATAAGGCAAATAAAACAATGAATTAATCAACTAACTCCACGTTTATTTACGAGATGATTATTATTACTATTAGTATGAGATCAATCAAATTACACCGTTTATTTATCACAAAAAAACAATGAATTAATCTACTAACTCCACATTTATTCCAGTATTACTACTAGTATGAGATCAATCAAATTACACCGTTTATCAACCGACGACAAAAAAAGGAGTAGGTTATCAATTCGATGCGTATATTTTTGAAGTGAAAACTTCTTTAGCGGCGCTGAGCACTTTTTGTATGGGTAAAAACTGTTAAACTCGCGTCAGGGTCACGTGACCGATCGAAAAGCGTAAGACTTTTTTTTAAGTGAAAACTTCTTTAGCATCGTTGTGATTTGAAAGTTAATGAAACGAAAAAGCGACAGTATCTATCTGTTGGGACCACGGAATAGAAAATACAGTGGAAGTGCCCTTTAGATATCGCACGCGTGTCAACATTAAGCACAGATGCGCGACATTAGCTTATTCGCTGTCAGATTCATGTCGCGATTGGTTGTCTCTAAAATACACGAAATATTAGAAATTATGCCTTGTTGTGCGGTTTGGACCTGCAAAAACGAAAGCAGTAAATAAAATGTATCTTGTGGAGGCGTATCGTATAATCGATAAGTATTAAAGTTTGTTAATTTTAAATATATTTGATATTAATGACAATACCGCATTTCATGACTTCAATGCAAACTATACAGAACCTTATTTTCAATAGCACAACGTTTAAATCTACTTGGTCGTTATCTGGAGGAACATACTATAAATTCTAGTAACTTCGACGCTACTCAATTAGGGATGGGACACATTCGTAAAGTACGTCTGTATCGATAATTTTTATTTATTTCTAACTCCATTTCATAGCTGGATTCAGAAAATTGATTTCGGACGGTTTATGTGTAAAATTCATAAATGTTTAACTGAGATTGCACAGAAATGTCGACGTTTTAACCACACGTAGCCTACATCCGTCTGTAGTAGATACGGGTCGCTAATCACACCGCCTATTGTACACTCATTTTTATAAATGATTGTCCTGTGTTAAATTGAGGTGTACAATAAAGTATATAATAATAATAATCACACTAATATTATAAGTCAAAAGTTTGTGTTTGTTACTTCTTCACGCTCGAAAGGCTGAACGGATTTCAATGAAACTTGGTACATGGATAGACCATGTCCTGGAATAGAACATAAGATTTTTTCGTGAGACTATGTTCCCTTGAGATAATTTTATACTTTCACGCGGGCGAAGCCGCTGGTAGCAGCTAGTAGTTAATAAAGATAACATCACATAATGTAAACCGTAATACATCAATTTCTGGATATTGATCTCAAAAAAAAGTAAAAAAGTAATTTAAATATTTCAGTTTTCCCCAAGATCCTTTTATTAAGGAAAATGGATGTTTATTGGGTTGTCAATATTCCAAAACATAATCTATCATCAGTTAGGGGAATTTCCTACGTCTAATCATATTACCGACTTAATGAAAGCCATCACGACAAAATATATTAATATACGCTTTCATCACCTATTCAAATTAAACATAAAACTATCAAAACGGCAATTATTAAACAAATATGTATAAATTCAAGGTCAATAAATATTTTTAATACTATCTATTAACATTTCATTGAAAACTAGCTTGTGCCAGCGGCTTCGCCTGCATGAAATTAATACTTTGTTATATGATTTACTAGTACTCACGCGGGGCTTCGCTCCCGTGGATCCTATCACGGTAAAAACATAACTCTCCTTTTTTGCAGTCGGGTAAAAAGTAGCCTATAACCTTCCTCAAGCTTCAAGCTACTTCCATACCAAATTTCATCCAAATCCACCCAGTACTTTCGAAGATTAGCGCGTTCAAGCAAACAAACAAACAAACTAACAGACTTTTCCGCTTCATAATATTAGTATAGATAGCCTATCTATAGCACTCAAAAATAATGCAGCTACATATTAGGGAAATAATTTTCAGAATCGGTTCAGTAGTTTTAGAGATTTCCCCTACATACAAACTTACAAATTTGATCTCTTTAATTTTAAAATAGATTCTATTTTTTTGAAGATGGTCAACCTTTTTCCATTGCTGACCATTTGTATGATGTCGATAAATTATTACATTGCTCACACAAATAAAAAAGTAACATCGATATTAAAGTATCAATATTTGTCTACATCTCTATCTGAGTAGCAAAAGACATTACATGTGCATGCAAATATGACATCTATTTCAAAGTACTTAGCGTTCCGAATAGAATAAATTGGTTACAGTGCCATCTAGCGTTGAGTAGCTGAACTCATTGTAAATTGTTGGAATTATGTTTTTTAAACGATAAACGCCTTTATTGATTATGTCATGTCAAATAATAACAACTTTCGGTCGTTGTAATAAGACTCAATATTTTTGACAGCACTAAGAAGATGATTTGTTAAAGTTGCGTTTCAACTTTGTAGCCAATTATATCACTGTTTTTTATGTGTGTTATGGACATTTTGATTTGCAAATGTGTGAGTTTGGCGACACTGGTTCTCGTTTTGAGAGAGCGTAGGGGCACTTCTACTTAATTTTCATTTCTGTGGTTGGGACCTAGGAGTTAGGTCGCAGGGGTTGTGGTATCCCTGAGAGTGGGCGGGGGGCGGGGGAGGTTTCGTGGGGAGATCAGGGAGGTGAGGGGTAAGAGGGGTCTCGTCGGGTGTTGAGGGGGGAGTAGAGGGGGAGTAGAGGGAGGAGTTGAGGGGTGAGTTGAGGGCACGAGTTGAGGGGTGAGTTGAGCGGGGAGTTGAGGGAGGAGTTGAGGGAGGAGTTGAGGGAGGAGTTGAGGGGTGAGTTGAGGGTTGAGTTGATGGGTGAGTTGAGGGGTGAGTTGAGGGGTGAGTTGAGGGGTGAGTTGAGCGGTGAGTTGAGGGGTGAGTTGAGGGGTGAGGTGCTGTATGAGTTGCGGGCTGAGTTGAGGGATGAGTTGAGGGATGAGTTGAGGGATGAGTTGAGGGGTGAGTTGAGGGGTGAGTTGAGGGGTGAGTAGTGGGTTGAGTTGAGGGGTGAGTTGAGGGGGTAGTTGAGGGAGGAGTTGAGGAAGGAGTTGAGGGGTGAGTTCAGGGGTAAGCTCAGGGGTGAGTTGAGGGGTGAGTTAAGGTGTGGGTTGAGGGGTGAGTTGACGGGTGAGTTGACAAGTGAGTTGAGGGGTGAGTTGAGGGGTGAGTTTAGGGGTGAGTTGAGGGATGGGTTGCGGGACGAGGTGCTGTATGAGTTGCGGGATGAGTTGAGTGATGAGTTGAGGGATGAGTTGAGGGATGAGTTGAGGGATGAGTTGAGGGATGAGTTGAGGGGTGAGTTGAGAGGTGAGTTGAGGGGTGAGTTGAGGGATGAGTTTAGGGATGAGTTGAGGGATGAGTTGAGGGATCAGGTGCGGTATGAGGTGCGGGATGAGTTGAGGGGTGAGTTGAGGGGTGAGTTGAGGGGTGAGTTTAGGGGTGAGTTGAGGGGTGAGTTGAGGGGTGAGTTGACGGGTGAGTTGACGGGTGAGTTGACGGGTGAGTTGAGGGGTGAGTTGAGGGGTGAGTTGAGGGGTGATTTGAGGGGTGAGTTGACGGGTGAGTTCAGGGGTGAGTTGAGGGGTGAGTTGAGGGGTGAGTTGACGGGTGAGTTGACGGGTGAGTTGACGGGTGAGTTGAGGGGTGAGTTGAGGGGTGAGTTGAGGGGTGAGTTGAGGGGTGAGTTGAGGGGTGAGTTGACGGGTGAGTTGACGGGTGAATTGAGGGGTGAGTTGAGGGGTGAGTTTAGGGGCGAGTTGAGGGGTGAGTTGACGGGGATTTTTTATCCAGGATTAAACTTCTTAGGTCTATTAGCCCCAAATTTAGGGTAAAATAATGCTTATTGGGATTTTTTTGGGCCCAAAAATAAGTAGGGCTATTTTTAGGGGCATACATACATTTACAAGCATCACATATATGCCCGCGGGGCGCGCGGCTGTCAGCGGCCTAGTACTACTACATTACAGATTATCTATGTACTAGTACTAGGAAGTAGTATATCTATGTAGGTACTAGTACTAGGCAGTATTCGGAAGTTTTTGATGATTGTGACGCTAGTAGGCATTTAATAAGCATCTTGAAAATATTTCCAAACTTGCACTTGCATTCATGACTGTACCATTTTAAAATTGAACGCGCTTTTTCGATATATCATATACTGAAAAACAAATTACGACACCGATTGTCCCTTGAAATGCTGTTAAGTTTGATGATGACACGAAACGTGATGATGGATCTTGCGTTACGTTTACTCCATCTGTCTCCATCTCCAAAAATATTACAATTATATAATGTAAACATGTATGACTTTAAGAATTCCGAAATTTCAAATGAAACGCCAAGTCGGGATTTAAGCGATTTATTTAAAATAATTGATAATGTGGATTGTTAATTAAGTAAATTCTATTACAAAAGTAATTAAAATTAAGTTATATTTTATTTACCTTAATAAAACGGGAAACTCATTTAAATATTAGCCTTGAATTGCAGCAAGAAACAGGGTTTTTTGAAGTGAAAACTTCTTTAGCGTCTTTGCGATTTGAAATTTTATGAAACGAAAAAGCAACAGTAAAAAGCGACAGACATATAAATTCATAAGATTTAACGTGGGAGAAAATGAGATAGGGAGCATTATACAGTGTTTCTTATGTCGTGGAAATTTTATATGGGTAAACCAGGGCAAACGTATGCCTTTGAAATTTCGTAAATTTTTGAAGGATTTTTTTGAAGTGAAACCTTCTTTAGCGGCGTTGTGCACTTTTTTTGTAATGGGTAAAAAATGTTAAACTCGCGTCAAGACACGTGACCTGATCGAAAATTCGTAAGACGGATGGAGAGAAGACAGCTGGCGCGGCGTAGGAGTGGGAGTATCCCCCTCTCATTCTACGGCGCGGCGAAAATGTATGCCTGCGCCTGCTGTTTTGTTTAGGTGGCGCAGGACGCTTGCGCGAATGTTCGTGTGTGTTAACATGAAAGTTGATTTTTCTAAGAGATAATCTTTTTAATGTAATATAAATTGTCATGTTTGTGTACGATAGCGCAATAAATAAATATTGTATTCTACCACATAAATGATAGTACTTTTATACTGATGATTAAAGCAAATCGTGCAAAATTATTCCCTAACCATTCCAAAATATCAAAAATGCACAACGTTAATATTCAAGTTTTCACTTCTGCCGCCACTCCCGGAGTGCAAATCGGGTATTTTTTTTCAACCGACGACAAAAAGAGGAGGTTATCAATTCGACGCGTATATTTTTTTTTTTGTTTGAAAGGGTATACTTCGAAATTGGTCCCATTGTCACCAGGTTAGGATCTGATGATGGGATCCTGGAGAAATCGAGGGAACTCTTCAAATATTATAGGCACACCTATGGCGTTTTGGGTATTTCTTATAGTAACTTGTGCAGTTGCTCTCAAAAAATACCATTTGGGGAAGTGGAACTGATGATAAAGACCACAGATGGCCGCCGAACCTACTCAATAATAAGTATTTCGTGGATTGCGATTCGATTACTTGAATATGGATGTTAAACACTTTATGTTCATCACAATGGCATATGGTGATGTAGAGCTGATGGTGAAGTACCAGGAGAACTCCTCAACAATTAACGGCCCAGCATTGGGAAAAGCAATATTTAGAAAAAGTTATAAGTAGTTGACATTTAGGCTCTTTTAACTAGGTAAATTAAAAATCGACCAACTAAAAAGAGTGAAATAAAAACTTTTTACCAAAAAATTAAACCGACTTCCAAAAAACACTGCAAAGTGAAAAATAACTTTAATTTCGGAAGCCGGTGCCAAAAACGAAAATACCAAACTAAAGACACCGACTACCGAAATTAAAGTTATTTTTCACTTTGTAGTGTTTTTTGGAAGTCGGTTTAATTTTTTGGTAAGAAGTTTTTTATCACAAAAAACACACACATTATTTACGTATTTGTATGAGATCAATAAAATTACACCGTTTTTTCTTCACAAAAAACTGTAACAATTACTGAATAAAAAACTTTACTGATATTTTAGGCTACCACTGACTGAAATTCGGCTATATTAGGCTACATAAGCTGTGAAAAACGGGCAACATCGGCCCCCGCGTTGTTTGCAACACTGCCGGCCGCCAGTCACCGAGCGATCGCGCTCGCGAGAGGTTGTATATGCATGCTTTTTTTCAGTCCCGCAAACCCCGCGGATCCCGCGCCCGTAATCGCATCACGCGGGATTGGAAAATAACGCGGGATCCCGCAATACCGAGATCTCGGTATTCCGGGATTGGACGCCCTATTAATAGCTGTGCCCGCGACTCCGTCAGCGTGTAGGTAACTCCTTGTGTGCTATTAAGTTAATGTATTGGTAATATTGTTTAGATCACGTTCACATGAGGCTTAAGTACCTATAGAACAACAATACTTCAGCGCAAAGCTTCCGGGTAAACTATGTTGAAAGTTGACCCGTCCGGCACGTGAACATAAAGATTTCTAGAACTGCTAACCCAAGAAAGAGCGACGTACAACTGACCATGCGAGAAACAACTGACACCGAGATCTACTCCAGCAACACGAAAAGTCTGCCCTTGAGCCTTATTAATTGTCATTGCATAACACACCGATACTGGGAATCGCGTTCTTTTAAATTGGAATGGAATATTATTTGGTATTATGGGAATTCTGGGAATAAAGACGGTTTCTCCTGCACCGCAACCTGTTAAAATTTGAGCCTCGATTATATTTTGTTGCAACTGGGTTACTTTTAGCCGAGTGCCATTACAAAGTTGTTGTGGTTTTAAATTTCGGAGCAGAATAATAATCAGAAAGCTTCGAACTGCTAAGCTATCGGGAGTTATACGTGTTATTGTGAGTCAACCATAAAAGATAGATATATGCTGTCGTGGGATATTTTTTATATAATTTTAAGGAGAACATTTCCGTCATAAATGATTTCTATGTAGCTTTAACCATTAAGGTTGCACTCGCGACGGAAGCTTAAAAAATGGAGTAACTTCTCCCGTTTTCCCAACATTTCCCTTCACTGCTCTGCTCCTATTGATTGTAGCGTGATGAAAAGTATACTATAACCAGTTCAGGAGTATGAAAAATAATTGTACCAAGTTTCGTTAAAATCCGTCGAGTAGTTTTTGTTTCTATAACGGTTATACAGACAGACAGACAGACAGACAAAAATTTTACTGATTGCATTTTTGGTATCAGTATCGATCCCTAATCATCACCCCCTGATAGTTATTTTGTAAATATATTTCATGTATAGAATTGACCTCTCTACAGATTTATTATAAGTATAGATTTCAATACATTGATACCAGAGACCGAATTTTTGAAATTAAGAATAACGAAGAGAATTATCGTTTTATTGGCAAGTGACGTGGAAAGTGATGAGCCTCATAGTGATGTGACACGTTTGTTATTATTGGTATTCAAGAAACATACGAAATCAACAATTTGGGGACAATTCTGTGAGTCACTTATTTTGAGCTGAAACTTTGCATAGAGACTCCATACCAGATGTTGTCTTCAGCCCTTTTGGATAGATATGGGGTTTCCGTTACATGTTGTATATGGAGTTGGATGATCTGAAAAGTAGATTAGGTATTTTGTTACCGGAAAATAAAACAACCTCAAATATTGTATACAGAGAAGCTTCAAACTAAACGGTGCCCTTACTTAAATTTTATGTTATTAAATATTACCTACGTTTATATTATTATCCGTATAGTTATGGTATAAAAACACTCTATTAAATCTATCTAGCCAGCGGGATATATTGAAATAATTTGCCTACATTACCTTTGAGTCTCCTGTCCAGCGGTGGGCCATTAAAGCTCTTAGATTAGTATTGTATTTAATTTAAAAAAAAAACCACCGCCTGTAAAGATTGCACGCGGGTGAAGTCTTAGGCGAAATCTTTCATATTTAAAAATGGGATTGTAAATGTCAAATCAAATCATTTATTCAAATTTTCTTACAACTGGATGTATACTCAATGTCATGCTTAGCTTAAGGTAATTAAATACATGTGCCTGAACTAGGTAAACCTGTGTTTCAGGCGATATGTGCCAATATTATCTTAAATATTCACCTTATAATAATACATTAATCTCTAATTGCGTGTAACGTTAAACATAAAATATAATTATAAATAAAACATAACACTGGCTATAACTATAAAATAATTAGATAACTAGGTACATAATTATGAAGTCTAATAATTACATGATTATAATAAAATTCTTAATAGCTATTTTAGCACAATTAGTAACTTTTCTGTATCTTCGTAGGACAAACTTTGGAGGGCAGACTTTAGGCAGAATTTCGATGTAAAAGCACACTTTGTGCTCGTTTTTTACGTGCAAGCGATATCTTTCCGTCTTTTATTACAAATTACACTATTGTAGGGAAGGGCTGCGTGCTGTTTTAGTACTGTGCTCATTATGAATAGCTGTCGAACCGTTAGTACACCACATGATTTATAGAGGAGGTTGGTTGGAAAAAGGAAAGGACGAAAGGTTGAGAACCACCTTGAGAATTGCTCTTTGGGCTCTTTCAATAGTAAGTAGCAGTGTTTTACCCACCCCACCCCATGTAGTAATACAGTATGTTAGTATGGACTGACACATGGGTCAATTTAAAATCGGTGGCAGAAAACAGGACTATAAATTTTGAATTCTTAAAAAAAATATTGTTTGATTTAAGCCTGCGCCGAGTAAAATAACTCAAAACGGTCTTCACAACTAAAGGAATATAACCTATAATAGTACTTTAATTACCATACAAAAATATGTAATGAACACTAGAATAAATGTGTTAGCAAACATAGTTGGCAAAATTTAAAAATATTTTATAGTTTATTAAACAAAAATACATAAAGTTGGACAAAAATCCTTACAAAACATGCTCGTGCGTCGCTGAATTTTGATAGTAAACTGTTGAATTTTTTCATAAACTTCAATTCATATTATTCTCTAATTATCATACTATCATTTACAGCTTTAACATTTCAAAAATGTCGCTTGGTTGTTTTAATTTTAATTTTTTCTTCTAATTTGCGCGCTATTTTGAACCATACGCAACGTACACCGGTCGAAAATTCAGTCCACAGAGTACATTTTATATACTGAGATAGAGCCGTCACTCGAAGATTCCAGAGCGCCCGCGCCCTCTGGCAACAAGTAACAACAACAATGTATGAAGCATATGAATATATATATATATATAGCATATAGATATAGCTACCTACAAATCAGGGTACCTACCACTGCATAGGCCGTCCTATTTACTCCTTTTTATTTAGTACTTAGTAATTTATGTTGATTTACAATAAAACAATATAATTACAACACCAAATACACTTCTGGACACATCTATTGGCCCACCTTAGAGTTTAGGTTTCGATGGCCCCTACCGAAATATGATTGCTAGATTGAACAAAAACTGTTGATGCAGTTTTAAACCTGATACATTTTACCATCTTTTTCGATCGTATAGTTTTAAATTTGAATTCAGAATACCATACGACATGGACCTACGCCTAACAAGTCGGATATGCGCCTTGTTAAAGGCAATTAATTTTTGAATAAAAAACATGTTTTATCAAATAAAGGTTTAATTTAATAACGCGTGTTGCCTCCATGGGCATCTACCACAGCTCTCATACGATTAGGCATAGAGTTTATCAACCGCTCTATGAAATTTTGAGGGATCATCTCCCATTCCTCTTCTATGGCAGTTTTCAACTCCTGCATCGTCTGGGCAACTGGCTGACGAGCCCTAACACGCCTTTTTAGCTCGTCCCACATGTGCTCAATGGGGTTCATGTCTGGGCTTCTGGCTGGCCAGTCCATAACTGTGATGTTCACATCCCGAAGATATTCCCTGATGATGCCGGCCGCATGGGCTCTTGCATTATCATGCATAAAAAGGAAATTTGGGCCCACATAGTCCGCGTATGGTATCACGTGAGGTTCTAAGCACTCACGAATGTATCTTTCAGCATTTAATGTTGGCAGCCGTGGTCCTGTAACAACCTCAAGTTGAGTTTTGCCGCTCGCGGATATACCGCCCCAGACAGTCCATGAGCCACCGCCATAAGCAACCCTCTCTTCAAAGCAGCATTGTGCGAAACGCTCTCCCTTACGCCGGTAGACCTTCTTCCTTCCATCATTGCCATGTAACACAATTTTAGACTCATCAGAAAAGAGTACACGGCTCCAATCTTGCTGTGTCCAATTTAAATGACTGCGTGCGAAATGAAGGCGCGCTGTTCGGTGGGCTCGCTTTAGTTTGGGCCCATTAGCTGGCTTGTGTGGTACCATATCGCGTTTTTTTAACCTTCTCCGAACAGTTCGAGCGCTCACAGATACTCCGTGGAAGTCGCGAAGTTGGTTTTGTATCTCAATGGAGGTAAGGTGACGATTTCTCAAGCTGGTCGTCACGATGAATCGATCCTGCCTTTCAGTTGTGACCCGAGATCGTGGCCTTCCTTGGCGACGAACAAAGCCGCCAGTCTCTAGGTACCTCCGATAAACATTTCGGACCGCAGATCGACTTAAATTAAGTTGAGCACTCACGTTTCTTTGGCTGTGTCCGGCCTGAATAAGTGCCACAGCTTGGGCGGCGACTTCAGGTGAAGTATCCATAGATTATTGATAGAACCTCACCTTAATGTTAAGAATAAGTAATGTTTGTTGCAAAAGCAAAGATATCAATCACTTTTTCAAGAATTAAATCCAAGTAAACCAATAAAACCAAGTTTTCTTAGTATTCGATTGTTTGATATCAACAAACAGGCTCCAAATTGTCTTTTGTTTCTTTAAATTCTGTGTTCTAAATTCAAAAAAAGACTATTGAATGAAATTGTGAATGTGCCAGGTTCAAAACTGCATAAAAACTTTTTGCTCGACCTAATATAAAATTTTAGCTAGGACCAAACGAAACTGAAAATACAAGGTGGGCCAATAGATGTGTCCAGAAGTGTACTTTATTAAAATCTTCTGTTACAATATTTGATGGCCATCTGAATTTTATCTTCCATAATCGTTTCGTAATCCACACAATAACTTAGAAGTATCCTTAGGTACACACCAATTAAATAAGAATATATTATATCTTAAATTTCTTGAATTATTTGCAATTATTAACTTATTATTTGACAAATTATTTAACTTTTTTCAAACCTTTGACATTTACTAAGTGTTGCCAAGTGACCGACTCGCGTTCTCCCCAAACTTTCCCCGAAATCTCCCCAAAATTCAAGATTTGTAAAAAAAACTCATAAATGGCTATTCTTTTTTATTATTGATACAATTTTATACAATTTAAGCAATCGCGTCCATGACTAAATTAGCCTTTTCACTCGCGCCGGTTGCAGTTCCGTATTTTGTCTGAGTTAAACCTGTTTAGCATCTTTGAACTGGGTTTAAAATGAACACATCCTTCTAGCAATTTATATCTTATTCTCAAGATGGATTCGGCAGTGTTAATGCCAATCTGTTTCGACGTTTGTCTTCAATAATAGCTACTTGAGATAAGGCTCTTTCCGCAACTGCGTTAGAAAAAGATAAAGACAAAATTCCTTGTTTTCACCGGCCGGTAATTTGCTAACATTTCTACGGGTATGTTCTATCACCGACTGCATTTTTGAAATTATAAACTTCAACCCAGAACTCTTCGGTGTGTTGCGTGGATTTCCAAGTTGTACGATGCAAATCATTCCATTCTGCGGCAACTTCGGAGCCACCCGGCTATTATCGTGCACAGCATTTTGTATTCGTGTGTGTGCTTTCACAGATTAGTTAGTGGTTTGATCGCGTTCAGACATCATCAGTCCAAATATTCCCCCAAAAATATTGTCCCTCAATTCTCCCTTCATAACTTTAAAAACCCCCAAATTTGGGCGGATTCCCTCCAATCTGGCATCACTGCATTTACGCAAGTTTCGTTACCATTTTAGTTTAAAATTAAATAAGTTAAAGAAAAAATAGGATTGCGTAATTGGAGGATTTTATTAATTTGAAGATACGTGCGTTAATATATTATAAAAGGTGTGAAATGTAAACTAGGTGTCCTAATATCCCTAATATTTTAATTTATGTAAAATAAAATGGTTATTTGTTATAGATAATTTAGAATATAATAAAAAAATAACATAATAGTAATAATAAGATAATATAATAAGAATATAATATAATAGTAAAACGGAGAACAAGTTTAAGCTAAATGTGTAAATATTTTGAGAAAAATGCCATCTATCAATACGTAACTTAAACTTTCATTATTGCTATACGAATAAATTAAAAATCAATTGAATTGAGTAGTCTATATCCAAAAGCAGAACCCTACCTAAACTAGTCGGTTATCATTTCGTCACTTTTGTTCTAAGTTATAGCACCATGATTCAGTCGTCCACGGGAGCTCAGAGAGGGGTCACGTCTCATCGTGGAGCGTTTCACCGGTAACGATAATTCGCGATCTATTGTGCGCGTCATATATTTTGTTTTTTTGAGTACGATTTATTATGCATACCCAACAATTACTTTTTATTGTTCAATATATATTTCTTTAACATTTTTTTTTTCAATATTTGTTTTATTATGGGAAAATGTAATAAAAAATATTATTAGAAGAAAGTTGGCGCAAATTTTCGAAAAAAAAAAGCCATTCTCATAAAAAGTACGTATTTCTATTTTGTGATGTTATTATTGCTTTTTAACCGACTTCAAAAAAAGGAGAAGGTTCTCAGTTCGTCTTAAACTTTTTTTTATGTATGTAACCTCAAACTCGAAGACGGCTGGACCGATTTGGATTTTTTTTTTCGTTTGAAAGGGTATACTTTCTAGTTGGTTCTATTGTTATGAAATCAGGATCTGATGATGGGATCCTGGAGAAAGCGAGGGAACTCTTAAAATGTTATAGGCACACCTATAGCGTTTTGGGTATTTCTAATAGTACCTTGTGCAGTTGCTCCCGAAAAGCACCATTTGAGGAAGTGAAAGTGATGATGAAGACTTTTTTCAAACATTCGATATGGGTATCGTGTAATGGGTTTTTGGGGGTGGTAATTGCAAATCTGGCATTCATTTTAAAATCCAAGATGGCGGATGCAACTTTTTCTCACAAATTCGATATGGGTACCGTGTAATGGGTTTTTGGGGGTGGTGATTACAAATCTGACATTCATTTTAAAATCCAAGATGGCAGATGCAACTTTTTCTCAAACATTCGATATGGGTATCGTGTAATGGGTTTTTGGGGGTGGTAATTGCAAATCTGGCATTCATTTTAAAATCCAAGATGGCGGATGCAACTTTTTCTCAAACATTCGATATAGGTATCGTGTAATGGGTTTTTGAGGGTGGTGATTGCAAATCTGGCATTCATTTTAAAATCCAAGATGGCGGATGCAACTTTTTCTCAAACATTCGATATGGGTATCGTGTAATGGGTTTTTGGGGGTGGTGATTGCAAATCTGGCATTCATTTTAAAATCCAAGATGGCGGATGCAACTTTTTCTCAAACATTTGATATGGGTACCGTGTAATGGGTTTTTGGGGGTGGTGATTGCAAATCTGGCATTCATTTTAAAATCCAAGATGGCGGATGCAACTTTTTCTCACACATTCGATATGGGTATCGTGTAATGGGTTTTTGGGGGTGGTGATTGCAAATCTGGCTTTCATTTTGAAATTCAATTTAAAACACATACGATATCCATATTGAATATTGGAGAAAAAGTTGCATCCACCAAGGATGCAACTTTTTCTCCAACATTCAATATGGATATCGTGTGTGTCTACTAAGTTAAATACACTGATAACCTTCAAGGGTTTATTGCTAAGTATAATTAACAAAGTAACGTAAGGGCTAAAATTATCGCTAAATGATGAAAATGAGTGCACCCGGTTGCTGTTCGAAATACACTAAGCTCGCGGCGAACTTAGTGCGACCGCATTATATCGCTTGCTCAGCAAACGTGGTCGATTGCAAAATATTGCATCAAACATCGTGTAATAGGTTTTTGGGCATACCGATTGTAATCCTGACATTCATTTTAGAATTTACGACGAAAGTTCATTGGCTACTTTGTTAGCTTACAATTTACACTGGGTTATTGACAATTTAATTGATCCTAGGTTAAGTGACTATTCAGTATTATCTAGGGTATCTAATAATACTGAAATTAATTGTTTAAACCCTTAGATGTGACAAAGGAGAGTTATAATAACACAATTTTACTATATCATCAGAATATAAATCGTTTCTCCGGCAAAATAATAGATGAGGAAATGTTAATAGATAAATATGATATAGATATCTTATGTTTTTGTGAAACCTGGCTAAAACCAGATAGACTGTTGTTTAAGATTAATATTTTTCTGTTACTAGTGCATACAACAGGTCTTCAGTAGGAGGTGGTACTTTAATATTACGTAATAATTCTCTTATATATAAGGAACAAAAATATATCACCGCTTGCTCTGTTGATTGCTTGTGTGAGGTAGCATGTACAGAAGTTGAAGGCCAAACTTTCTTAAGTGTTTATAGACCACCAGCATCAAAGTTGTCATCATTCTTAATGATAATGGGAGAAATTTTAAGTACCTAAGCTTATAAGAGATAATAAATTAGTTTTCGTTTGTGGTCACCTAAATATTGATTTGTTAGTAAATTCACCTGAACACTGCAAGCTTACTTCATTGTTTGGTTCATTTAACTTAAAATGCACATACAAGGAAGCAACAAGAATAACAACAACATCAGCTCAATGCATAGATAATATTTATACTAATTTTGCTATAAAATACTCGTCTCAAATTAGTGGAGTTAGGTCTGACCATACAGGTCAACTAGTATCCTTTGAGTTGGTTAAAAAGCGGCAATTAAATAAGACTGTTAAGTTTAGGCCACTAACTAAAAAGAAATTAATGTTTTTAATGATAACATGTTAAGTAATCTTTCAATGGCCAATTTTGACTCCCATGACCCCAATGAAAATTACAGGATATTATTTTCTTCACTACATACCAACATTTTCATTTAAGCCCATTTCTATTGATGTAATTAAAAAGCATTCCAAAGTCTTAACATAACAAACACTGATGACTTATGGAGTGCATCTGTTAGGGTTCTTGGTAATATTAGTGACTCAATTGCTGCTATCCTAACAGGCACATTTAATTAATGTATAGACAGCGGTAATTTTCCCGATTTAATGAAACATAGTAAAGTAGTACTAATTTTTAAGTCGGGTTGTAAGAGTGATCCCTCTAACTATAGACCGATATATGTGCTTCCAGCATTAAGCAAGCCAGATGCTATCATATTTTAACTCAAATGGAATTCTGCATAGTCGGCAGTTTGGTTTCACGAAAGGTAGGTCAACAACAGACGCAGGAGTAGCGCTCATCCGTCACATTCTGGAATCTTGGGAGAAATCTCAGGATGCAATTGGCATATTTTGTGACCTCTCCAAAGCTTTTGATTGCGTTGACCACAAAACACTGATCTGTAAATTACACCATTACGGAGTTCGTGGATTCGTGTTCTGCTGACCTTGTTCTTTCATATTTATCAAACAGGCAACAAAAAGTTATTGTTAATGGAACGACATCTGCAGGATCCCTAGCCAAGATGAGTGCTCCGCAAGGTTCAATTCTTGGCCCTTTCCTTTTTATAGTGTATATCAATGACATACATGATGACCAACTTATCGGATATTTTTTATTTGTAATTCCATTGTGCTGTATTAATTGGTCTATACGACAGTATAGACCAAAGTTTTAAATATAATTAAGCATATCTTAGAACTGGAAACATATCTTACAACTATATAATAATATAGGTTATCCATCAGAATTCAGACAGGCTTTAATTTATAATCATATTGTGGGAAGTACTAATTTCACACGGGTTCCCGTTAGTATATGCTTAAACTAGACTTATGGTCTCATGATGCGTGGTGCGCTGGTTGCACGCTACTGGCATGATTGCTCTATGTTATCTCTTAAAAAATAGTAGTAGAGATACCTACTACTGTTTCTTGTGATTTTTTTTTTATTTTTGGCTCGCGTTTGAATTTTAAGAAAAAAATTAATCAAATCAAAAACTCAAAATGTTTTATTTCACATAGGCCTACATGGGCACTTATAAAAAGTCAGCAGTTTGGCGCAGGGCACGGTTCGAAATTGGTCGTTTTCTATGGAGAAGATCCGGCAAGAAACTCCACAGTTACTCTTTTAAAATATCATTCTTACAATGTACCTATAATACAGGTTAATTAGGTATGAGAGGACATTAACAAAACCAACCTGGATGGATGGATGGACATGGATAACCTATATTATTGTATAGTTGTAAGATATGTTTCAAGTTTTAAGATATGCTTAATTATATTTAAAACTTTGGTCATTACAAGATATTTTCTAAATTTAAACCCACGACCTACGTCATTTAAATCTAAAAGTCAATTATCTGAAATTAAGTATTTCAAATGGCGGGAGACTTTGTTAAACATAAAAAACACAGTGATACGACGTCAGTGTGGAGCTATTTTTTAGTTGCGAAGAATAGGAATAATGCCAAATGTAACCGATGCTCAGCCATTCTCAAGACTTTGGATGGATCGACTAAGGGATTACATACACATTTGTCATCAAAACATAACATCAAGCTTATATCAGCTTCAACAAGTCTAGATTCTGATAATTGGAACACAGCACCGCCGCCAGCCAAGTGAAAGTTAAATGATTATTTTACTAAAAGTGCCGACGATAGCCTCGATGATGTTTTGGCAAGAATGATTGCATTAGATGGATTTCCATTCAGTATATTCATAACTTCAGATGATTCGAGAAAATTTGTCTTTGCAAAATACACGGATTTACCAAAGTCAGCCGTCACCATTCAAAAACGTGTCATGAATTACAGTGAAAAAATCAGAAAGCAAGTAACTGCAGAATTGAAACATTTGAAAAGTGCAGGTGAAAGATTTAGTCTTTCTTTCGACAAGTGGACTTCAACATCCAATAAACCATACATGGCTGTCAACGTTCATTCATATAAAAAAAATTTGGAATTTAGGACTTGTTCCTATTTATGGAAGTATGAAAGTATGGCTGAAAATTGTCTTCGTATATTGAAAGAGCGTCTAAGTATATTTGATATTTCCCTGGATACTGGCTTTATGAAAAACATAATTATTTGCAAGACAGCTCTACCTCAGATGATACTATAAATGAACCACGTGTGGCTGTTGATCATATGGACGACATCCATGATGAAAACATTTAGAAGACTTAGACAGTCCAGAATCAGACTTAATCTTAATGTCACAAAATGACCTTGCGCTATAACACATACCAGAGTTAACACAAGATGAAAACATTAATGAGCTGATAAAGAAAATCCGCAAAGTTGCAGAGTGTATTTCAAAAGATCACCATTGAAAAATGAAACAGTACTTCAAAAATAAATGAAAATTGAACATGGAAAAGAGCTGTCACTTCTTTTGGACTGTAAAACCAGGTGGAATAGTCTTTTAACAATGCTGGAGCGATTTTATCTTTTAAAAACCTTCATTCAAAAAGCTCTTATAGATCTCAATCATCCAATTCTTTTGGAAGAATTTGATTTTGAATTGATAAATAAAATTGTTGATGTGCTGACCCCAGTTAAATTGACAGTAGAAGCAATCTGTCGGCGAGATGCTAATTTATGCACAGCTGATTCCGCTTTGAAATTTATTATAAAACAGCTATCTAGCATAATCATTTTTTGGCAAGTGCTGACACTTGCCAAAAAATGAAAACATCCTTAGTGGAACGTATGAAGCAACGACGAAGTGATGATTTGACTGGTGTGTTGAATTAATTACAAAATCCATGAAAAGATGATGAAAATCAGTTATTATCGGATTTGGAATGGTATGACTTATTTTCAGTTTCTACACAGGCTTTAGTTTGGAAGCAAATAAAGTGTATTGTTAAAAAACTTAAAAGTCGAGATGACACGGAAGAAGATGAAGGAAGATCAGGATCACAAACAGATGATGAGTTAAGGCCACAAACCTCCCAATCCCAACCCCAATTGACACTACAGGAAAAGTTGTAGCTGGAAATTGATAAGAGTATGAAATCCCCAGATCGTGAAGTACAAATACAAAATTAATCGGGGTTGGCAAAATATAGTATTAGACGAGAAATAAGCCTGTTTGAAAATGGAGGCATTAGTGGATATCACTTAGAAACAGCATATAAGTATCTATTCTCTATTCATCCAACCAGTGTAAAACCTAAACGAGCGTTTTCAGCTGCTGCTTATGTTGGTAATAAACGAAGCAGGCTTGGAAGTCAAACCTTGGATGCATTGATATTTCTACGATTGTATTTTCAAAATTCGAAATAAGTTTTATTGTCTTTTTATTTCTTACAAAGTATAGTATCTTTTTGTCATTTTTTCTTTACTTACTATACTGTGATATGTGTAGTGTACCAAAATTAAAAATATATATTTTAAGAAATTACTCGTTTTTTAGAGTTCAGTTGCAGAATGGCAAAAAACGGAACCCTTATAGTTTCGTCATGTCTGTCCGTCTGTCTGTCTGTCTCTCCGTCCGTCCGTATGTCACAGCTATTTTATTCCAAAACTATTAAGACTATTATATGTGAAACTTGGTAAGTAGATGTATTCCATGAAACGCTTTCCGATATTGAGAAAAAAATTAAAAATCATTTAAAATAAAGGAACATACTACTACCCCATACATGGAACTAAAACTGAAAATATATTTTTTTTTCCATGAAACCTATGCGTGTGTGGTATTTATAGACAGGTCTTTAAAAATGACATGGGGGTTTCTGAAACCACTTTTTCATAAAGTCAATCGTTTAAAAGATATAAGCTTCCAAAGTGGTCAAATGTGTATCCCTCCCTCTAACTTCTATAATAGTGGAGTGAAAAATCTAAAAAAATATGTATCTGTAGATCTTAATGTAAACTTTCAACCAAAATTGGTTTGAATGATATCGAGTTAACAGTTTTTGAGATACGGCATATTTTCTAAAACCGCAAATATAACTTTGTAATTCATACAAACACTATGAAAAACAAAGTTATCTAGCGTAGTTGTAAAAAATGTAAATAAGCTAGTTTTAAGAAATTTGTAAGGTTCTTTTCGTCAAATAAATATACATATTATATTATTATACACTTGGCCAATTTTTTACATTTGAGACCAATTAGAAACCACATAGTCTAATCCGGGGATAGCCCCAGGGTCCCAGGATTCAGCATCAAGAATCACGTAATCCCGGGACTGAAAAACATGCTCGGGATTGTATTCTCTAGTTGCAACTAAGAAAGGATTTCTATCGAAATTCAAGTTGCCAAATGTGTCGAAAAAAATAGAATTAATAAATTGTAAAGAACCAGATAGATAGCCCTACAGACCTCAATCTGAACGATAATTCTGTAAGCAGTTTTATGTCGATAGGAGCCGGGTTTTCTGGTTTAGAACAAGTTTCAGCTTCCTTTGACATTCCCTCTATGTCCGACAAATTATACGCCAAGTGCCATAACAAGGTCTGTCTACTACGGGAATTAGCCAAAGAAAAATTGGCCAAGTGCGAGTCAGACTTGCCCATGAAGGGTTCCGTAGTAACTATAATATTATAATATGTATAACTACTACAACTACTAGTCTGTCTGTCTGTCCATCCGTCCGTCCGTATGTTACAGCCATTTTATTCCGAAACTATTAGGACTATACATATAAAACTTGGTAGATTGATGTATTCTGTGAACCGCTTTCCGATTTTAAGAAAAAATTAAAATATATTTAAATTAAATTAAAAAATATTTTCAGTTTTAGTTCCATGTATGGGGGGGCTCCCCATACATGGAACTAAAACTGAAAATATTTTTCTTTCATGAAACCTATGCATGTGTGGTATCTATATACAGGTCTTTAAAATGAGATTGAGGTTTCTAAAACCACTTTTTCATAAAATTAATCGTTTAAAAGATATACGCTTCCAAAGTGGTAAAATGTGTGCCCCCCTCTAATTTCTATAATAATGGAGTGAAAAATATAAATATATATATACAAAGTGTAACGGAAACCCCATATCTAACCAAAAGGGCTGAAGACAACATTTGGTATGGAGTCTCTATGCACAGTTTCAGCACAAAATAACTGACTTAAAGAATTGATACCAAATTATTGGTTTCACATATTTTTTGAATACCAATCATAACAAACGTGTCATAGCACTACGAGGGTCAATAACTTTCCTCGTCACTTGCCAATAACACGATAATTCTTTTCGTTCTTCTTAATTTGAAAAAATCGGTCTCTGGTATCAGTGTACTGGAATTTGTAATAAGTTCTACACATGTAGACTTAGGATTACAAAACCCTTGCCATATCGTTTGTTATCATCCAAAGAAGCCATGCACTTGGTATGTATATACCCTTTAAATTACACGTTGTATATATATATATATATATATATCTATATACATCTTGAAGGACATGTTGCGTCCTACATGGCGTTATTTACCGATGATGCTGCGTCCCACTGACTTTGTGCGTCCGGAATACGGACGCAAGATTGACCGACCCTCATTTTTAGCCCAAGGGTCCCTCATGATCATTAGAATACAAGGGCGAAAAATTGGCATGGACGTAATTTCATCACTACAATGCCTTTTAGCGTATAATATAGTTCCGCCATCGTCCGACTGAAATTTGGAGGGCGCTAGTGTTCAGCGTATAATTTACCACGTATACTTTGAGTTCAGTTCACCGGACTTATCGTGTCCATTGAATATCGTACTTAATTTGTAAAGTTTTTATCGTGTTTTCGTGACAACAATGTTGCGTCTCTTAAATATCCTTAAACGGGCACTAGGTACGGTGTCTGAGGGGCCAATTCGGGGTTCACGAGGGACGCATGGCGCGGGGCGGCGCACGGTGGGCTGAAAAACGGCTTTCATAGACTTAGGCATTTTATTTTGCAAGTGCCAGTTTTTGTGCCGGATATCACTTCTATTTGTTATAACAATATACAAAAATGACACCAGAATTGATTCTGCACAAAAACGAAGGAATTATAATTTTTTTACGAAAATTTTGTATGGAGCTAGTATGAAAAATCGAAATATCTCTGAAACGGCAGCGATAACCGTAATATCCTTATAGGAGGTTTTAGTACTAATTATTTATGATTTTTTGACATACGTTACATAATGGTTGTAGATGCCTTTTTTTTTTTTAAATCGTCAAAATATTTTTATTTATTTTTACATATTAAACGTTCCTTTTAGTGTTTAAGTTGAAGAATTCAGAGCTTTAACAACTCTTAACATAAAATAGCATCACCCCTATAGACCTGAAGGACTAGACAGAGGTGTGTAGTATCTTGTTGATCTTGTAAGATTTCCAACAATACCAAATAGTTGAATATCAGTGTCAAAGTGCCCATGCTGTCGCTTCTTTTAGAAAGATAGGGGAATGAAATTGTTAATTGATCATACCCTAAAAGTATGATTACAACATAACCGGACACATAATAATATCGACACAAAAGGAATTTTAAAACCTTGCATACGTTCAAAATACAAAATAACATATTGTGTAGTCATCTAATGAGTCTGATGACAAGTAATTAAGTAATTAGAATGATGGTTGTAGTCTTCTGATTCTAATGAGCCTATTAAGTGATTAAATGATTTGAAATATCTCGCAACAATACCAACTAAGAACTGCATTCACCTTTTTATAATTAGTGAGCTAATGTGATTTGCTAATGTTGATTAGTTCTACTATGAGTTCTACGAAATGTTTTTGACGATTATAAATTTTTATTATCATATCTTTTATAACTTTAATGAGGGTAGTTAACTAATTATTGACTTTATACAATAAAAGGGCTATAATTTTGTTCCATAATTTAGATTGTTCACAACCGTGTAACTGCTAACACTAAAACTATTTGCTTTGCGACTACAAAATCTTAGAATGGAAAGTTTAATCACCAACTTAGATTTGTTTGTTCTTCTAAAAAGTGAGTGTCCTTCATTTAATCATGAAGTATTGTTTAGTGCAATTGTGTCCCGCATAGGCGATTGCCTTTCTGCCGAAGATCAAGTAACTCTCAAAGAATTTTGCCGGAGATTCACGCGAGCTGCTTTAAACAGGTGGCAGAAATCTAAACGATTCTTTGATAAGTTTAGAAATACGTACGGAGAGTGGTTGCAAGCAAATATTGATTGGCCGAGTTGCGTGCAAACTTTAATAAATCAAGAACCAACTGTTGATGAGATACCAAGAGCACGCTCAGTCTCTCCAGAACCTTCGACATCATCGACTGTTGGAACAATGACAAAAAGGTCCCGAAAACCATTCAAAGATCTGGGAAGCAAACAGAAAAAGAGAAGATCTAGTGAGCACATAGGCGAGGATTCCTGTGAATTGGCATATGCAGCTGCAGCACGTTTAAAAGAAGAAGGTTATGAAGATATCGCATCTGTAATCAATTATATGATCAAAAATCCAGAAGCTGCCGTTAAAATCAAGGAAAGCATTAAGAAAACAGTAATATTTACACCAGAGAAAGCACTTGGATTGCTTCTTTCACTTAAGCTTTCAAAGTGGCAATATATTACGTTGCGAGAGACTGCCATTCGGGAAGGTGCTAAGGATATTTACCCATCCTACTATAAACTGCAACAACCTAAGCTTGCATGCTACCCTCCTAATCAATCAGTATCAGTTACGGATTCATCAGCTAGAATTACACTTCAAGCTTTACTTGACATCACGGTGAAGCGGATTCTTCAAAGTCTTTCTGATAATGTGGAAAATAAGCAGTTAAAGCTGATATCGAAGTGGGGATTTGATGGTGCTTCCAATCAAAGCCGATACAAGCAGAAAATGGACGGCGAGCATGATGATTCAAGCATTTTCATGACCTCCTTGGTGCCACTGAAACTGACAGATGGAGATAATACTATATGGACAAACCCGAAACCATGCTCAACTTTTTATTGTCGTCCGGTTCAGTTCACTTTTGTAAAAGAAAGCCATGCAGTTGTCATTGATAACAAAAGAAAAATGGATGAGGAAATTGAGGCCCTTAACCCCACAGAGTGCATTAATAGTAACAGGGTGACTCATAAACTAATGATGACAATGATCGACGCAAAAGTCTGCACGTACCTTTCTGAAGCTAGATCAAATGCATCATGCTACCTGTGCTTAGCAAAACCAACAGAAATGAACCACTTAGATGCTGTAACATCAAAAACTGTGTGTTCTGACATATATGAATTTGGCCTATCATCCCTACATGCCCGTATACATTGCATGGAATGTCTGTTACACATTGCGTACAGACTTGACTTCAAACAGTGGGCAGCAAGAAGTAATGAGCATAAAGATATGTTACAAAACAGAAAAAAAAACATTCAAAATAAATTTAAAGAGGAGCTCAATCTGTTAATTGATATAGTAAAACAAGGCTCGGGAACTACCAATGACGGGAATACCGCAAGGAAGTTTTTCGAGTTTCCCAATAAAACTGCAGCTATTACTGGGTTGGATCAAAACCTGATAAAAAGATTTGCTGTTATTTTGCAAGCAATAACATCTGGTGAGAAGATCGATGTCATCAAATTTAAAGATTTTGCTCGCAAAACAGCAGAAAAGTACGTGGAATTATACGACTGGTACTACATGTCATCAACCGTACATAAACTATTAATACACGAAGCTGACATAATCGAAAAAAATGATATTGTCCCGATTGGGTCTCTCTCGGAAGAAGCCTCAGAGTCTCGAAACAAAGATTTTAGGAGGTTCCGGGAACATCATTCGCGGAAAAGAAGCAGGCAAGATTCTAATCAAGATATCCTAAATATGCTTGTTGTTTCTTCGGATCCTTTTCTAAGTGCACAAAGGCCGAAGTTAGATGCCAAAAGGAAGACAACCTTTTTTGCTGAAACTCTCGACCTAATACAGTTTCCGGAAACTGAGTTCGAGTTTGTAGGTATATCCGATCTGGATTCTGACTCGGAATTGGAGTCCGACAACGAAAGTTGTAAAGAAAATTTGTAAAATTTAATTATTTTTCTTTATGTTCTTTTGTTATTTATGTTAGTTTATTGTACCAATATGTTTAGTTAATAATTTCATAAATTATAGTTTCAAATATGTATTTTGTATAATTGAATTTATTAGATATTATTTTTGTTACTTCTGTTTTATTTAAATTACCTATCAATAAAAAGTTTATATACAGTCTTTTTTTTTCACATATTCTTAATATTTGGGTATAAAGCATGCTTCCTAACGATGTTCTTAACTTTGACACAGTTCATGGATCGTTTTGAACAGTTTCATATGTTAAAATAAATAATGTTAGTACTATAATCCCCTATAAGGATATTATTATTATTATGTGTCCGGTTATGTTGTAATCATACTTTTAGGGTATGATCAATTAACAATTTCATTCCCCTATCTTTCAAAAAGAAGCGACAGCATGGGCACTTTGACACTGATATTCAACTATTTGGTATTGTTGGAAATCTTACAAGATCAACAAGACACTACACACCTCTGTCTAGTCCTTCAGGTCTATAGGGGTGATACTATTTTATGATAAGAGTTGTTAAAGCTCTGAATTCTTCAACTTAAACACTAAAAGGAACGTTTAAATATGTAAAAATAAATAAAAATATTTTGACGATTTAAAAAAAAAAAAGGCATCTACAACCATTATGTAACGTATGTCAAAAAATCATAAATAATTAGTACTATAACCCCCTATAAGGATATTACGGTTATCGCTGCCGTTTTAGAGATATTTCGATTTTTCATACTAGCTCCATACAAAATTTTCGTAAAAAAATTATAATTCCTTCGTTTCTGTGCAGAATCAATTCTGGTGTCATTTTTGTATATTGTTATAACTAATAGAAGTGATATCCGGCAAAAAAACTCGCACTTGCAAAATAAAATGCCTAAGTCTATGAAAGCCGATTTTCAGCCCACCGTGCGGCGGGCTCCAGCGCGCTCGCGTGCCGAAGTTTTTAAGATTCGTCGATTTTCAACCGACGACAAAAAGAGGAGGTTATCAATTCGACGCGTAGATTTTTTTAAATATATGATCACCGATTACTCAAAGACGGCTGAACCGATTCGGAAAATTATTTTTTTGTTTGAAAGGGTATACTTCGAAATTGGTCCCATTGTCACCAGGTCAGGATCTGATGATGGGATCCTGGAGAAATCGAGGGAAATCTTCAAATATTATAGGCACACCTATGGCGTTTTGGGTATTTCTTATAGTAACTTGTGCAGTTGCTATCAAAAAGTACCATTTGGGGAAGTGGAACTGATGATGAAGACCACAGATGGCCGCCGAAACTACTCAATAATAAGTATTGAGTGGATTGCGATTCGATTACCTGAATATGGATGTTAAGCACTTTATGCTCGTCACAATGCATATGGTGATGTAGAGCTGATGGTGAAGTACCAGGAGAACTCCTCAACAATTAACGGCCCAGCATTGGGAAAAGCAATATTTTGTAAAAGGTTATAAGTAGTTGACATTTAGGCTCTTGTAACTAGGTAAATTAAAAATCATCCAACTAAAAAGAGTGAAATAAAAACTTTTTACCAAAAAATTAAATCGACTCCCAAAAAACACTGCAAAGTGAAAAATAACTTTAATTTCGGAAGTCGGTGCCAAAAACGAAAAAACAAAACTAAAGACACCGACTACCGAAATTAAAGTTATTTTTCACTTTGCAGTGTTTTTTGGGAGTCGGTTTAATTTTTTGGTAAAAAGTTTTTATGTAAATATATTTCATGTACAGAATTGACCTCTCTACAGATTTATTATAAGTATAGATAGGCGCAGGCCAGGAGAACTTCAAAGAATAACAGTGCACGATTATTTAGAAAGCGACAATAATGATAATAATAAGTATGAAGAGTTTGATCGTGCGCTTACTGCCTCAGAAAGGATTCTGGTAAAGAAATTTAAACGTGTTGTCATTAGAGGTGAACGCGGCCGCGAAGTACCAGTTCTGTTTAATACAGAAGTTCAAGATGATATTAAATTATTATCATCGATTAGGCATATTTTTTTTGCTTCGACACCAAATCAATTTTTGTAAGCAAATGTTGCTCCGCTGAGCCGTTTCCACCAGAGCTGTGCTGACCGAGGCGAGGTAAATGAAGCGATTCTATTGGTTCTTTACAAACACATCCCTCGCTACCTGTTTATACATACTTACCTGTCCAACTCCGGACTTACCTGTTCACACCAGCCTGTGCCTCTGAGCTTACCTGTTTATACATACTTACATGTCCAACTCCGAACTTACCTGTTCACACCAGCCTGTGCCTCTGAGCTTACCTGTTTATACATACTTACCTGTTCAACTCCGAACTTACTTGTTCACACCAGCCTGTGCCTCTGAGCTTACCTGTTTATACATACTTACCTGTCCAATTCCGAACTTACCTGTTCACACCAGCCTGTGCCTCTGAGCTTACCTGTTTATACATACTTACCTGTCCAACTCCGGACTTACCTGTTCACACCAGCCTGTGCCTCTGAGCTTACCTGTTTATACATACTTACCTGTCCAACTCCGGACTTACCTATTCACACCAGCCTGTGCCTCTGAGCTTACCTGTTTATACATACTTACATGTCCAACTCCGAACTTACCTGTTCACACCAGCCTGTGCCTCTGAGCTTACCTGTTTATACATACTTACCTGTCCAACTCCGGACTTACCTGTCCACACCAGCCTGTGCCTCTGAGCTTACTGTTTATACATACAAACTTACCTGTCACTCGATAAAAATGATTACATTGCTTTTTAAGATTTTGTAGACCACCAAAGTGAAAATACCTACGCTATACATAGGTATTGTCACTTTTGTATGCTAACTATTAATTATTTATTATCTGTGCCTGGAGTCATTATAAGCCCTTATATAGGTGGAAGCCTCTTGGCTGATAAGCTGGATACAATAATTCAAAAACAATATTCGGAACCAATCTGAATTCAATAGTAGATGGATGTCATTTAGTTATTATAATCATTATGATATATGCAGAGCATTATACGGAATTGATTTAAACATACAGTTGGATGGAGGCGGGAATGTGCATGCAGTGTTTTGAACGTATACGGAGATATTCAGTGTGCAAGAAAGATTTAAGAGTGAACGGACGCACTAATTCAGTTATTCGGAACCAATCTGAACTCAATAGTAGATGGATGTAATTTAGTTATTATAATCATTATGATATATGCAGAGCATTATACGGAATTGATTTAAACATACATTCGGATGGAGGCGGGAATGTGCATGCAGTGTTTAGTAGGTATACGCAGGTATTCAGTGTGCAAGAAAGATTTAAGAGTGAACGGACGTACAAATTCAGCTAGAAATATTTAATTTGAATATCACCATTTAACGTTTAAATGAAATTTGACGTCGACTACTGATATGATACTGATTAAAACATCTTACATACGCATTGAAAACATTAAAAATCTCACTACATTCAGTGGACGCCGCAGGGTGGTAGTTTGTAAAGACGCAAGAAGTCCTTCGCGATTTATATATATATATATATATATATATATATATATATATCTATAGATCTTAATGTAAACTTTCAATCAAAATTGGTTTTAAAGAGATCAAGTCAGCAGCTTTTGAGATACAGCATATTTTCTAAAACCGCAAATATAACTTTGTAATTCATACAAATACTATGAAAAACAAAGTTATTTGGCGTAGTTGCAAAAAATGAAAATAAGCTAGTTTTAAGAAATTTGTAAGTTTTAGTTTTTTGTCAAGTAAATATACATATTATATTATATTATTATAGTTACTACGGAACCCTTCATGGGCGAGTCTGACTCGCACTTGGCCAATTTTTGTAAAATGTTATAATAAGCAATATAACATTAGATTTATAGATTTCTTTTATTTTTTTTTTCTTTTAAATTAAGTTACACTTGATACATATATTGTTATGAAATAAATTACGCTTATATTTTCTGCGAAGTAAGTTCGCTAGACAGCATTAATGAAAAAATGATTTTTTGGTATGGCCCCACGTATATATAATAAAGTACCGAATGTTATTAAAAATATGACAGTACATCAGAATTTAAACGAGCACTAAATGAAATTTTAATAAACAAAACTTATTTCAGTCTGGTTTTATTATTACATTACATAATTATTATTTTTTTATTTCATACTGGTTTTATTATTCAAATAAGTACT
The DNA here is from genome assembly GCA_943138885.2 of Tholera decimalis. Classification (NCBI taxonomy): domain Eukaryota; kingdom Metazoa; phylum Arthropoda; class Insecta; order Lepidoptera; family Noctuidae; genus Tholera; species Tholera decimalis. The sequence goes on along the minus strand of OW964573.2, from coordinate 39,873,007 downwards.
GCATACCCATCTACCCTAACTTGCTACTTACCCAGTTTCGAAGCGTCAATAGCCTAATGGATAAGGTGTCGGACTTGTGATCGAGAGGTCGCAGGTTCGAACCCCACCCATTACACTATTGACGTGAACCCACTCCAGACAGAAGCATATTTAGCTTAGTTGGAGGGGTTAACAAGATTGCTAGTAATGTGAAATGTACCCACATTGCTAGTATTCTTTAAAAAAAATCTGAGGAGTTTAATATATAAAATCAAAGTTTTATTGCAATAGGATGAATAGTGAGGGAACGGATAATGTATTACTACAGTAAAAACAAACGTTAATTTTTATATAATTTAGGTATAATTTATTAAATTTATTTTTGTGATTTATTTACGTACCTACTTGCTTCATTTAGATCCATCCAGCCGTTTGAGCGTGAAGAAGTAACAAACATGCAAACAGACACATTCATTCACAAACTTTCGTCTTTATAATATTAGTGTGATAAATAAAACCATCTAAATAATTAATATTCGTTTTTCAAGTTTATTCAACATAAGGACAAAAAATTAAAAAATGCAAAGTTAGCAAACTTCGTCGTGCAACGGCAAGCGGGCCTCGAGCGAACTTGTCATTGTGTGTGTGACAACGCACACGACTAGCCCGCTGTAGTAAATACCTATTTTCCGAGCGTCTCGTAGGCTCGACACCCTCTTAAGTGTAGAGGTAATAACATGACATGCACACGAGCAATTTCAAAATAAAGTGTACCCTGCTCTAAAATTCGATTATATTTTTAATATATTTTTTTTTTCTTTTTTATTTGACCAAAAAGTAATAGGTAATATAGTTTAATATGCAGGAAAACAAAAAGGAACGCTGAATTCGAGGCATTTATCCTGTAATATCGAAACAAAACTGACTTGGTGGCGGAACTGGTTCCATTGTGTGACTAGATTTAAAAGCAAATTTTACGGAAAGTATGAAATAAATAAGCCATTTTCATATTTATTTAAACAATTAATACATGCACTTAATTGGTAAATCAAAGAATAAAAAGAATAGCCACAGCTTTAAGGATTAACACAAAAATATTGTTTTTTATTCTGTTTTGTGACTATGTCGCTTTTTACTTGGCATTTTTTTAACTTTACTCCAAAATCATAATATTTTACTCAATATGCGTACATTTTCTAAAAGCAATAGATAATGACGCTATAAATATTTGTGATTGCATGGAAATAAAAGGTGAATATTCATCAAATTTCATAGATTTAACTCCAACAATTTGAAGGGACAGTGACAAAATGGAAGTCTTAAAATCATAAGGCTGTGCTCACATGATTTATTAATTGCCAAAATAATACGGACCTACATAGTTAGTAGAATATTAAACAATCAAATGATGATTTAAACATTATCAGCTCTACTTTTCAAATTGGAACTAGTTATATATATATTTCTGTTAAGTAAAAGTCAATAATAACTGAAAATTTTGAAGAATCGAGTAGGTAAGAAATCTATATCTATACTTATAATAAATCTGTAGAGAGGTCAATTCTGTACATGAAATATATTTCCAAAATAACTATCAGGGGGTGATTAAGGATCGATACTCATGCCAAAAATGCAATCAGTTAAATTTTTGTCTGTCTGTCTGTCTGTCTGTCTGTCTGTCTGTCTGTCTGTCTGTCTGTCTGTATAACCGTTATAGAAACAAAAACTACTCGACGGATTTTAACGAAACTTGGTACAATTATTTTTCATACTCCTGAGCGGGTTATAGTATACTTTTCATCACGCTACAATCAATAGAAGCAGAGCAGTGAAGGGAAATGTTGGGAAAACGGGAGAAGTTACTCCATTTTTTAAGCTTCCGTCGCGTGTGCAACCTTAATGGTTAAAGCTACACAAATCATTTCATGACGGAAATGTTCTCCTTAAAATTATGTAAAAAATATCCCACGACAGCATATGTCTAACTTTTATGGTTGACTCACAATAACACGTGTAACTCCCGATAGCTTAGCAGTTCGAAGCTTTCTGATTATAATATTTGTCTACTCTTACGTTTATAAAACTCTCAGTCACCCCTAATTGAAAAAGTTAACATTATTAACTATTCCATAAAAAAATTGGCCAAGTGCGAGTCAGACTCGCCCATGAAGGGTTCCGTAGTAACTATAATATAATATGCAAATTTATTTGACGAAAAAAAAACCTTACAAATTTCTTAAAACTAGCTTATTTACATTTTTTACAACTGCGCCAAATAAATTTGTTTTGAAAAAAAAACCTTACAAATTTCTAAAAACTGGCTTTTTTACATTTTTTACAACTGCGCCGAATAAATTTGTTTTTCATAGTGTTTGTATGAATTACAAAGTTATATTTGCGGTTTTAGAAAATATGCTGTATCTCAAAAACTGCTGAACTGATTTCGTTCAAACTAATTTTGGTTGAAAGTTTATATTAAGATCTACAGACATATATTTTTTTTTAGATTTTTCACTCCATTATTATAGAAGTTAGAGGCTGTGTCCGCCACACACACATTTTACCACTTTGGAAGCTTATATCTTTTAAACGATTGACTTTATGGAAAAGTGGTTTTAGAAACCCCGATGTCGTTTTTAAAGAACTGTCTATAGATACCACACATGCATCGATTTCATGAAAAAAAAAATTTCAGGTTTAGTTCCATGTATGGGGAGCCCCCCTTTATTTTAAATATTTTTTATTTTTTTTTTCAAAATCGGAAAGCTGTTCACAGAATACATCTACCTATCAAGTTTCACATGTATAGTCCTAATAGTTTCGGAATAAAATTGCTGTGACAGACGGACGGACGGACAGACAGACAGACAGACAGACGGACAGACATGTCGAAACTATAAAGATTCCGTTTTTTGCCATTCGGCTACGAAACCGTAAAAAGAATCATATAAATCGGTATAGAAACACCAAAGTTATACATGAAATACGCTTATAATAATAAGCCATCGCGCGTGAATACTGAATCATGATAAAAGGATTATTTTTGAGAATCGGTCGCCGCGCTCGATGCGTCTCGCGGTCGAAGCGTTCTCTAGGTACTTAAGCCTCATGTGAACGTGATCTAAACAATATTACCAATACATTAACTTACGCTGACGGAGTCGCGGGCACAGCTATATTGTATCATTACGCTAAGGCCAATAGGAGCGGAGCGCCAATGAAGAATGCTTCAAAATCGGGGTTAAATTTAACGTTAGCCCAAAGTAACTATTCCACGCGGACGAAGTCGCGGGCAAAAGCTAGTAAAACAATAATTTTAAGTATTCTTATAATTTTACGTTACTATAATGAGTGAAATCACAAAAGAAACCTCAAACCCAATTATTATAATGTACTTACATACAATTAAATAATTGTGTTTGAGGTTATACACGGTTGAGTTAGGTTTGTTATAAATTGTATAGACGCCAGCAGATCGAGCTATCTCAAACTATCAAATTTTCCTAATTGAACATTTTGATTTCAGTCGATCTATATTTCTTTTTGCATTGGGCAGCATCCGGGTATTAATTTTTTAATCTCTCTCTGTATCTTCTAGTTTTCTCCGCGCCAGTAAGCGGCATTGCAATATCCACCAAAGTTAAGAAAAGCTTACCTACCTAACATTTAAATGTCGTCAGCAAACTTCAATGATCTATAAATTTGAAATATAAATTAAAAAAAGAACTTATTTAATTTAAAACTTTAAAATCACATTAATTCGGTCAGAAAGGATAGCAATGTAAACTAAGTTTTATGCATTCCGACTTGTTGTGACTTGCCGTTCCGTTAAATGTGACCGTAGAATAAGTCACAAAACGGAGGTCACATAATACAACCTTCTGGTAGGTAGTTTTAAATTGTTTAAAAATTACTCATCGTTTTTAGCAGTATTAACTTTTCGGGATCAAATACTATACAACCTTTGCAATGTGTCAACAATAACAATGTTTATAGAAAAGTGATTTATAATAGTAAAACTTGGTCACATACCCGAGTCAAGAAATTGAAACACGGAACACTTCAACAATAAGTCCACCCTGCTAGCTAATTCTTTTTACAATGAAAGCAAAATAGCGTCTCTCGATGAAGTACAATATGTTGTGCTGCTATTGTGCCAAATACTTTCCACGATTAGGAAGAATTTTTTTGAAAACGAGCGGTCACAAAACTGAATGTTCCGGTTGGCCAAAATTTACGATTTTTATTTAAACTTATTTTTTATAGAAAATATATAAGAAAATGTAAATGTAAAATGTAAATTTATACTTTTAACTGATAAATTCAACTTTTGAGAATTCAAATATATTTATAAACCACTCTCAATACACGGATTTTTTTTTAAATTAAAGGTTGTCTGACGTTAGTTGGGAAGGGTACAGGTAATTTCGATGTTCTTCAGTATTTTAAAATCTTCGTAAGTTTTATATTTATCTACTTCTCATATTTTACTTCGATGAACGATTTCGACGAATTATTATGTTCGATGGTTAGTTTCTACCAGCAAGCCAAATTTTCGGAATAATAAAATAAGAACCGACAAGTAACAGGTTTAGAACTTGCGAAGGCTATAATATAATTCGTATATGAAAACTAGCCAGTCAGACCTTAGGCTACAATATATTCTCCTAAGTTATAAGAATAAATTATATTTTATATTGTTATAAATAAATTTCAGGACTGACCATTGAACTTGGCACCCATTTAGATTTCACTTCTTTTGTCGTTGAAGTCAACAACCAAGGCATATATAATAATATTGAACTTGGCTCTCATTTCACATTTATGTTTTTGATGGGATATTGTTGAAAGAGGATAAATGAGAATTTAAAAGAAAGAACATTTTCAAATTGAATTGTTCTATGTGTCACTCATCAGCACTCATCTGTCTGTTCTTGTCATGCTTTGTAAAAATCTATATTAAATAAAATTCACGTATTTGGATCATGGAACCTTACTTATTTTTATTTCTAACATGGTAGCAGAGCGTGGTTTAAATATTAACATTTGAAAAATTGTTAATAATGGATAACGTACGTGGAGCAGTTGGCGATGGTAGCGGTGCGCCGCACCGATCTGGGAGATTAGTTGAAAGCATCGAAAAACTGGATGGAGCGTCAAACTACGCTACTTGGAAGGTGCAAGTAGAACTTTTTCTAGTAATGGAAGATCTCTGGGATTTTATAGAAGAAACCCCATCAACTGCTGCTGGTCTTAAGATGGATAAGAAGGTACGTGCAAAGATGCTGTTAATGGTTCAACCACATTGTTTGGTACATGTGAAGAAAGCAACTACAGCCAAGCAGAGCTGGGGTGCTTTAAAAGCTGCCTTCGAAGACCAAGGAATTAATAATAGATGTCGATTGCTAGGACGACTAGTTAGTCAGAAGCTGAGCATGTATAGTAGCCCACGAGTCTATGTCACTGAGGTACTGTCGCTAGCCAATCAGCTAGCAGATATGAGCAAAGAAATAGATGATGAGCTACTGGCTGCACTTATGTTGTACATTTAGATATTTATTGTTTTGTTTAGTTCTAAGTTAGAGAGTTAAGAATAATTGTATTGTATTGTTTTGTACACAATGGCATATGTGGTGCTTACCTGTAAAAATTGTGACACTAGGAAATATAGTTAGGAATTATAATTGTAAAAATGTTGGTGTCAACAATTGTTGGTGAGCCAAATAAATAAATAAATAAATGGATGGATGTTTGCTACTCTTTCACGCAAAAACTACTGAACGGATCTGAATGAAATTTGATGAGTGGATAGTTGACTGCCTGGAATAACACATAGGTTACTTTTTATCCCGGAATTCCCACGGGATCGGGATATACGCGGGAAAAACCTCCCACGCGAACGAAGTCGCGGGCAAAAGCTAGTCAGTCATAAAAATGACGATTTTTGGACGTTAATATCTAAATAACCGTTTGAGATATGTTTATAAAATTTGGAACACATATGTATCTCGCCAGTCTCAATATATGAGCCAAATTTGACAAGTTTAGGTGAAATAGTTTTTGAGTTATGAGGAGCTCAAAAGTGGCTCCAAATGGTTCGTGTAATATTACACACGGTGAGCTGCGCGCCAGTACTTGGCTTGACACGCTCCCGCGTGTCTAGATATACTCTGTTACTTTCTATGTTTTAACAAAACTATTTTTCTTTATAAATTACTTAAATTGACTGAAATTATAAGAACATACCGATAATACTATGTAATAATTTAAATAGTATATATTACATATAGAAAATATGAAATCAAGTAGGTATCAGTTTTCCATGAAATTTCAAAAATTGGTCTTATATATTTAGGGACATAAAAGTAACAGAGTGGTAGGTCGAGTAACATGGTTGTATCTTTTATATTCATTTTAACGAACAACTATCACAAAACCTTTTATATTTAATAATAACTTTCTTAAAACAATAATATATTTAGGAACTGGATACTTATTATCTAATTATATAATAAAACTAAAAAATGCAATTAAATTGCTGAGATCAAATTAAATTTGAATTGACTTATTTTTCGACAATATCTAGGGGAGTAGAGTAGAGAAATGGTAATATAACCTTTTGCCTTTAAATACTTTACGAGGTTCTGAAACAATGTGCAATAAACTGTTATATTGTTGATATGATACATCATTTTCTACTAAATGGAATGTTTTTCCGGTATCATCAACAGACTTTATGAACACTATTTTCACTTCGCCGTCATTGTCTACTTCGCTTAATGCTTTGCCAAGGTAAATTTATTCATTTTCAGAACAGGAAAATTTTACTAGAACGTACACCCCTTTGATTTTACTTGGATGAATATTCTGTTCTGTTTAATTAAGTTAGTTATATTCGCTAAAGGAGTGGGACTACTGTCTTCGGATTATTCAATCGTATCCTTTAATGGATAATAGTTTTTTGGGGACATACAAGGGCAGAAGCCACGCTGGCAAAAACAACTCAACTGTCGACACTTCAGGGTTCCCATTTCTGTAAACATTTGATGCACCTTCATTGTACCAATCAGAGGAACTATTTGTGTTGTAATTTCTCTACTAATATCTTTTAGAGACTGATAGAATGAAGAGGCATTGGAAATGTCTTTTCCAACGGCAAGAAGTCGGTCCGCAGTCGGTTTAAGAAAACCACCAACGCCATCAGCAGCTCCCTTGCCGTGTCCTGCCTCGAAGAAGTTTCATGTAACTTTAAAATTGAAATCCTGTCTACACTTGGAATCCTGTCAGATACAGAAGGTGGTGGTATCTCAACATCTGGCGTTGATTCCAGCGTATTCATAATTACTCGAAGAGCTTTGTCGATTTTTCTTGTGGTATTCGCAACTCGCCATTTTTTTTTAATAATCGATGCTCATAGAGATTCAGGTCTTTTACCAAGCGTTTATTTTTATGATATCTCTCTAATCCTTTCTCTTAGTTTCTGCTACCTTTTCCGGATTTAGTTTGCGCTTTTCTCTGTAACATCGCTGCTTTTCAGCAGCAGTAAGACCCATAGCGATGTACTCTAGTATTATCTAGAACAAAATTATTCATTTATTAGATAATTATAAAATAATATTGACTGCTATAATATATACAGACACACCGATGACGACTTACAGCTACTAACAGTTCGATAATGATAACTCTGTTACCTATCTACAACTCTGTAACTACTACGAGGGTAACATAGTTGTGCAGTAAAAGAGTAGTAAATTCAACACTTAGAGTAATTTATTCTTAAAATAAAAGTATACTTTGACAAAATAAAAACAGATTAGACAATTGTTCCCTTAATGCTATATTTCAATATATAATATATGACAAAATACAATGAAATACCCAAAATTCGTTACTGCGCAGGTGAAGGTCAGCGCTCAAGATCCGTGCCGAGTATTGTACCAGGCTGTTCCTTGGATAGACGTATACAATGTCTACGCGTTGGTCAACAGGAGCTCATTATCCTCACACCACTCTAGTCTCTAAGTCAGATCAGGGCATATTATTTTCGTTAAAATAAAAGGGGTCACTGTACAAAATACATAATTATAAATTCGATATGCTAAATAAAACTATTTAAAACACTTAACTTCGAATCACTATTACGTTACTAAAAATTTGCTAATTTCTTGGAAATAGTAGTGATTAATTAGCGAGTAAAAGCCTCATTAAATAAAAATGGTCCTTGACTCATAACACCGGTTACACAACTGATAGACAGGGAAGGACAGAGACAAGCCACAGGTTAGAAGACACGAGCCACGTACGTCAGCGAGCTCATTATGTTTTGTTTTGTCGATTTCAATCACGCAGTTCTTGACGGTTGAATTTTGATACCACGGTTGGCTAAGTGGCGATTGATTGCTGTCGCCGCTGCGTATCGTCGTCGGTTCGATTCCCACACTGAGCACCGATGCACAGCATACCGGTTTACTTCATTTGTTTTGTTTAACCCCCATCAATTCATATGGAGCGAACAAACGATGAAGTGTTTACCTGTCGTTAGCCTACTTTGTGATGAAACACTGAGTTCGAGACGGTTCGATAACACGCTTGGATGTAGCGGTAACGCGGCTCTGATCGCAACCACTTTCACTAGTGACGCGCCGCGCCGCGGTACGTACTCTGTACACACACGCATACCAGGAGGACAGTCCTTAAATCAATTGTGCTTATTGTCCCAGAAAAAAACTTAATAATATCTTATTGAGATCCTTTTTATTAGGGTTCTTACTTATCTGCAGAAACACATAAATCTTTTAAGCGGTGGCCGGCACGTCGTCAACGGCGCATGGCGGGGAGCGAGGCTCATTAACATTGAGGCCGAGCTTTCCCTTCCACGGCGAGCTCTCAGGACACAGTGTTGTAGCACAGAGGCCACACGCCGCACGTTCATTACATTACGAGACAAATATTTTCGAAAATAGTTCGCGTTGTGGAGGACAGACAAACTTCATAGTGCAGTGAAAGTGTCTGGAACATGCAGTTCTTCACGTGTATTCTCGCGATGGTTAGTACTCCAGTTGTTTCATATCTGTGTGTTGTGTAAGTTTGTGGGTTTTGAATTTGAAATCATACGTGCGTAATACCTGTGTCCATAGTGTGGTAGTGACAAGAACGCTCGTTAGTGAGGTGTTGATGACATAAGTAAGCCCTTGCTTGTTGTGTTGTTCGCTAGTGTGCTGTGTGCTATCTAGACACTAAAGCCCGATTTACACTTCAACAAGTACAGTAGCGAGTTAACTTGCGTCATCGGCGAGTTAAGTTGTTATTGTAGTTTGAACGGCAAAAGCGAGTTAAGTAGTAAGTTGTTGATTAAGTTGAGATCCTATTTTTCGGCGAGTCCAGTGCGAAGTAGCCCCCTCTCTCGCGTCTCCCGCACCCCTCCAACTTAACTGGCTGGCTTGTAGACGGGCGAGTTTAGTACAGTCTAGGGATGTGACATTGTACATAAAAAATCGATTTTTAATTAATCGATTATATATTTAGCGTGAAAAATCGATTAATAAATAATCGATTTTTCTTAAGAAAATAATCGATTTTGTTATATTAATCGATTTTTTTGATAAAAATCGATTTGTTTCATAATCGATTATTATTTCACATCCCTAGTACAGTCCATAAATTTGTAGGTTGCGGCCGCGTACACGTGTTATTTTCTTTTCTTCTTCTCGGGCAACTTATGACTACTCACTCGCCTACGTTTGGACGCTACTTACAACTTACTACTTATTACTTAACTGTCTGAGTTCTTAACTCGCTACTGTACTTGTTGAAGTGTAAATCGGGCTTAACTGTAAGGTCGACACTGGAGAGCCTGCTAATACAGTAATTTACATAAAGGAGCTGATAGACTTGACCATTCACTTGTAACAGAACAACGAGCACGCCTTTTATTTGTTATTACGAATGAGCCCGCTCTTGACCTCGATCACACCTGATGGTAAGTGTAAGATGAGGTCTACGATCGAACGAGCGAGCACAGAAAATGCCTATTCACTCTTGCTTTAAAGGCTAACGGGTCATATGTGGCAGGGAACACGGAAGCCGGCAGAGTTCCACACCTTGGCTGTGCGCACAATAAATGTTGAGGAAAAGCGCTTAGTACGACAAGACGGTATATCGACCAAATGTGGATGGTATCCTGCGGTACGTCTGGTAGACCGGTAGTTAAAGGGGGATGAAGGGATTAGGTCGTGGAGCTCCTGCGCACACTCTCCGAAGTATAATCTGTAGAAGATAGACAGGCAAGCAACGTTTCGCTGGTGAAACAGAATTTGTTGAACTGAATAACGAACAGAGCCAATCATAGAGCCAAACACCTCTACGAACGCTCGTTCACTCATTCGCTAGAATACTGACCAGTACGCTTGATAGAAAGCTCGCTAAAATGCTCTCGTTTATTTTTCTATAATGTAACATTCACAACAAGTGAATGCTCAGGTATGTCAGCTCCTTTAGGAAAGCATCCATCAAGAGTTTACAGCGCCTTATTATTTTGTGCATACTATAAGACAAGAGTGCTGTCAAAATCCGAGGTAACCATGCACGTCCAGTTAGCTGTAGGTACAGAAACCTAGAGGCTCCATCATATTGAGGTAACACGCCAAGATCAGTACAACACAACGGTGTAGCCTGCAGTACCTGCATCAGTCACCATGAGTAAGCCGACGTGATTATATCCTGCTTGGATTTTAGGGTCACTGACATTGCTATTCTTATCCTCTGCAACGCACAATATATTTTTTTAAAGAGAACTACCAATGTGGGTAGAATTCACATCACAAGCAATCTTGTTAACCCCTCCAACTGAGCTAAATATGCTTGTGTGGAGTGGGTTCACAAATATAGTGTAATGGGTGGGTTTCAAACCCGCGACCTCTCGATCACAAGTCCGACACCATAGCCATTAGGCTATTGACGCTTCATTAAAATTTAAATATTAAATTGAATTAAAATAATAAATAGGTTTTATTTGCAAACATATTACACTGTTACATAAAAGCTCTGACTCCTGAACTATGTAGTTAGCCTGTAGGTATATCAGAGGACAGTCCCTTGTCAATTTTAGCATAACAAAGATGTTCACAATAATTTGGTTAGTTGTAGACTTGTGGTACGCTTGAAACATTGTTATGTGATAGTGTAATCCATATGGTACCTATGTTACATTACAACTATCGCTCACTAGATGGCGGGACTATTCTGGCAAAACGAATGAATAATATTCCGTATTCACAGAATCTTTTTTGTGGTCGAGGTAGAAACCTGGAAACAAACAAACCTAGTCATGGATGTCCACCGCTGCGCCGTGTCTGACTAACCTCACCGCGTGTTCGCACACTTGCGCCGGTGCCGTGGTTGCGGGAGCACTTAGCACTCTTCCACACGCACCCCGAATAGTGCCAGGACACCTTAGCGAGACCCGTCTGGATATTCAAAAATGTTTATTTTCATTAGCATTATGTATACTACTCTTGTGACACCGCTCTTTCATTAGTCGCTATTCAAAATAGCAATGCAATTTATTAAATGTAATGGTAAAATATCATTTCAATTTATGCCTTTAGAGAAGTCTAGGGTTAGACAAAAATGAAGAAAAAAGGTGTGTGTGGTAGTGCAATAGTGTGTAGTCATTTGGAGTGCCACATCCAGTGTATACAAGCGACCTGCGACAATTGTCTCTAAGTTGAAGCAAGTGTGAAATGCTCCAGTAACAACAAGCACAATCAGGCTTTTGAAGGGTAGATACCATAGATTCTACCTCGTTATAGTCTTTTGTCTTCAGCCATACTGTTACCACCTCTAATCTAATTCCGTCAAGCCCATTACATCTTCGGATTATAAGATAAACGGCGATGCATCACCGTGACATGGTGAACATCCCACCCATCCGCATGAAACGTTTTGGGAATACTGTTATTGTGCGTACAGCTAAGGAGTGGATTACCCTGCCGGCGTCTGTTTCCTGATAGCTATAACCTGGGGGTCTTTAAGTCAACAGTGAATAGGTTGCTTCTATGTAAGCGTGCTTCATCTTCGACCATATCATCACTTACTATCAGGTGAGATGGTAGTCAAACGGAAGCCTATCAACAATAAAAAGTAGTTTGCTACAAGAGTTGCAGAAGTGTGGATGCAGGTTAATGATCCCCTGACTGTTGCAGATGGCGGCGCTGCTCGCGGCGCTGTCGGGGGCCGGGGGCAGCATCCCGCAGCCCCGCGCGCCCAACTTCCAGTACTTCGAGAGGTAACCACACTGTTTCATAAGTACTTGGTAGTTATTTGCTTTTCACGGCTGTTAATTAGTTTTACGCAAAACCAAGATTAAAAAACCTCTGCCAGGTTAAAAATCCAAAAACCACTTTTAATTCCAGGCGTGATTGAATTACAAATAGCTAGAATATGCTCCTTGTACATTTTATACAATTTTTCTTGATCAGCAAGGAATCATTGCGAGCAAAATAGTACTTACGTACTCGTTGTCATTACATAGATGGCCAAGCTATATCAACCGAGGTTCTTCAACACGCTTACAAGAAAACTGTCTCCTAGCACACCGCCGTTTGAACCGCAATGAAGTGTATTTCGCTCTCGCGGGGAAAAGGAACTGCCGCACAAAATGCGCTTTATTGCAGGCATACAAAAGGTGGTTTTGAGAGTTTCTATATCATGTTCACAACCGAATGAGTACGTATTCGTTTCTATAGCAGTCGAACTAATAATCTATTAGGTGCATTCTTTTAGAAAGAAAGCTCTGCAACACATACTCGTAGAAAACGCTAGGCAGATGATGAGTGTTACCTAAGCATAATGTATAGCGTGCGCGCTGATGCCTTCTGCACAGCAAACATAGAGGCCGTGCACCCCTTCTGCTCACTGACCGTTTAACTGTACTTGCCTGTGGCGGCCTTCATTATTTATTTAAGGACAACCAACAGAGCATACACCAATAAACATGTTAAATTTACATGTTTATTGGTGTATGCCTTGATAAGAGGCTACCATGGCGTGAATTAAACAATATAAGTGAAAGTAGAGATAAACGAAAACCAAAATTGGCCAAGTGCCAGTCAGACTCGCCCATGAAGGGTTCCTTAGTAACTATAATCTATACTTATAATAAATCTGTAGAGAGGTCAATTCTGTACATGAAATATATTTCCAAAATAACTATCAGGGGGTGATTAGGGATCGATACTGATGCCAAAAATGCAATCAGCAAAATTTTTGTCTGTCTGTCTGTCTGTCTGTCTGTCTGTCTGTATAACCGTTATAGAAACAAAAACTACTCGACGGATTTTAACGAAACTTGGTACAATTATTTCTCATACTCCTGAGCTGGTTATAGTATACTTTTCATCACGCTACAATCAATAGGAGCAGAGCAGTGAAGGGAAATGTTGGGAAAACGGGAGAAGTTACTCCATTTTTTAAGCTTCCGTCGCGTGTGCTACCTTAGTGGTTAAAGCTACACAGAAATCATTTATGACGGAAATGTTCTCCTTAAAATTATATAAAAAATATCCCAGGACAGCATATGTCTATCTTTTATGGTTGACTCACAATAACACGTGTAACTCCCGACAGCTTAGCAGTTCGAAGCTTTCTGATTATAATATTTGTCTACTCTTACGTTTATAACACTCTCAGTCACTCCTAATTGAAAAAGTTAACATTATTAACTATTCCATAAAAAAGAATCATATAAATCGGTATAGAAACACCAAAGTTATACATGAAATACGCTAATAATAAGCCATCGCGCGTGAATACTGAATCATGCTATAAAGATTATTTTTGAGAATCGGTCGCCGCGCTCGACGCGTCTCGATTGGCCAAGTGCGAGCCAGACTCGCCCATGAAGGGTTCCTAAAAACCTTAAAAATTTCTAGAAACCAGCTTATTTACATTTTTACAACTTCGCTAAATAACTTTTTTTTTTCATAGTGTTTGTATGAATTACAAAGTTATATTTGCGGTTTTAGAAAATATGCTGTATCTCAAAACTGCTTACCCGATTTCGTTCAAACCAATTTTGGTTGAAAGTTTACATTAAGATCTACAGACATATTTTATTTTTTTATTTTTCACTCCATTATTATAGAAGTTAGAGGGAGGGGGAACATTTTACCACTTTGGAAGCTTATATCTTTTAAACGATTGACTTTATGAAAAAGTGGTTTTAGAAACCCTTATATCATTTTAAAGACCTGTCTATAAGTACCACACACGCATAGGTTTCATGAAAAAAAATATTTTCAGTTTTAGTTCCATGTATGGGGATCCCCCTTTATTTTAAATATTTTTTAATTTTTTTGAAAAATATAATCGAGGCTCAAATTTTAACAGGTTGCGGTGCAGGAGAAACCGTCTTTATTCCCAGAATTCCCATAATACCAAACAATTTTCCATTCGAATTTAAAAGAACGCAATTCCCAGTATCGGTGTGTTATGCAATGACAATTAATAAGGTTCAAGGGCAGACTTTTCGTGTTGCTGGAGTAGATCTCGGTGTCAGTTGTTTCCCGGGTTAGCAGTTCTAGAAATCTTTATGTTCACGTGCCGGACGGGTCAACTTTCAACATAGTTTACCCGGAAGCTTTGCGCTGAAGTATTTTCGTTCTATAGGTACTTAATCCTCATGTGAACGTGATCTAAACAATATTACCAATACATTAAGTTAATAACACACAAGGAGTTACACGCTGACGGAGTCGCGGGCACAGCTATTAACAATAATATTGTGCGGTTCCGCATTGCGATATTTTTCAACAGTATTGTAGATTGACATATTATATTTCCCTACTAAATTACGAAAGTTAATCTGTCTGTTACATCAAAATCACTGAACCGTGAGGAAGGACATACTACTTAGGAATATAAGGATATGCTACTTTTTTTACGATAAAACGACGGAAACGCGGACGAAGTCGCGGGCAACAGCTATCTATACTAATAATATAAGGCTGAACAGTTTATTTGTTTGGTTGAACGCGATAATCTCAGGAACTACTGGTTCGAATTGAAAAAATATTCTTTAAATTAAATAGTCAATTTATAGAGAAAGGGTATAGGCTATATATCATTACGCTAAGGCCAATAGGAGCGGAGCGCCAATGAAGAATGCTTCAATATCGGGGTTAAATTTAACGTTAGCCCAAAGTAACTATTCCACGCGGACGAAGTCGCGGGCAAAAGCTAGTAATATAATATAAAATGTATATTTATTTAAGGAATAAAAAAAAACCTTAAAAATTTCTTAAAACTAGCTTATTTACATTTTTACAACTACGCTAAATAACTTTGTTTTTCATAGTGTTTGTATGAATTACAAAGTTATATTTGCGGTTTTAGAAAATATGCTGTATCTCAAAAACTGCTGACCCGATTTCGTTCAAACCAATTTTGGTTGAAAGTTTACATTAAGATCTACAGACATATTTTTTTTAGATTTTTCACTCCATTATTGTAGAAGTTAGAGGGGGAGGACACACATTTTACCACTTTGGAAGCTTATATCTTTTAAACGATTGACTTTATGAAAAAGTGGTTTTAGAAACCCTTATATAATTTTTAAAGCCCTGTCTATAGATACCACACACGCATAGGTTTCATGTAAAAAAATATTTTCAGTTCTAGTTCCATGTATGGGGACCCCCCTCTATTTTAAATATTTTTTATTTTTTTTCTTAAAATCGGAAAGCGGTTCACAGAGTACATCTATCTACTAAGTTTCACATGTATAGTCTTAATAGTTTCGGAATAAAATGGCTGTGACATACGGACGGACGGACAGACAGACAGACGGACAGACATATTGAAACTATAAGGGTTCCGTTTTTTGCCATCGGCTACGAAACCCTAAAAAACAACTTACTAACATAGTTTTAATTATAACAATGAAAGCCTCCAGCCAGGACTTATATTGAACTTATAAACTATGCGACTACACACTCGCGGGCACCCCCTGTGGGGTACAGCTCCCGGCGAGACATCGCAGGGGAGGGCAGCCAGGGACACGCTAGAGAGAACAATATACAGCGTGTTGTGTGTTGCAGGCCGAACTACCGCTACCCGTACTACGACGAGAACGGCAAGGGCAAGCTGCTGTACGGCTACGGCGGGCCCGAGCTCTACCAGTACAAGTCCTACTCGCCGCTCGAGGGCATCTACTAGGGCCTTCTCTACACTAGCCGGCCCAGTGTCCGAGCGGCGATACCTACCGACGACGTAGTTGTTCGGGATATGCATCATTGTAGTCATTGTAGCTATAAGTTAATAATAAAGGTGTAATAAAGTACTTATTTTAAGACATAAAACTTTATTTGATTGATGAGTCATTGGTTGACCTCATGTGAAACCCTACAAAAAAGGTAGGTACCTATTTGAAACGAAATTACATCCGCAAAACTGTTGCTATTTTTATTATAGACGGACAACGGCCATTTAAATATGCAAATAAATCAACGAGAACTACTATACTTGGTAAGTATATGATAAAGTAAATGTTAGACAATACGTTTGTGCAAAGGCAACAAGCATTCATAATGTTCCTTTTTTAGCAGAAGTGTTAGACACAGCATCGTTATTATCGTCGCCAGTATAACGTGTACAACAGTATAACGTGGATCACAAGTTGAACACATCCTTGAGTGCGTTAGCTCTTCAAACACTACTGTTTGCACACACTAAGTACTCGACCCTGCACAAGCTAGTTCATAGATTCAGTTCAGTGTGTTATGTATAGCCTCTCACTCACCATGCGTCTGTCAGTTCTGCTGGTTCTACTAGCAATGTTCTCCTATTGTGATTCTGTGTATATCTACTCAAGTTTCTGGGCACCGCTGTTCGATAGAAGAATTCTCAACTACCGTATGGATGCTACCTTTCATCCTGATCACGCCAAACGTGGAAGAGAACAGTACGCTAAAGATTATGGGTATAGAGGAGAGAAACTTATCATAGATTTGGGCAATGGAAAAGGTCCAGCCGACATACCACGAGATGACAAGGTAAGATAAGAGCAGACACTAGCTAAAGCAGGCATAATGGACTTGCCATTGTTTTAAACTTAGGGTGCTATTGGCATTAAATATTCTATTAGTACTTTAATCACAAGTAAACTGAGAAACAGTGGAGTCATCTGAAGCCTGAGATCTATTTATGCAAAGTATTGGGTAAACGAAGGTTAAAGTTGTGGTACACAGGATGCAAAAAACCACAAACAGTATAAATAAAATTACCTCAATGACAATATATTTTCAAAAGATTTGGGGCAAAACTCTCAGACCGTTGGGCCCTTGTGCAGAGAATTTTTTACAAAAAGCTAATTGACACATCCCTATCTCTACCTTTAGTCAAAGTTACCATTGCCCTACAACATGGTATTACCATCAGTTTCTTGGTTATGTTACTAGCCAACAGCATTATGAATGAATTTCTGTATGCTTTTTTTCAGTTTGTAGTTTAGTTTAAAAAGTTTATAAAATAATTGTTACTCCCTATTTGCAAAAACTGGAAAATATGTATTAAATTGAATTCTGAAGATACTATACACTTGAACAAAAACACTAAACTATATAAATCTAAGAATAATCTAAAATATGGCCAGAAATTTGTAAGCATCACAATCTATTAGTAATAAAAAAAAAAAAAAAAAAAAATATGCCCATAAGACTGGCGACATTGCCATGTTGTATGGCAATGCTTAACCTCTGTCCAAGTTAAAAGCCAGCCCTCAGGTCACTTGAATTGTCAACTACATATGATTCTGGTTTGAAGCACAAAATCGTAAAAAGAGGTATGAAATGAATGTCTACACGAAGGAAGTTAAAAAACAAATGAATACTGTTGAAACTATATTTGGCTTATTTTCATTACATTGTCTTCTTCCCCAGATGTATGGAGACATTAAATTTTACTACACATAAGACATCAACCTTCTATATGGATTTTTGTTACTCACTCTACAGTGTTAATAGATTTTTGTATTGCTAACTAAATTAAACTTAGTATTTAATGTAATGAAGAAAAATACTAAAACATTAGAGATTACAAAACATTTATTTTATCCTTAACCCTATCCTATGATAATACTCAAGTGATACCTATATCCGTCTTTTCTGTGTACTGATGTAAAGCACATTGTTTCCGCGGATGAAAGCATCTCCGTATTTGTTCTTGAGCTGTCCGTTCACATATTCTTCTGTCTGTTCGAGCGCTATGTTCATGTACCCATCTAGGCACGCCAGCACACCTGAAAACACGTAAACAATTGTTACTTAAAACTGATATATAGTGGACATTTATTCCCAATAAGAAAGCTTTGATCTGCCTTCTAGTTCTATGTGATTCTACATGTGACTAGTATATGTAGTTAGAATCACCTTCGTTGGTACTTAACCTAACATAAATAACAAAGTCTAACACACATTGTTTCCACGATTATCTCATGTAGTACAGATTCCTTATGTCTATTGACAACGAATAAAGGTAACTGCGTGTTTCTGATGTCATTTCGAAGAGCTCAAGGTAAAATATGGAAGTAAACAAACTAATATTATTACCTCTGTAGTCGACGCCGCTATTCAGTTTCACGACGACGGGGCGCCCGTGGATCTGCTGGATGAATGACGACAGAGCTTCTTTGCGACTCATTGTAATTAAATATTATGTTGAAATTATCTGAATTTACTTTATTAATTGCACTACGAAATTATAAACATTTGCATTTGAATACGAATAGCGATGGATGGATGACAGTTTGACAGCTGTCAAAGTCAAATGATTTTTTTTTTTTTTTTTTTTTTCCCTTCGTCCGTTAGGACAGGCAAAGAGTCAAGCCCATACAGCCAGGTCTGTAATATTTGTTTCTGTTCCAAGTGTGTAATAAGGCCGGAGCCAAGTCTTCAATGTTACATCCGATGCATATTCCATATTCAATTGTTAGTTATTTACCCAGATATTATCTCATAGAATTTATTTCTAAGTCGAGTCCGATATTTGTTAAAATCCTTGTTTCATATGTCCTTGATCGTGTTTTTAATAAAATCGTAAATAAATACATAGGTGTCTTTATTTTTCAAAATGTCTTCAATGCAGCGCGGTATATTCTCTGGTTTTTCATATAAATTCAATAAATTGGCTACTAAAGACAGTCTTTGAATATTAAAACTTGAGCATTGAAAGAAAATATGATCAAGAGTCTGTTCATCATTTGTTGAGCAATAGGTGCAAGAAGGCGATTGAATTATGCGCATGCGATGTAAATGAGCGTTGAAACGGCAATGTCCAAATCTCAAACGGCAAAGAATAGTATAATATTGTCTGCTTCTGAAGTAACGGCAATTGGTGAACCAAGGGCTTTTACCAATATTCTGATTAATTTGAGCATACCAAGTACCTTTTCTAGTAAGAGATTCTGTCCATGTGTCCTGCCAATCTTTTAAAAGTTTGGACTTGATTATAGGTATTAAATCGCTATAAGGAATAGCGACATCGTCGACGGGGCTGCCGCTGTCACTGTCAACAATGTCAGCAATCGCACGTGCTAGAAAATCAGCTTGCTCGTTACCCGAAACTCCGATATGTGATGGAGTCCATAAAAATGTAATACTATAGTTTCTTGTTGAAAGATTATGAAGTATGTGCCTGATTTCTATTATAATGCAGTTTGTGTGAGCACTGATTTGATAGTTTTTCAAAGCATGCAATACGCTCATGCTATCAGTGATAATGAGCCAACGATTTTCAGATTGGTCTTGAATGTATTTAAGTGCAGCAAGAATGGCATAAGCTTCGGCGGAAAATATGCTTGATTCTTTCTTCAGTTTTACTCCCAGTCCAAATTCCTTATGAGGAATGACATAAGCCATAGAAACCCTTTCATTACTTTTAGAGCCATCTGTATAAATGTGGTGATAGTTTGGGTATTGATCTAAGAGGTTATAGACTTCTTGCCGATCTCTTAATTTGTTGTCAATTACTATATCCAGCTCATGAAATAGACATTCAAACTCTTTCTCATAACACACCCATTCATTAGATTTGTGAAATTTAAACTGACCATCTAACTTGATCATGAATGAAAAATCAAAAAGCATAAATGGAATATTTTTGGTCAGATGAGTGTTAACAGGATACTTAATGTGAAGTGAAAATAACTTTTTAATCAGAGGATGATGATTTACAGAGAAAAGTTTAAGTAAATAACAGAATTTGAGATACTGAAAGCGTAAGATTAAGGGGGGAGTATTACATTCTACTTGTAAAGAATTAATGGGAGTAGTTCTCATGGCACCTGTAATAAGTCTAAGATTATGATTTTGAAGGATATCTAGTTTATTTACCAATTGACTATCTGAGGAAAAACAGAGGTAACCATATTCAAAGTGGCTTCGTACAAGGGATTTGTATAATTTTAAAAGAATTTTAGGGTCTGAACCCCAGTATGTCCCTGCAAGAGACCTCAGGACATTTAGGGCTTTTTGAGCTCTGTCACATATACAATCAACATATTTTCTCCAAGAGAGGTTGCTTGTAAAAATAACACCCAAAAATCTTGCACTATTCTCCACAGGCAAATCAGTGTTGTCATATTTAATATTGACTATAAAAGGCCCAATATTGCTAAAAACTACAACCTTGGATTTATCTATACTAATGTCTAATGCAAGATAATTAAAGTAACAATTTAGTTTATACAAGGCAATGTTAAGCTTGGAGCATACTGTACTGGTATTATTACCAACACAGTACACTACCAGGTCATCCGCAAACTGGAGATTGGATACTTCAGTGCCTAGGATAATATTAAGTTTGTGGATGTATAAAATAAATATTAAAGGACTCAATATACTGCCCTGACAAGTGCCCTTGTAAGAATACCTAGGGCCTATAAGCCTATTTTTACACTTAACAAATACTTTTCTACCATTCAAAAAGTTATATATCCATTCTATCACCTTTGCAGGCAAACCAGCAGCAGCCAATTCTGAAGAGAGTATATGATGATTAACATTATTAAATGCACCTACCACATCAAAGAAAACACTGACAAGAGCATTCCTTGATTTGAAGGCTTCAAAGATATCGAGATGTAAATTAGCAATGCTTTCCCTTGAAGACTTACCCCTCCTAAACCCAAATTGATTCGAAGGTAGTATATGGTTCTTCTCAATAAAATGTTCTAACCTCTGTTTGATAAGTTGCTCGAAGATTTTACCCATACATGAAGTTAAAGCTATAGGTCTGTAAGAGTCAAAACTATTTTTATCTTTGTTGGGTTTGAGAATGGGAACAAGACAATCAGTTTTCCAATCTTCAGGAATTAGAGAATGCTGCCAAAGAAGATTGAAGATTTCAAGCAAAACTAATTTAGATTGATCAGGTAGATTTTTTAGCATTTTATAAGAGATATGGTCGAGGCCAGCTGCAGTATCCCTACGAGAATGGATTGCTGTAGTAAATTCAACAAATGTAAAAGGTTTAATTAAGTGAAAGTTACTAGGAGAAACAGGATGAGAAGGGTTGAAAATAAAAGCTGGCTCTACTGTATCTGGTGTAAATTTTTTAAGGAATTCGGGGATCCAAGAATATATGTTATTATTTTGAGATGTGGATGCATAACTTTTATTAAATCTACGCATATATGACCAGACCACAGACATAGGTGTAGTTCTGTTGAAAGATTCACACAACTTCAACCAACTCATCTTTCTTTCATACTTGATAATGAACTTTTTCTTTGCTTGGAGTTTCTTAAAAGCTAGGTAATTTGCTTCAGAGGGATTGTGTTTGAAAGTTAAGTAAGCATTTTTACTATCTTCCACAGCTTTGCTGCAGTTAGCATTCCACCAGGGGAGTGGAGTTCTTTTCTTTCTGTTAGAGGTTGAAAGGGGCTGAGCCTGCCCCCCATCAGAGGAGTAGCGCCTTGGAGATGGAATTGAATCTACTAGTGCCAAATGTAAGAGTTTAATAAATTTATTATAGCTAAGCAAAGGATTGTGTCTGTCTATAGAAAAGTTACACAAAAGAGCATCAATGCCGGATGAATATGTTTTCCAATCAACAGTATTGAAATTATAAGAAAATGGAAGAGGAATACTGTCAGGTATATGAAAGCTAGAAGAATTATTGTTATTCACTAAGAATTTTGTAATTACAGGAAGGTGGTAACTGCCTAAAGGATCATCATGAACTGACCATTCACACTCCAGGGCTAGCAAAGGAGAGACAATGGTCAAATCAAGAGCATTTCGCCTCCAAGTGTGGGAACCAACAGTAGTCGTTTGACCATCATTTAAAAGAACAAGATTGTTTTTATTAATGGAATCCAAAATATCCCTACCTCTGCAGTTAGAAGCTGAACATCCCCAGGTTGTATGCAAACCATTAAAATCGCCAGCTAAAAAAATTGGACGAGGAAAAGATTGAATTAGTCTATCTAATTTTGTTTTAGAAAAAGGAGGGTTGCAATTAGTTGGACTGTAAAAACTTACAATAGTAAGTTCTTTATTATTAGCATAATTAATACGAACTGCTATATTTTGTAAGGAATCATCATAGATTGTGTTTATTTTAGTATACATAATAGATTTATGTAAAATAATGGCGACACCATTATGAGCATTCCCTGAATCAAGTCTGACTAAATCATAACCACGAAATTTGATAGTGTGACGGGGCTTAAGCCAAGTTTCACAAACTAAAGCTATATGAATAGAATTGTCCAACAAAAAGTGATAGAAAATATGTTGATTGTGTAATAAGCTCTGAGCGTTCCATTGGACTATATTTAAATAATCCATTAAAATATATATTTTTTAATACCTATCTAATATTTTTAAAGGATTCTTGCAGGACATCTTTAATGCTAGTACTACAAATTGATTTTTCATTCATTTTATTTTGTGTTATTAATTTAACTATTGATTCTGAAATAGTTTTTAAAATCAGTTCTGAATTTAAGAGTGACAGAAATTGATCAGTTTTGTTTAGTTTCGGAAAGTTTGTGTCATTAAGAGTTTCAACATAACTTCTTTTTTTCTCATATTTTTGTTTATGTAGCAGAATCTTTTCTTTTTTTACAGGGCATAAAGAAGATATAGCAATGTGATTGCCCGAGCAGTGACAGCATTTTGCACCCGAGGCGGGAACTATACATGCTTTGTAATTATGTGCTTCTCCACAAATTGAACATCTCTCAGAGTTTTTACAGAATTTGGCAATATGATCATATCTCAAGCACTTAAGGCATTGCTTCACTGGAGGAATATATGGTCTTACCTCAAAACGCCAACTGTTGAGGTCGACACTCTCTGGCAAAACTGGACATGAGAAAGTAATTGATACTGTTTTTGTTGGTGTATATTTTACAGTTTTATTCTCCACTAATTTTCTCATAAAACGTCTTATAGAGACGATGTTCTTGGTGCTTGTTAGTGCGGAATAAATTTGTTTATTTGAGAGTTCAATGGGGACATGTGTGATGACTCCAGTAACCTCCGTAGCGGCAGCCGGGATTGACGCTTTTAATTTGTGACCGTCAAGAAACTTTTTATTACTTAAAGCAGCATTGGCCAGTGCTGGTCTTTCATATATGACACCTACCTTACTCTTGTTAATCCGCTGCAGTTGTTTGACACCTTTGTTGTAACGCTTAATTGCATTTGCAAGGGACATCATATCCCTCAAGCCAATGGGTTTATCTTCTTCTATACTTTCTAGAAACACGATATATTCAAAATTACCACCATCTTCGGGGTAATATCGGACGTAATCTGGGATTCTAAAAGGAGTATACTTATCAGTATCCTCTTCGGATATTACAGAGCCGACGTCAGACGCTGAGCCCTCATCAACCGACTCCGCCTCTCCGTCTTCAGCCGAATGTTCCTTTTTACGTTTTTTACGGCTCCGGGCCATCTCTACCACGTTATCAAATAAATTGGTTCAAAAATGAGTTGCTTTTTATTTATTACAAATTAAGTTTTTTTTTTGAAAAAAAAAGGCGCCTAACAATCTTGAAGGTTCCCGCGCTTTTTTTCCAAAGTCAAATGATATATTGTTGACAAAATTCGTTGTAAAATAATAATTATTTATTATAGTGTCTTTTATTATTTTTTGGTGGCTCCTCCACAAACGCCACTTAACAAGAGTTGAAGTTTTATTATTTAGAAATTAGTAAAGTTGTAGCCTTCTACCGGCCGTATTGTTATTGGTATTAATATCGTATGATTTTTCTATTCTTTTCATTCCTATTTATCTCCCTAGGAAGACTGGTAGCCAAGGATCTTCTACCTAGGTACAAGTTCCTTGCTGGTAGCACATTATAATGTATGCGTCACAGATATATAATAAACTATACGTCATTGGTATGCGTAGAATAATTTATAGATCTTTAGCTGGAGATTCTATAAACCGCATTTTCAGATATAATTATCTGTGGATTGGCGCGCTTTTCGAAATTCAAATATCAGAATATGGAACATTGATATACAAAAAACCCAAGATGCACACTCAACGTCTCAAAACCATCCGCATAAAATGAGTGCTTAATTCTAAATTATGCGCCCATTTCAAATAGTATCGCGTCACTCATGTCTAGGAACACACGTCAAAAATGCCGAAATTTTCTTTGATAAATTGTAAAAATATTACGTAAAGAAGGCTAAAAAAGGATGGGATATCGAATTTTCGGTAAGTAAAACAGTTTATTGATTAGTTCTTATTATTTTTTCTGACTGATTATAGGAAGCAGTATGTGATTTGGATTTAATTTGTCTTAAAATTTTACTCAACGGTCAAAGTGTAATACGGCAAATTTCAATGGCCGCTTATTCAGTGTCAAAACAATGTATTACGGCATCTTTTTTATTTTAGTCGCATAATAAAATTACCCTGTTGAACAAATAATGGAGTCGATTTTTTTATTGTATTTATTTCTTTTTTATTAATAAGTTTATGCTGTATTGTCCATACTAATATTATAAATGCGAAAGTAAGTCTGTCTGTGTGTTACCTTTTCACGCCTAAACCACTGAACAGATTTAGATGAAATAGTTTAGGACCGTGGGAAGGATATAGGATAGAACGGCTCAGACTGCAGCAAAAAAGCTGGGAATCCTACACAAGGTGAGGCAGCACTTCACACCTGGACAGCTTCTAAATCTGTATAAAGCACAGGTCCGTTCCTGCGTGGAGTATTGCAGCCACTTGTGGGATGGCTCTGCAAAGTACCAAATTGCTGCACTGGACTCGATCGAGCGCAGAGCTAAAAGGCTTATAGGCGACGAGGTGCTAGTGCACAAGCTTCATAGCCTGGCTCATCGGCGAACCGTTGCTTGCCTGTCGGTTTTCTACAGATTGTACTTCGGGGAGTGTGCGCAGGAGCTCCATGACCTGATTCCAGACCACCACCAGACGCACGGCTGGGTACCACCCACACTTGGTTGATATACCGTCTTGTCGTACCAAGCGCTTCTCCTCCACATTTATTGTGCGCACAGCCAAGCTGTGGAATTCTCTGCCGGCTTCTGTGTTCTCTGCCACTTATGATCTTTCAGCCTTTAAAGCACGAGTAAATAGGCATCTTCTGGGATCGCTCGACCCATCTTAGACCTCATCTATCGCTCACCATCAGGCGAGATCGAGGTCAAGAGTGGCCCATCAGTAATAAAAAAAAAATAGTAAAAAAACCATGTTGTCATCTGTTGTATGGGAGCCCCCCTTAAGTATTTGTTTTATTTATTTTTAAAGTGAATATATAATTAAATATTTTGTGAATTTTTCAAGCGTCTACCTGTTGCCATTATCAATATCGAGTAAAAAAATCACGTTTGTTGTATGGGAGCCCCCTTAAATATTTCTTTTTTGTTTTTTAGAATTTGTTGTTATAGCGGCAACAGAAATACATCATCTGTAAACATTACAACTGTCTAACTATCACGGGTCATGAGATACAGCCTGGTGACAGACGGATGGACAGCGAAGTCTTAATAATAGGGTCCCGTTTTATCCTTTGGGTACAGAACCTTAAAAACTAGATAAGTGGGTGCCACACGAACTAAGCGACCAACAGCGATACTTACGCGTCGAAGCATGCATAGCACTATAGAAACGAAGGAATTCTTAATCAAATTGTTACCTGCGATGAAAAGTGGATCCTGTACGACAACCGTAAGCGTTCGTCTCAGTGGGTGGACCCAGGTACAGTACCTAATCAGTGCGCTAAAAAATATTACTCTTAGGAAGATGATGGTGACTGTCTGGTGGAGCAGTTTCGGACATGTTGTACATCACAACTTCTTACCGAATGGCACGACAGTGACGGCAAATGTCTATTGCCAAGAATTCCAAACAATGATGGAGAAGCTCGCAATTCAACAACCAAGACTGATCAATCGCTCTTCCCCTTTGCTTCTCTGATAACGCGCGAGCTTACACTTCACGACAGACCATTGCAAAGCTACAAAAGTTACAGCTGGAAGCTCTCCGTCACCCACCATACCTACTCAACGAACCTTACAAATTTCTACTTTTTAAAAAATTTAGACAATTTTTTAAGTAGGAAAATATTCAACAACCGAGATGCAGTACAAAACGCTTTCGCTGACTTCATTACTTCCCGTCCGGCAGACTTCAGTAAAGGGTTTATCCCTTTAATGAAGTCTGCCAGACGGTCAAACGTGTTAAACTGCCTTTTTTATTTTTTTTTATTTATGCAAGGCACACCAACGATATATTTACAATCAAATGGATAAAGATATACAAAGGTTTGAGATACAGTGCAAGTATATCACTTACAGGTATACACAACATTCTTGTGGAAAGTAAAATGAACTGCCATCAAAATTGCCAGATTATATAGATAATAATTCACTAAAATTTTCACACCAATATCCAATTTCATATGTAAAGTCCTAATATAAATCTTTTCACCAGTAAAATTGCATTTTGTCAAACTAACTATCATTGTATGTATCTACATTCTACAGTGTTTTTGACAAAATTATGTGTTACAAATTAGTATTAGTAATTATTATTTAGCATTAGGGTTGCCACCTTTTTGTTTTGCAGTTAAAGTACATTGGTTAAAATAGGTAAGAAAAAAAAGTACATAGCATCAAAATAAAGTACTATTTATTTTCAAAGTCGCTTTCCGCTGTATGTATGCTTAGATCTTTAAAACTACGCAACGGATTTTGATGCGGTTTTTTAATAGATAAAGTGGTTCTATAGGAATGTTTATATGTATAATACATGCATAATATAGTAGAGAAACAATGATAATTTTAGGGGTTTCTAATGTCCGGGTGTCGTCATTGTGAGGAGCACCCGGAGGATACGGTGGAGCACACGGTCGAGGTGTGCCCTGCTTGAGAAGAGCACCGCCGTGTCCTCGTGGAGGCCATCAGCGGCGGTGACCTCTCACGCCTAGCCCTGGTTCAGACCATGGTGCGGAGCGAGAGGGAATAGGACGCAGTCACCTCCTTCTGCGAAGCAGTCATGCTAGCAAGGGAGGAGGCCAAACGCGCGAGGGAGAGGCATCTCTCTTCCTCACGCCCCAGTCGCCGCGGGAGACCCCCCGGGCGTCGGAGATCGCGTGCAGATCTCCGACCACCGTAGGCGTGGGCTTGCGGACAGTGAGCAGGGGTAGCTCACCGTCCGGTAAGGTCCGGGCCCGGGTCGGCGGCGCGTTGTGTTCCACGCGCACCTCAAAGAGCTGTCAGCAATAGTGCCGGGGTCCTATAGGGCCATTGCCTGCCGGGGTTGCGAGAATGTTCTAACGAGATACCGCGGCCCCGGAACTTAAAGGCAGCTGAAGGAACAGGGTGGGTTTTTAGTCAATAGAAGTCTGACACTCCCTTCGCTCCACTTGGAGCGGGAGAAGTCATTCGATGATTTTCCCACCCAGAGAAAAAAAAAGGGGTTTCTAAGATAAGATAGATCAAAATAATGTACTACAGTTTTATACACCTTAAAAAGGTCTACAAAAAATCCGTGATGGCATATCTCTTACGGATAACATACTATATATCCATTTAAAAACTTAAAAAAATGGGTAATTATAAAGTGGTAATTGGAAAGCTATTTACACAAATACTGTATTAATCCTTATCATTTCAAATACGTTAGTTGGCTTGAGCATTTCATGAAGATTAATTTTTCCCTTTACACCATGCAAATTAAATGAATACCTTAGGAGATATAGCAAAATCAAAATAATGCACAACGAAATTAATTTCGTGTCGCCGTGATTTTCGGGCGCCTCGCTTCCGAGCCGGGGGAGTCCGAAAGTTTATGTAGTATATAAATGTATGGTGGAATTGTGTATCTTATATATGCCTACAGAAAAGTCCGCGATGGCGTATATCTATATGTTAAAGATAACATCCTAGCTATGTCCATTTGAATACTTTAAAAATTTGAATATTTTAAAGCGGTAATGTAAAAGGTATTTACACAAATACGGTATTAACCTTCTCATCCAAATTAATATGTATTACGAGAAAAGATGATTGATTTTTGTATATTACGATTTAAGTCAAAAACTATTCAACCAATTTTACCGAAAGCTACATCTACCCGGAGTAACATAGGCTATTTGATTGTTTCTGTAAAGAACCCGTGCGAAGTCAGGGCGGGTTGCTTACTAAAAATTAATTGCCGAATGTATATGTACATAAGCGCATTAGTTCAGAACAGCTGCATTTATTTGACTAATAATTTTTTTGTTGTGTTCGTAATTGTCTGGATAGGGTTTGGAAAGAAAACTGTATGATACCGAAAGGAAAATTGCACTCGGACGAAGCCGGACTGGGCAGCTAGTTATGTTTAAAAACATATTTCTTATTACTTTTAGCAGTTTGTGTCAAATCAGTATCTCTACTAAACAATTTCACAGCATCTTTATGGTCTATATTTAAATTAAAGTAAATAAGTAATTATTTTTTATCAAATTCAGAGACGCTTTGTTTATTACGACTAAACTTTTCAAAATCCCAAAGAAATCAAATCATGCGAAATAAAGTATTTTCGTGTACTTTATTGTTCTCATAGAGCACAATTACCTGAAATAACGTACAATACTTTATTATAAAGTACGGGTGGCAACCCTACTTAGCATAGTTAATAAGAGTTGAAGTTGAAAATTAATACTTGAAAATATCATTATTTTTCAAATCATGTAGGTATAAGTAAAATATGAATTTAAAAATACACCACTCATTTACTTAAATTATTATATGTATATGAAAAATAATCGTTAGGAATTCTCTACCAGTCCACCATGGTTAGTAATGTGACAATATGGCATGGACACTATCTCTTCTGCTTTAAAAAAAAAACAGAATGATCTTGTCCAGGAAATCATTATATTATTGTCCAACTTCATTTGTAACCTCTCTAGGTTGGGATGTCAGTTCAATAAGTACTTAAAATACTGCAAAAATACTGTTTGGCATATTAGTTCAATAAAATATTTTCTGGAATGAGCTATTTAGCTTTCTGGTGAATAGTAAATAAGGACATGTACAGTAAGTTCTCTTTTGACATAAACTGTTAGAACAGGGTTTCTGTCTTATTTATGTGGCGTTGACGCAATTGATTGTCTTGGATAATAGCAATCTGGATAATTATCCAAGACAATCAATCGCCTTGAAAGTGTTTATTAACATCTACACAGACGTATCTATGCCAATTACTTGTTAAGTCTATCTTGTTAATTTGGTAAAGAATAAAATGTTCCATAATTCCAAATTAACAAAGAACATGTCAGTTTATGCAAGCAGTAATAATGAGAGAAATAGTGAAACTACTACTATGTCGGAGATGATTCTTAAGGCTTAGGAGGCTAAGACTATCATATTCCAGCTGAAATTATAATAACTAAAGACATAAATACACAATGATTTAAAGCAATTATTCCTTAAAAATATATTTAATGCTAAAACAATACACACTACAGCTTGGTCACAAGTCTATGTCTTCTCCTTGGGCTCAAGGCTGGTCCAAATGAAGCCGCTGTAGTTGTTGACCTCGTTGTCAGTGAGTGGGTATGGACTATTGCTGGCCTTGTAGTAGTCCGATGGTGCGTGCATCACAAACTCCATCACCTCCAGCTTACGAGGCAGCTCTTCTTCAGGTCCTGGAATCATTATGATATCAAATGTAATTTTTATTTTGTATTTCACTTATTGGCTGTTTAGCCAGAACACAGGGTAAAAAATTAATAATTCAGTTTGAAACCAATAAATGTGAATACAAAGTAACTTTTCTTTTTGTTGTGAAGAGGTAGCAAATTACACCTGTACAACTTCCAGGCTGAATGAGTTTGGGTATAAATTGGGACACAGGTAGACCATTTACAGAAAGACATTAAAGAACAAGAAATTACTAAGCATTCCAACAATATATTTCGCTGGGAATTTTTGGACTGTCAAACATGCATAGCTGAAGCTAATTAGGTACCTATAATGTAAGTGGCGGGGTCGAAGCACTGCTCGGGCGGCGGGCTGGCCTTGGTGGGCAGCAGCCACGTGACGGCGGCGCTCTGCTCGCCGTACTGGTCGGACAGGAAGCCGCGCAGCTGCGCGTAGTACGTGCCGCCGCACACGTCGCGCATGCTCACCACGTCGCCCACCTGCAGGTAGCTGCCGCGGTAGAACACCGAGTCGCTGCTCAGCACGGTGGGCGCGGCGCTCGGCGCCTTCAGCGGCTGCCGCTTGAACAGGCTGCGGCGCCCGCGACGCGGCGCGGGGCCCTTCGCTGGCGCCGGCGCTGGCGTTTTAGTTTTATATCTGGTCGAACGAGTACTCTTTCTAGTACCCTTCCCGGTCGCCTTAGCGGGCGTAGTTTCTCCCTCGCTTTTGCCGTTCTTGCTGTCCGCGTCATCCTTGTCCTCCTTCTTGTCGTCGGACTCTGCTTTGATGCCAGCGTCGGTTTCCTTACTCACTGTGTTTGAAAGATGACATTCATTGCATATCTGTCCGTTTTCAGCAGAGCGCCACAGTAGCGAGTCGTTGGTGCTACATTGAACACATACTGGTTTCGGCATTATGCGAACCAGAACCACTCCAAAACACAAACCAAACAATGTGTGTAAATCTACGCTAACGTGACATTGACAGCAAGCAAATGTATCCATGTCCGCAGTGACAGCTGCGGTACGTTTGACATAGAATATATTACTGTGCCTCTTTAAATTTTATATATTATATTTTTTGCTAAAGTAGCACAAAATAATGTTACACATTATTATTGGAAAATCTATTGGATGATTATTTAGGAAACATTTCAATATTTATTTAACCATACAAATTCAAAAGAAATGTTTTGTTGGTAGAGCTATCTATTGCCGAGTAGCAGTACTACGTTTATTTAAACGTAGTACTATTTTCTGACAAAAGATGGTGCTGTAAATGTGTTTTTTATTAATTTTATGGTATCAACGAGATCCATTTTGCCGAATTTTGCGTCGAATACCCACTTGTTAGGCCTAGTTTCTTGTAGAATGATCCAATGCTGTATGCATTGAGAACTGGTCACGAATTATCTAACCATTTAGTTAGGTACTTAGTAAAAGGTCTACCACATTTTTATTTATAGGTATTTGTCGGTGCGAGCTAATATGTCGGTGCATAGGTTTTCTAGGTGTATAACACAGGTAAAGGTGACTGTTCAGAGCCTAATGTTAAAGCTTTTACACCAGTGCAGTGCCCTATCGACCAACTATACGCAACGGGCCTACAATGCTCTCAGAGTACAATATAACAACGCCTTTAGGATTCTGGTGCGGCTACCTAGGTTTTGTAGGTAGGTACTGCCTCGGGTATGTTTGCCGACGCGCTATAAGTCAGCCTCACTACTTCGCAGAATTAGAGGGAGTAGCAACAGAATCCTAAGGATGATTGCAGATAGACCAGAGTCGGTAGTCGGGAGGCTAATCAGGCTTCATGTGGCCTGATGACATAAAAATTTGGTTATTATTATTATTCGTCGTACCTACATGGTTATTAATTTCAATTTTGTTTCTATTTCAATTCTTTTTTATTCTTCTATTTTATTTTGTGTTAACATAGTCGTAAGTTAATTTGTAACTAACAAAATATGGACGATGATGTATGAAATAAATATTTTTATTACATAGGACAACAATAGGTAGGTATTCAACTAGTGGTCTGCTGTAGGTAGGTATGTTGGTAATTTGATATGACAGTTGCGGTGTTAATTAAGTGATTTGAGATTTTACACATGCGACAAATAAGGAGCTCGTGGGCGTGGCTAACCAACAATAGCCGCACATCAAACTTCAAAGTTTAACAACGCTAGCGGTGCATGCATCGGTGACCATCAACATAACGAGATTCCTCAGTGCCTTGAAAAGCAAGATAATTCGCTGGGAATTCAGGCTGATCGGTCATTATTATACATATGGGGAAGGGAACATAAGCTGGCGGAGAGTCCCTCACCTTGGCTTCGCGCACAATAATTGTAAGTAGATAATAATTATGATGTATGCTGTAATGTTTTCTTTGACATCTGCTATATCGATGGGTCCTATGTATATGGGCCAAAATGCTAAATTACAACTTTACAGGAGAGGCTTCCAAAGTTTCCATTTACTATAACTTCAGATTGATAAAACCGAAGTTTACGAATCTTTGCTTGTTTGCTAAGACAACTATCCTCCTCATTTGTACTATAGTATTTTATATATACTCGTACATACATCGGTTTTTTTACGTCACATTGGCCCTTCTACTTTAGTTTTTGTTAAAATTATTTTTCTCTAAAAACACTTTAAATGGGCCAATGTGTCATATTGGCCATTATACGCGTATTACGTTAATTAGCATACGGTAGGTATATATTTTTATATGTTTTACTCATAAAATCAAGTAACAATTGAAGTAGTTGATAATTCATTAATTAGAATATAAGCTATTTAGATATTTAGTTATTTATGTCTCATTGACACTTATACGTTTTACAATCTGCTTACCTACTAACTCAGTTTTCAGTTAGATCATTTGAATAATTAAAAAACACGCAATAGTTTTATTCATTTATTGAAATAAAAATTAAAGTAGCCTTAAAACTACACTTACGAAAAAAAAAAATAAGAACGAAACTTTTACTGGAGATCTTAGTTTGATTAACAAAATAATGTTCCTACTTCACATTATTATTTTTCAATAAAATTACAAAAATATAACAAAATTAAAAACCTATCTTGTATAAATAAACTAAAAAAAATCTCTGTAGTATAATCAACTAATAAAATCAACAAAATCAACATTAGTATTGTTTTTTTTTTTTTGTTAATAGGTTCGCGTTTGACTACCATCTCACCTGATGGTAAGTGATGATGTGGTCGAAGATAGAGCACGCTTACCTAAAAGTGACCTATTCACTCTTGACTTAAGGATCCCTAAGTTATAGCTATCGGGAAACACAGACTCCGGCAGGGAATTCCACTCCTTAACTGTACGCACAACGAAGGTATTCCCAAAACGTTTAGTGCGTATGGATGAGATGTCGACCATGTAACGATGGCGCATCGCCGTTTGTCTTGTAGTCCGATGATGGAACGGGCTTGGCGGAATTCGATTGTGTAATTCCATCACACACTCCCCAAATGTAACCGATAGAAAACCGATAGACTTGCAACTCGTCGTCGATGTTCAAGGCTCTGGAGCTTTGACTTGACCAGTGCATCGTTGCCAATGGGTCTCTTGGCCCGTTTCTCAATAGACTCAAGCGCGTCCAAATTGTATTTGGCAGATCTATCCCAAATATGAGAGCAGTATGAAGATACACGACCGAACCTGGGCTTGATATAGATTGAGCAACTGTTCCGGTGTGAAGTACCGTCTCACCTTTGCTAATATTCCCAACTTTTTTGATGCTAGTTGAGCCTTAGCCTCGATAAATGGACCAAAATTGAGGGTGGAAGTTAGTGTAACCCCAAGAAGCTCAATATGCTCGGTTATCGGCACGATTACATCACAGAAAGTGGGAGCCGGTTCGAATTGGCTCCTTTTTGCGGAGAAGAGACAAGCCTGGGTATTAGCTGTATTAAACTTGACCAAGTTGGCATCACCCCATTCGGAGACAGCCTTCAAGGACAAGTTCAAGCGCCCAACCATATCCTCATGGAGAGACTGGATCTGACCCACCAGCACGCACGCTGGACACATATGTCTCAGCAACTGTGCTGAGAGAACCGACCCCTGAGGGACCCCGACATTAATAGCCAATTGGCAATTGGCAATTTAGCAGTCATCAATGACCCCTCGCATGGACCGATCTCTCGGGAAGTCTTCAATCAAAACGCAAAAATGAGTGGTTAAACCGAAAGAACACCAAATTCCGACTTCTAGACAACTTAGCGCGATAATAGGATGTCATCTTTTACTTATTAAACTAAATTGTAACCCAAAATCACAACAATTACAATTTGTACCTATTCATCACAGTGCGGCCGTTGCTCCCTTCAATGTATTGTCAAATCAGCTGATTGGTCCAAACAATAAATAAACGCGCGGCAACTCCCCGCGTATAAGTCTCTAACTACTATTAGGACCTTGTACGTTTAAATTCATGTTACATAGGCCGTTATACTGTGATAAAAAATCGTGTTTCTATGCAGAAATCTTTTTTTTAATAGCTCACATAATTGTTTATATCGATAAGATGCGTTTAACATAAAAAAGTCAAAATGGCCAAATTGTTAGTTTGGCCCATATACATAGGACCTATCGATATTTTGCATCTCAAAGTGTGATGAGAATTGTAATAAATTAAATTAATTGAATTGGAAACAGTGTAAATATCTCATTTGAGTGTATTATCGTTTTCAATGTAACCACTTGTGTTGTCGTCGCAACTATAGTTTAAACATAAATGGCGATAGACATGAAATTACATTAATTGAAGTCAATGTGGATAGGTTTAAACAAAGAGTAAATTAACTATGGTTTAAATTAGTCTAATTAATTTAATAATCTTTATAATCGAACCTTTCCATCAAATCTTTGTTTTTTGTTTGCTTCTTCAAACTAATGACACGCTCTTGAAGCAGTATCTTTAGATTGTTAATTTTAAATCGCCTTTTTATGCCTTAGTACCTACTCGTAACATAGTACCTACTTACAAGTTCTCTAAACATGAATATAAATAAATATACTATGACTAATATGTTACGATTTCACAGATTTTTTATAATTCTACATGTAGGACATAGTGCATCATGTCGGTTTGTTTACTGTTCCCCAGTTCTCAGTGCTTCTTTCTTCTGCTTTAGTGCTTTGACAAGTGGTTCTCTCGAAATTTTAGGTTCTACAATACACGGTTAGACGATTTTAGGTGGCCATGGTTTTAGCATCCGTGGTAATTTTCAGCGTAGCGCGAAGAACTGCTTCCCTACCATATAAGACTTGAGATGGGTAGTGGGTTAAAACCCATTCTACCCGATTGGCTTAAAATTGGGTAGTTTGGGTTATAACCCGATTACCCGGAATCATGGATTCATTACAAATTACAATATGTGTTTTAATTTGGCTCTCACAAACCGGGTATACCTACGAGCGGTTACCTTGCAACTCTACAAAGGTTAGATGTTTTTATTGAGGCGCTGGTGTTGCTAATGGGGCATTACGACCAGGGCCGGATTAACCATTAGGCGGAGTAGGCAACTGCCTAGGGGCCCCGCATCAACTAGGGGCCCAGGCCCAGTGCACGCACCAATAAAACATGTTTCTTCGAACGAGAATTTGATGTGCGTGTGAACTTAGGGACCTCACTGATATCTCACAAAATACAAATTGTTAGATTTAGTAGTAGAATTAAAACAATTTTAGAACAAATCTGGGAATAAGTAAACAAATATATTAAAAACCACAGCCCTTGATGTGCGTTTCCTCAGTTCACACACGATTTGGTCAGTCAAAGTAAGAAAAGGGGCCCCGAGAATGCCATTGCCTTAGGGCCTCGGACAGGGTTAATCCGGCTCTGATTACGACTGTTTGGTATTCCGCCGGTTACCTAATAAATCGCTTGCTGCGACAGCTTGTGGCTCGTGGCTGACCAGCGCGCAGAGTGCCACGGTACTCAATGCAGAACAGAAGGTTTAGTCTTCTTAAAAGGCGATGCAAAGCTCAATCGGACGAGGAAAACCTTTGTTCACAACGTATTCCTGAAAGTGTAACTGTGATAGACGGTAAGTCCGTACACCCATCACTCGTTATTATGAGAAGGTTCATGGGTAGGTTATGATGAGCATGCAGCAGTCACGTATGTATGTAGTATGCGAGCACTTCGTTGTTAATAGTACATTTTGATACAAGTGGAGAAAGTTTGTTATAAAAGTAAATGAAATCTTATTAATTTGTGTTTTTTGCGTATGTCGAATTTAAGTTTTGATGAGAACAATTTAGATGCTACGCCGCCAGATATTGTAATTGAGGCTCAAAATGCTTGCGATAGCCTGTTACCATCTAAATCGAAGCTAAAATATATGGCAACGTTGCATAATTTTCTTCAATGGAAAACAAATAAAAATGCGTCATCATTTTCGGAGCAAGTATTTTTCTTCGAGAGTGTATTGAAAAACGTCGTTTGATACACGTGGACATTTGTTACTGCAGTACTCGGCTCCATAACCCCCTCGCTTTGCGGCTCGGGCGTAACTTCGCCTCGGCCGCAATAACAAACTTTCTCCACTTGTATCAAAATGTATTATTATTTCACTTAAGCTTAAATGGTCACTTTATAAATCGTCAGAAGTTAGTGCACGGTTCGAATTAGTAGTTTCTTATGGAGAAGAACCGGCAGAAACTCCATGGTTACTTTTTTCAAAACATCATTAAATTCGTCGTAGAAGATGTACCTAGCTGAGAAGAATTGCATTCAAAAGACGATCGCTTTCTTAGAAATCTCATCGTGGTTTGTCCTAGAGTCTCGTCATTTATGAGGATGAAGAGTATCCTGTTACTGTGTAAATCCATCTTACATTTACTTATAATTATTTCAGCCCCGGAAACACTTCGTCGTGATTCTTATAGTTTCCTGATAAAGACTCGCCAACTGATGATGATGATTCTAGTCTCCTGATAGGGATTTGGTTCATGAAAAAAGATTTTCTGAGGCTGAGTATATATATGTAAGCAGTAACCACAGACAAACTATGAGGATACTAGAAACGAGATTTTCGTGGTAAGTACTATTAATTATTATTATTTTTTCAATTCTCATATTAGAATATAGAAAGAATTGAGATATATAGAATATAAAATCACGCATGTTTGGTTTTATTTCTGAATCGATTTTTTAAGGCTTGCGCAGACGAAGACACGGGAGGAAGCTAGTTGTTATTTGTTTATATTAGTGAATCCATAACAATACATAAGTACAAGTGTTTCAAAATTGCAATTAGGACCACCATAAACGAATTGGAAAATCACTTATCTGAGCTCACTCAGCTATAGTCCGATGTAGATGGTGACACTTATTTTAGTTCAGTCACATCCTTTTCTTATTGGTGTCATAATCATCGAATAACTTCTCCCGCTCTCGATTGAGCGGAAGGGAGTGTCAGACTTCTACTGTGTAAAACCCACCCTGTGCCTTCAGCTGGCTTTGTGTCATGGGATCGCGGTATCTCGTTAGAACATTCCCGCGACCCTCAGTCACTTAATACCGAATAATTGCATCAGACTGAAACACCAAAAATGCATTTTTCAGAACTTTTAGTCGTATTTGGCGGTCACGTGTCCTCCTATTATAAAGCCGGTCAGCTTGTACGTTACGCTAAATGTAAGCATCCTTCTGTATCGCCAGCATAGTGCGGTGTTGTGTTCATGAGTAATTATTAGCATAACGCTGGTGTTCGCATGAGTTATGTCCGCTATCTGCTAGCTCGGCACGCACGTGGTGTTGGCCAGAGCGGGGACAAATTATAGCCACCACGAGATTGCTGATTTCAGCTGAAAGAGTTTGCACAGCGTTTGCATGAAACACGCATTTTCAGTGACTAACCTGTCTGCCGTGTGACCGTTATTTATTTCAATAGCTGGAACAGATTACAAAGCGGCTTATTGTTGCGGTGCCCAGGAAACTCTAATTTTATTTAACGACACGTATCATATTGCAAATATTGGATTTAACAGGCATAATTAATGAGGGCCATGAATTTACAATTTAGAGACACTTTTACCGACGTATGAGATATATTCTATGTTTACATAGACGGTATGTAAGGCGGGTGTAACGTGGAGTTAAATCAATGTAAATAAGCATGTATAAGTATAAAATCAAATGTCTATCAGCAGATTTTGAGTAATTTTGTATTAAACTCCTAGAATTTTATAGTTTTTGCATATTTCATGACTTTGTGAACCGTTTGACTTACCTAATTGTGTTATGACCTAATACTTTATTTTATACGATTGCCCATCACTGAATGAAGAAGTTTTGAATTTTGTTCCTTTTTTCTATACAATAGAGAAATGCCTATGGAAAAACCTGTAAAAATTTCGAACTCGTATATTGTAGTAAAGGAAAACCAAACTTGATTTAATGTTACTCAAATCTAGAGCTGATCGACATACAATTTCTTGAATGAATATGCATGATTTCATTTCATTTATTTATTTCATTTCATTTCATTTATTCAGTTCAGTTAACAATATTAATATGCTATGCGAAGTTCTTTATGAAGTTACCATAGTTAACGCTGTGCATTTTTTTGTAAGTCAGTATAATAGAAAGTTTGCGATGAGTTGGTCTCAATTATAAGTTTGTTCAATACATAGCGCCCACAACTTGGTGCGGAGTCTAATAATGATCGGAGTGGTCCTGGGCGGATGGTACGTTGACAACGCGTCACCAACTTTTAACGAGCTCAGTTCGCAACTTTAACTTTGTATCAGTGATATTTACATACGCGGTGTGAGCATCCTGGAAAAAGGGGTATATGACCAGACGCCCGACTGGAGTCGGTTCACTTCTGACCGACGATGCGTCACGACGCATCTTCCGTCAGATGTGAACTGACCGTAAAATATGAGACATGAAGATGAACAATACCTACATACGAAATCATAGTGTAGATACTGTTCAGAACTACAATAGGCCAGTGCAACGCTAACTGGGTGTCCGAAACTGTCCACGGTACGTGGAGCTATAAACGTTGCTTACAAACAACAATAAACAAAAGGCCTTACGACAACCTATAGCCTCTGAGGCTTTATGAATACAAATAACAGGTCTAACCACTAACCTTCTGTGCTGGGTTCGCCAACTTCGACCTTCCCAAGGCCACGCCCCAAGTGTGGTATGTATGTAATATGAGGTGAGTAAGTGAAAGTGTGATGTAAATCAAGTGTGTGGACGTTCACAAGGCGCCAGTCTCCAGATGGCGCGGTTCCAACAGCAATCACAGCACAACTCGTTTCCAGCAAAAGCGCGTGCCACGCGATAGCAACCAACCGGCGAGGAATCCCAAAATATCCCGGGTTTTTCATCAAATGGGGATTACAATTTCAAACAATTGATAATCGCGACCCAATTATCGGTTGCAACCGGCGATTCCAAACGGTATTTTAATTATCACTAATTATAATTAACTCAACAGGTCCGCCGCGGACATTTTTTCCAAGAGAGCAAAATCTATCTGTCAAGTCAGAGAGGTTATGTCAAGTCCACAGATAATTAATGTTGACAGCCAAAAGGGTGCGTTCTGTTTCACGTCGGACCGAACAGATACCTTATTCTTAGAAAGCAAGCTAATAAATAATAACCATCAGTGTTTGAAGTACGAACATTTACTACATTTTATTGAGTTCTTATTGTCCCACTGCTATGCAAAGGTTTCCCCCAAATCTTTCCAGTCTACCTTATCTGCATTCTCCTCCGGCTAATCCATCAATAAATATTAGTATAGGTACGAATATCATATCATTAATCATCGACTCTATATAGTACTTGCATGTGAATGTGTGTGTGGGTATACCACATTGCTAGTTCTCTAATAAAAAAAAGAAATAGAAACTACTCAGTGTCAGTAATGCTTGCTGACAGCAGCTATGATAAAGAAGGCCTTACCAGGGGCCCTTGTTAGATTTTGTCGATTAACATGGCCAGCAGTAAGGTGCCACGCACATTGTGGCAAATCTGTGATGAAGACTACAAACACACGTTGAGGGACAATCACTGAAAAGAAATGAAAGCCATGTTTGGTGGTAAAAGGTTTATTCGCCGAGTCGCGGAGTCAGCGCGCGTGAATAAGTTAAGTTACGTCTAGCGGAATGTTCTCTATTATGCTACGGAACAGTACAACTTACACTAACACGTATTAAAGCCGTCGGAACTTACAGTAAATGCACATCAACCCTCGCTGACAACCATACATTACAATTGACAATCAATAGAATTTCACAAAATATTGACACTGCAAGGTTGCGGCAGTAACTCTTTAAACTTTCACCCATCTTTCCTTAATACATATTGACGCCACTGTTCTTGTTGACTTAGAGAGGGGCCCCCAACTTCTGTTTTATGCCAAGGGCCCCCGGGTCGAAATTGATCATTTACAGCACGGTCATATTAACATCTGTATCTGAGTTTGTCACTTGCCAGTATTCATGAAATCCTACTATTTCTTTATCTGTTACACAGGTACGTTCACTTGTTATTAATATTTACAATGCAGTATTAAAGCGACTGGTGTTAGTTGCTATCCGGTAAGTACATGCGTTAAATGGTCACTAAATCCTTTACAATTAAGGTAGTGTCGCCGAAGATGGCCCGGCTCCTAGGATAGCCCACTTTAAAAAAAATACAGTTATGATTATTCGAAACATTTGAAATTTCGCGGGTTTAAACTACTAGTACCTAAGACAATAGTGCAAGTCAGTTTCATTACCGGCGCGTCGCCATTTTGAAGACAGGTGACAGTTTGCTCGGTAATGTCAAGACGATGCACGTTTTATAACCCCCATTATCTAAATTCTTTTGAAAATTAACAAATTTAAAACAAATCTCTTTGCTGTAAACTGTGAAAATTCATATTTAATCTATTTATCAGCGAATGACTGGTGAGTGTTATTATTTTATTTCCTTTTTTGTATTTTTACGAGATTATACCCCCACCCGGGTATAATTTCCTATCATGGCCCATAATATAATTCCCGAACATAGCCCGGGCCTTTCTAGGATTATTGAATTGTAGTATTAGTATATTTTTGTGTTTGTTTTTTTTTTAAGTTTAAGTTTGTCTGCGCATGTTTCGGAAACTGTGTTGGATTGCAATAAATCTCGAATTAGGTACATTTTTTTAGGCAATTAAAGTTCTGATTAAGCTATTAAGTAAATTCACTTTTGAGATTCTTTTCAGATTAATTTTTTGGGAGTGTACACACTCAATTAAAGACAGTAGCGTCTAATTTGTTTAAATTAATTAAGTATATTTTGATTGATATCAAAGTTAATTTTCAGTGTTCCTTAGATAGCCCACCCATTCGAATGACATTTAAAAAAATAAACAGTAAAAAGAACTGATTTATTTTAATTTTTGAAAAGTTACTTTTAAAGTTGATTTCAAAGTTACATTTTATTTTATTCAGTAGTTTTTTTTTATTTTATAGTTGATTTTTATTTTGATAGATTTAAGATAGCCCACATTTAAATTTTTGGTTGGTTATTTACCTTTTATGAATAATGTTATGAGAAGGATGTGTTTTTATTTTGGTGTTTTATGTTAAAAGTGTTTAAGTGTTTATAATGATTATATTTTCATTAATATTTTTCGGGCCATCTTCAGCGACCAGCCTCCCAAGATAGCCCAATACCAAGTTTCAAAAAAGTGTTTACATTTGTGTTAAAATGCGAAAAGCTGTACTACTATCTTACATATTTTGTTTCTCAAATAAATATATTACAACTTCCATTATGTTTTTTCTTTACTTTACTTATCTGCAAGATTTTACGAGGTTTTGAAATTAAGCGGGCCTTCATTGGCGCCTTTACCTTAGTTTAAGAGTGTTTGAACTGCACACTGTAGGGAATTTGGAACAGAATATTGTTTAACAGTTTTAATTTTGTTAAGACTGTCAATGTACAAACTTTTATGGTAATAGTTTGACTTTGTGAACACCTCTATTAAACAGTAGGAAGGTTGGCTTTCGAAGCCAAGCTTCATATTGCATGGTTCATCGTATGTGAAGCCGTTGTTGTGCGCACTTCATGGTTTAGTTCGGTAGTAGTTGTGCCACATAAATGTGACAATGTATCGGTGGTTATACATAACAAGTTAAACTTTGATGATCTGGTGAACTTAGTAATTTATTATTAAAACTAACGTTAAGAAGTACAAAGCCAAGATAAATTATAACAAAATAAACTTTCCGAAACATTTTTCACAAACTGTGAAATCAATTCAATTACTTCTTGTCAAACAAATCATTCAAATTCGCATGATTAGACCATATTATTATGCTGTTATCACATATATTCACAAACTCGTCATTGGTGTATAAATAACTAAATGAATTAATTGTTAACACTATCTCAAGTCCATTCACAAATAGTTCGTCGTTTAATAAAGCAAATTTCTAATTTTGCTCGTATCTTTCGTGTCCTGTCACTATTACATCGATACACGCTTTAGTAATGATAAACCTGTCTGTGACGACAATCAAGAACTGTATTTATCGCGGTATCATATATCACAGTGCTTAGCGTAGCCACGACGCGGTTATCACTTACACGTCAGCCCACTGCACTCACTGAAGAAGCCCGAATCAAAACGCAAAAGTCTGTAGACAAGGGCGATGGAACGTCCTCGTCGCCAGGAGCGTATTGGTTCAGTTGCAGACGTGCGTCTCGGTGCGCGCGACGCAGGTGTCGCAGGACACGCGGCAGCACCAGTGGAAGCGGCAGCGGCACTTGGTCTCCAGCACGCGCCGCGCCGTGCTGTAGCCGCGCCCGCAGCACAGGGACTCGCAGCCGTCCTCGCCTGCGCACACAACCATACGCTGCACCAACACGAACACAAACACGTGGAAGTGTAACAGCTGCTATGTACACTGTTAGTTTGAGCAAGTATCGGTTACAGTATACATTTACAGAAAGTCAAAGATTTGAAGATGGAACAAAATAAAATTCAGGGCATAGTTGTGCTCAGACCAACCAACGGAAAACACGTTAGCCCGACTGTCATTTATAATATATCTTTGACAGTAATTACGGGTAATCAGAAGCCAGAAAACCTACAAGGGTATCGTTTTACCCAGGTACTGGGTAACACGATACCTCTTGTAAAACACTAATACTCAGCTTCAGCTGGTTAGACTG
This sequence comes from Tholera decimalis, assembly GCA_943138885.2. NCBI lineage: Eukaryota > Metazoa > Arthropoda > Insecta > Lepidoptera > Noctuidae > Tholera > Tholera decimalis. The sequence continues at coordinate 39,829,630 of OW964573.2, read as the reverse complement.
GAAGCCGACCCCAACTTAGTTGAGAAAAGGCGAACCAGATGATGATGGAAGGCGAAGTTATGTACTCTCTTTAAATAGCTCTCTTTTCTCGCAATCGCATTACTTAACTTAAACAAACTAGTGGTATAAGTTTTTAAACTGACATGGTTACTAACAGTATAATAAGAACTAAAAACGGGCCACTAACAGTACAATCAGAACTAAAAACGGGATATTTACCATGAGTATTATTGTTTCGATTTTCCAATATTTCGGTACTGTTGCAAGGGACATGAACTGAATTAATTGTGGGTGGGAGCAGAAACTCGAAACAATAAATACACATGGTAAGTAACCCGTTTTAAGTTGTACACTAGCAGTAGGTAGTATCATTCAGCAGAACAGCTCACTTCGCGAGGTCCGGTTGCAGGTGCGGGAGTGTGTGCCGAACGAGCCGACGGCGTCGTCGCGCTCGCAGTACGACGGTGACGGCGTCAGGAACACCAGGTCCGACTTGCGCGGCACTCGCACCATGCCGGGGTTCTGCTTCTGTCTGCAACCACACGGTACATTACAGGTCCACCAACATTGAGATTTGGTTGCAGCTAGTTAGCAGATGACGAAGAAAAGACACAAATATCTGATAACCATCTGAAGTTCTTGACATAGTGATATATTTGCATTAACAAGAACTATTGTCGAGACAACACGCGTTGGTTAGTGGACTGCTGAACATGAGTCTTGGGTTCGATTTTTAGCTCAGGCTATTAGGTTATTTTATGAGATATTTCTCAGTAGTAGCCTGGTGTTTGGATGTTAAGCCGTTGGTCTCGGCTATCATTTTGATATCTTTGCTTCTGCCTGATTTTTCTCCAGTCGTGACTGATTGCCGTCCTATCGGACTATGAGAGTAAAGGAACAGAGAGTGCACCTGTACCTGCGTACATACTTGTGCACTATAATATCAGATTATTTTAAGTTGACTGGTAGAGAAAGCTTTGTTGCATTAAGGCCGCCCCCAGATCCCTAATCTCCATGTGATATGATATACTGACCTCCTTACGAGCACGAGGTGCGGCTGGGCGGGAGAGCCCGCGGGCGCGACGAGGCGCGCGCGGTCGAGGCGCTGGCGCAGCGCGGCGGCGGCGGCGCGGAAGGCGGGCAGCGCGCGCCAGCACGTGCGCACCGCACACGACCCCGACACGCCGTGACACTTGCACTCGCGCCGCATCAAGTCCTTCACGATCTGCCACACACAACTCTATTTATAATAACAAAATATGAATATGTGGTGGGAGAAAATTGTAAAGCATGTAGCAAAAAGGTTTTATCGCATTTAAAGGGGCCTCGTGAGGTCCCTTAGAGTGTGACGCCGTTGGTGAGGGAATCTTTGCCCACGCCTAGCTACGCCACTGCTGAACTTTAACAACACGACACTGTTACAATTATTTGAAGTCATATCATAATATAGAAACAATATTTATTCAAACGGACTACGTACCTAGTTAACAAAGGGAATGTTCATAACATCGTTACAACAAATTTTGACATTATGTTTATACAGTCATGTTATAAAACAGTTTTAACCGTATGATTCATTAAAATACTGATTAACTGATTGAAATTTCCAGACTTAATGACGTGAGCCTTCACAATAAGTCAACCATGGGTGGTGAGATAACAAAGCGGGTGCAATATAACACAATAAATGCTTCAAAAAAATGTATACACACTTTGAACGTCCATAGAAAATTTATTTACCGTTCTACAAAGTTAAATTTCAGGAAATTAGAAAACTGAAAGTCCAATGTAAATGAAACATAAATAACAAATGTTAATACTGTTCAAATTGGTGACCTCCAGCATCAATACAATTCTGAGTACGAGTCACCACTGATTCTGTACATCGTATCTTAACGTCCAATGAGATTTCTCTACACACGGCTTGAATCTCATTCCAAAGTATGTCTAGGTTACGTGGTTTACGTTTGTACACCTCATTTTTTACTGTGCCCCATAAGAAGAAATCTAGTGGTGTAAGGTCTGGAGAGCGTGCTGGAAACTCGATTGGCCCCCTGCGTCCTATCCACTGGCCCGGCAAATTTTGATCCAGGTAAGCTCGTACGTCCCTGTGATAGTGCGGCGGGGCACTATCTTGTTGAAAATAAAACATATCATTACCGTATAATGCACGAATGTCAGGAAATTTGTTAGGAGAGCGTTGAAACAGTTCCAAGTCTGCCGTTGATGACTCATCACTTGTAGCTGTTCGAGGTCGACCTGAACGACCTTTATGCACATCACACACTGTTCCATGAACTTCTAATTTGTCTCGTATGCGTGTAATTGTTAATCTTGAAGGTGGTTCTGTATCATACTCCCTTCTCCACTGTCTTTGAACTTCATTTACATTCTCAAACTTCCAGTACCACTTAATAACCTGCTTACGTTCTTCAAAACTCAAACGTACGTCCGCCATGTTGATATTACAACTTCCAACTGACAATATAACATAGAGGGACGATTATGCTGCCACCTGGCGAATATAACATTAGCCTTGTAGAGCGGGAAAACTACGATAGTTTAAAGTGTGTATACATTTTTTTGAAGCACCCGGTATATTCCAGTTACAGGTTACAGAAGTTATAGATCATAACACATACGTACACATAAATTAATACAATTATTTATACTATAAATCTATGGAAAAAATAGGTACCTATACCCAGTAGGTACTAAGTTAACGGTTAGACATTTTTCAACCGACGACAAAAAGAGGAGGTTATCAATTGGACGCGTATATATATATATATATATATTTTTTTAATGTATGATCATCGAATACTCGAAGACGGCTGAACCGATTTGGAAAATTCTTTTTTTGTTCGAATGGGTATACTTCGAAATTGGTACCATTATCACCAAAGTCAGGATCTGATGATGGGATCCTGGAGAAATCGAGGGAACTCTTCAAATATTATAGGCACACCTATGGCGTTTTGGGTATTTCTTATAGTAACTTGTGCAGTTGCTCTCAAAAAGTACCCTTTGAGGAAGTGGAACTGATGATGAAGACCACAGATGGCCGCCGAAACTACTCAATAATAAGTATTGAGTGGATTGCGATTTGATTACTTGAATATGGATGTTAAGCACTTTATGCTCGTCACAATGCATATGGTGATGTAGAGCTGATGGTGAAGTACCAGGAGAACTCCTCAACAATTAACGGCCCAGCATTGGGAAAAGCAATATTTTGTAAAAGGTTATAAGTAGTTGACATTTAGGATCTTGTAACTAGGTAAATTAATAATCATCCAACTAAAAAGAGTGAAATAAAAACGTTTTAACAAAAAATTAAACCGACTCCCAAAAAACACTGCAAAGTGAAAAATAACTTTAATTTCGGAAGTCGGTGCCAAAAACGAAAAAACAAAACTAAAGACACCGACTACCGAAATTAAAGTTATTTTTCACTTTGCAGTGTTTTTTGGGAGTCGGTTTAATTTTTTGTTAAAAAGTTTTTATTATGAATATCTACGACCTATTATGTTCTCTCGAAATCTATAATTGTGACATAAGGAGTATTGCTTGTATTAAAAAAAATATTCAAGTAACCATAGAGGCGAGTACCCGCGCTTTAAATGTCGGGTTGAACTTATAAGCTCACACACGAATGTTGGCCTAATCACATAATTATGTAAATCACAGAAGCGTCGCCGTGAGATCAAGTGTATGTCGTGACTTCTGAACTCAGCCTTATACGGAGCCATGTTGCCACTCCGACGGACCATTGGCATACGTTGCAATTTTTATTTTATACTATTTCATAAATATTTAAATGTACCTAAGTAATTATTTGCTCTTTCATTTATTTTACGTAACGTTTGCCGATACCTACTGTCAATATTCAACCAAAAATATAACATGTACAAAAATGTACAAGTCTCGCAACGCAGTTCTTCTGCCGTAAAAAGTTATGAAATCCAATGTAAACTAAGTCGGTTAGTTCAGTTACTTCAGTACCCACCTATCTATTGGAGCAGCTATCCAACCAATTTGTTATAAACCTTGTAAACAACATTTTATAATTGCCATATCAATAATACTATTTTCATACTTCTTTAATAGAGTGACTTCGCAAACCAACACCGCGTAAGATTAGGAATGTCATAGTTTTTCCTCGTTTTATAGGCAACCTCGTTTTAATAAACAATATCTGTGCTCAAAATTTGGAGCTTGTCGGTCTGCTAGAAGTACCTTAGAATTTTGATGATCGGTAAATCAGTGAAAAAATAATGAAAATTAGTAAAAGTTACCTGAATAGAAGAAAAGAATATGGTCATGCCCTTTTTTTGCTCGACTTGGTGGGGGCACTTCCGTGCCTCTAGATGACTAGGGCGGACTCGTCTCTCTGTGGCTTTGCAGTTCTACTTATAGATTTTTTTTGCGAAAAACGTTATTTAAAAGCAAAAACTGTTACTCAGCTTATTGATGTAATCTCACGTATAGGTTTACGTAGTTCTCCAAGTGACGGACGATATATTACTGGATTTACGACACGTCGAACAAGATATGTGGGACAATAAACACGAGAAGGCGATGTGAGTTGTTACGTTTTAATGTGCAGCGATCATTATCGCGAATACATCACGAGAATTCTTACAAAACTGATTTCACACATGTTTAACGACGTAGGCAGAGCCAGCACGCGGTGTCTGTTCTCGATGCTCGGTAGTGGGGTTTGGGTTCCGCTTTCAGTCTTTGTGTTGGACCATGAAGTACCTACGTGATCAAAAGGGTTATAATCTAACTAGTATTTGCGTGTTGCGCGAGGTGCAAGCACCTCGCGTGCTTGTGAAAAAAGAAATTGGTATTTGCGTGTTGCGCGAGGTGCAAGCAACTCGAGAGATTGTGAAAAAAAAAAAAAAAAGAGGGGGGGGGGTGATGGGGGGGGGTTGCACAAGTATTTCGACTAAAGCATTGCCCCTCTAAATGAATCTGAAAAAAAAAATGTTCCAAGTCTCTTAGATTCCGAGATCCGCCTAAAGGGGGGAGAAGGGGGGCGGGGGGGACGGGACTTTGAAAAATGGTTTTTACTTTACCGAGCCTCCTCTATACGAATCCGTAAAAAACAAAAAATTCGGGTCTCGTAGTTTCCGAGATACGATAGGGAGGGGGGAGAAGGGGGGGAAAAGGGGAGGTTTGGCACTTTTCCCGTAGGTTTGAGAGTTACTTGTTTACGAATCTGTCAAAATATACCCACCTCCACTCCAATCATCCACCATCTGGGAGAACAATTATGTCAATGAGTGAGTGAGTGAGTCAGTCAGTGGTAATTTAGCTTTATATAGTATAATAATATATAAAAATTTCGTGTCACTGTGTTTGTTACGAAACTCCTTCGAAACGGCTTGACCAATTTTATGATTTTTGTTGTGTATATTTGGTACGTCCGAAAAGGGTTTTGTTAATTATAAATAATGTATAGTTAGGTCTAGGTCTGATAGTCTATACTAATATTATAAACGCGAAAGTCTGTCTGTCTGGTACGCTTTCACGGCTAAACCACAGCGCCGATTTGGTTGAAATTTGGAATGAAATTGTTGAGTAGTGAAGTAGTAAAAAAGTAAAAGTTTTCCCCAAATTAACGCGCTTGAAACCGCGGGGCACAGTTATTATACTAGACATTAGTCGAATAGTTGTGTTTAAAGGACCAAAAGCGCAGCTCAGTCAGCAACTATCATTGATCGTCGACAAAAAAGCAATTCAGTCAATATTATATTGATAAGGGTAGCTCGTGACTTACGATAACAGCCGGACAGGTCCATCTTCAAGGTTCAGTAACGCTTGGCGAGGTTGGTGTGAGGATGGGTCACCTACTTTACATATCGACATTCCTCCGTGCGTCGGAAGCACGTCCAGCCACTGGTCCTGGCTGTCACTTAGACATCTTTGACAGACGTTACTGACAGCCAGAAGCCAGAAAATCTCACACTGGTCTGGAAAACTAGTATCGTGTTACTCAGCTACTGGGTTGTAGATGTCAGATAGACAGACGCTCATGTACAACACTGTACTCAGCTGCATCGTTAGATGAACAATGAGAAACCAACCCGAAAAATTGTTGGGAAAAGATTAGGCAAGTGGTGATGACATGGCTAACAGTATAGACCATAGATTTCTGTGGTATAGACAAAACAGACAGAAATCTGCTCAAGGGGCTTGTTTGTAACACAGTTTCCCCCAGTTTAGATGCTTGTATGTTTTTTTTAAAGATACCTAGTGTTACGAGCTGGGGTTCGAGATAGAAATAATTAACGCCAATTAAACCAAAATTAACACTTTAATTAATTAAACGCAAAATAAAAATTTAACACTTAAATCACACTGAAATTCACCAGTAAAGCTTCGATTATATCGCGTATTCGCCTAGTAATAAGACTCGACTCTCTGCGAGTGCGCCCCTTCGCGATCTATTTATACCCTGGTCTATGAGTTTTAGAACATTCTTGTAAAATCGACTCATTATTTATACTGCTAAGAATGTTCCAGAGCTACTTGAGATACACAGTACTACCATTCTAGATTTCTGTCGAAGTTTCTCGACGTACTTCACTAAGCGACTGGCTTAACACTAGCAAGCAATATACTCAATACATCAAATTAACAAAGTAATCCACACGTAATCACGTAATCAATGCCCATAAAACAGGCATTACTTTAACAGCGGGTGCACATTATATATATGACTCTCCTGCAGCAGGTTTTACCAAAACAGAAACAAAACACGAGCACGCCGGCCATTACGCACAGTTGCTCGTAAACCTGGTATTATTGGTGCGAGTGTACGATGCGTAATGACACGGCCAGGACGATTACAATACACAATTATAAGTTCTGTGGGAAGCTCGCTCATACTGCAACGTGTATTTATACGTGTCATTATGTTTTAACTGGCGGATAAATGAGTGCAATCAGCGAAATGCATTACAATATTATCTTTATGGATCATTATTTATTTATGAAGATATATATGTATAAAACTTACAGGTTGAACCTAATGTTTTTTGTTTGAAAACACAATAACACTTAAGTGAATATAAAGAAAAATCAAAGTTTTATGGCATGATTGTTTAAGCATACCATAAACCAAACAATAACATTAAAAAACTGTATGTAGAGGTATGGAATACAAGAATTTACTTAAATTTCAAAATCATCATTATATTGTGTGTATTTATACAACAATATTTAATTTGTATTGCGTTGTAGGTACTGGCAAATTACACATTTTTAAATAATTAGGTAACTACTTATTCGCAAACAAAATCCGAATTTACAAAATGGTACGTCTCGAAATGGTATGCATTTATAGTAAGTATTGGTAATTTCCACAAGAGTTAGTAAGTCATAGTGTAATCGGTAATGAGTGGTGGCGGGCGTCGTGTGTCCGGCGGCTGTGCGCTCTGCGGACATTCCGCACAACACGTAACAACGCACGGCCGGCCGGCAGCCGCCGCGCCGCGAGTCCTCCGATACTGTAATGAGCGGTGTCGCGCGGAGCCGCGGGCGACGCAACCGGAACGGTTTCTTCTTTTGCCGTCAATTGATGGAAGGATAAACTGATCGATGTCGAGTAATGTGAGCTTGTATTCGATACTACATACCCGGATGACCGAAGAAACAAAACAAGTATAATATATTCTGCTGCATCTTATACGCAAACGTACCTACACAAACGATCGGAGTCATACTAATATTATAAATTTGAGAGTTTGTGAGATGCAGATGTTTGTTATTCTTTCACGAAAAAACTACGAATGGGTAAGTAGATAGTTGACATCTTGGAATAATACATTGTCTACACTTTATCCCGGAACTCTCTCGGGTTCGGTATTTACGCGGGAAAACCCTTCCATGCGAACGAAGTCGCAGAAACTAGTAATACTAGATAAATCTGGAAGGACATCCAAACAGAAAGTGAAACCACGAACATCTATCAGTACATAATCATCTGTTTGCCTTTTCCCAAATACTGTGGTCGACTTCCAGTCTAACTGAATACAGTTGAGTAATAGTGCAGCGACTTGCGCATGTGATCTCCACAGCCCAGTAGCCGGGTAACACGATAACGGGTAACACGGTAACGGGTAATAAAAATTCAAATTAAAAATACAAATAACGAAAAAAGGAGAAAAACGAAACATTCAAATGACATCAAAATATAAATTAAAATGTGCTGTAATTTGGCAGAAGAAATAATATATTATGTATTTATTTGTGAAACTTGTCTTAATAAATAAAAAAAAAATTACAGGTATGTAAAATATAAGGTAGAAAAAAGCGTGACAAACAACTCACTACCAACATAATTTAATAGTTTTCACATTTCAGGGATCCAAGTATTTGGGCTTTAAAGCTTTTTATGGAATTGTGTTATATGTCACTAGATTTTATAAAGGAATTAATTGCACGGCAGAAATATTAAGGGTTTAAGGCTGCTCTCTCGAAAAAAGCTTGAAAAAAGCATTCAGATGAAGCAACTTTTCGTCGGCAATTACAGAGAAATTACATCTGAAAAAAATTGTTAGTAATCTACATGATATGAACCGTAATTTGGTTTAGCCACAATTTTTCTATTGGTATCACATAATAAGAAAAAAAAATGCCAAATCACCTCCAAATCATTGATATGAAACCATTTTACTCCTTAATTTCTTATCAAAAGAGTATAAAAAAATATACTACTGCTTTGCAATACAAATGAAAATGATTTGGTTTTGTTACTTTTTACAAATATGTATTATTTTTATTACAAAAAATTAAAAATGCGTCCAATTAAAGACTGCGTTTACATCACCCCCGCACTCGTCCACAAATTCAGTGCGGGGCGCATCGTGTTGCTAGGTGAACCTACGTCGCGTTGCGAGAGCTCAAGCACTACGAAATAATATCGTAAAATATTACTGCAAAAATTAATTTTGTAAATAGTGGAATAACTTTTTAACCGACTTTAGAAAAGGGAGGAGGTTCTCAATTCGTCTTGAACTTTTTTTTATGATGTTACTTCATTACTCGCAGATGGCTGGACCGATTTGGAAAAAACTTTTTTTGTTTGAAAGAGTATACATTCTAGTTAGTTCCATTGTCGTCACGTTTGGATCTGATGATGGAATCATGGAGAAATCGAGGGAAATCTTCAAATATTATAGGCATACCTATAGCGTTTTGGGTATTTCTTATAGTACCTTGTTTAGTTTCTCTTGAAAAGCACCATTTGAGGAAGTAGAACTGATGACGAAGACGCCAGATGGCCATCGAAACTACTCAATAATAAGTATTTCGTGGATTGCGATTAGATTACTTCAATATAGATGTTAAGCACTTTATGCTCGTCACAATGCATATGGTGAAGTAGAGCTGATAGTGTTGTACCAGGAGAACTCCTCAAAAATTAACGGCTCTGCACCGGGAAAAGCAATATTTTGTAAAAAGCGATAAGTAGTTGACATTTTTGGCTTTTGTAACTAGATAAATTACAAACTGACCCACTAAAAAGCGTGAAATAAAACTTATTATCAAAAAATAGAACCGACTTTCGATTCGTCAAAAAGTTTTATTTCTGATTCTTGTTTATAAGTTAAAGAGTATTCTATGTATCTATAAGTAGTGTTAGTGTTATAAACTCATAGTATTTTACAGTTTTAGTAGTGTTTAAATTTAGTTTGTAAAACATGGGAATAAGCAGAAACGAATGAAGAGAGGTCTAAAAAAATATTACAAACAAAAGGGTATACATTTATTATCAAGGTAAGTTTAAAGTTTTATCTACATATTTCATTATAAACTATCGCTTTACTTACCTCGCATAAAAGTAGATAGCACAGAGTAAACGGACAGAGGGTAAGCTTCATACAACTGCGCTATGATAGGTACACTACTACAAGCAAGGCACGTGTGTGCGCTTCGTCTGAGCGAGGCCTGGCTTGAGCCGATATGCACCGGTTTCTCTTCGTACGGACGAAGCCGCAAGTTGAGATAGAGAGACAGAGTTAAGATAATCTTCTTATCGTGTGGGTAAGTGAGGTCTAACGACCCCACACCCTAGTGTCAGAGTTTCTAGACCGCCTCTAGGGCCTCTGATTTGGTCTAGTTTGACGACCGCCATTTGGCGACCGGGACCAACGGCTTGTACGTGCCTTCCGAAGCACGGAACCATCTTTTTATCAGACAGTCAGGTGATTCAGGCCTGCAATGTCCTAGCCAAACTGGAAACAACTTTACAAAGTATGCTTCCCGCGGGAATCGAACCCACGACCACCGGGTCACAAGGCAAACGCCTAAACCACTCGACCACGGAGGCAGACAGATAATGTACAAGAGAAAGAAGAAAACGACAAAGAGAAGGAAATAGAACTAAGGAAAGAAAAATAGATTGATGAGAAAAATGAAGAAAACGAGAACGAAGAAGGACGAAAAGAAAACATAGAACAAGATTTTATATGGCTATCAAAATTTCTAAAAATAAATATATGTGAACACGGAGAAATAAATGAGGATGAAGAAGTTCAACCAACCAAAAGAACAAAAATACTTGCTGAAAGAAAGTTAAATTTCAGTGAATTTTAGTTATAATCTATTTGTTTATAAAAAATGTAACAAATAATATGACATACACTAGTAATAATTATACTACCTATCTACCTTACTCTAAGTTCCTACCTACATACCTACCTTACCTACCTACCTACCATTTTTCTCTTAATAGAAACCTTCCTCAGACTATAACCACAGATTACTAATAAGTTACTTGCTATAACGAATATTCGAAAAAAATATCCGTATTGGTCCAACCATTCCTGAGTTTTGCGCTCAGCAACACATTTAGCCATTAATTTTTATTTATATATAATTTAGTTAAAAAGATACATCAAGTTATTTACCTCATGTTTCGAGCCAGGCTGATCTATAATAGAGGTATAGTTTCTACAGTACATACTCAAAGTGCATCTATATCAATAGATAATAAATAAAAACAAAATTTGACCACTTTTGATGCGGTACAAATAAAAATGAATTTAACTTTCACGATGACTTGACCTTCTGTGATTTCGATACTCTGTGCCGAGACTAGGCGAAGCGACGCAGGCGCGGGCCGAGCGCGCCTCTCTTTTCTGTTGCATGCGGGTAGCGGAGAGCTGCGCGGAGTGGCGCGCGGATAGGGGTCGTTAGCTCCGCCCAAATGGTCAAGGTTATTGGCATGAATACAAGCCTTAACTAATCGACGTTTAGTGGTGAGTTAAACCCAAGATTTGTGTTGCATACTTTTGTGTGAAAAAGATTTATACGATATTTAAGTAATTTATGAGGTATTTTGAGTCCAACATACTCAAAAAGTATATTGCAGTCTAGTTTATTATCCACTAATTTGTATTAATGTGTAATATTTTTGTGGAGGATTTTCAACAAATACAAACTGTCTGCAATTTTACGCCAATCTACTAGTGGCAACAGGTGGTACTTCTTACAGAGTCAATGATAATCTGCTGAGTGATATCGTTATTAGCATTATATGTATGTCAATGCGGGCGATGTATTTATGTGGATTCCATATCTGAGACGCATTATACTCGAGCTGACTTCTTGCAAAAGTGCAATACAATATTTTAGAAATCAAAGGATTTAGAGATAAATTATAAATCCAAGAAGTTTCGATGCTTTTTTGACATTGGGGTCAATGTGCAAGTCGAAAACTTTATATCTTGATAAACGCAAGTCACGGATAGAATTGCACCTTGGCAAGATTTGGCCCACCAAAGTATATGTAGGACCATACGTTTACTAGTGTAAGTAATTATAGAACACTTTGATGAGTTGAGATCTAGCTTATTAATCCGGCAAGACGATATAAGTCAACCTGAAGTGCCAGTATATCATCAGGCGATTCAATAGTGGCAACGATTTTCATGTCATCGGCAAAACATAATAGTTTGGATGCATGGAGGCATAGATCAAAGGGTGGGGTGGCAGGGCACACGTCGCCGTACCTCACTAACCTTGCGTCCCACGCGGTGGTCCCTGTAGAGTGGGGTGATAGGGTACAGGTCGCCGCACCTCACTGACCTTGCGTCCCACGCGCGGTCCCTGTAGGGTGGGGTGGTAGGGCACAAGTCGCCGCACCTCACTGATCTTGCGTCCCACGCGCGGTCCCTGTAGGGTGGGATGGTAGGGCACAGGTCACCGCACCTCACTGACCTTGCGTCCCACGCGGTTGTTGTGCAGGTTCATGAGCGCGCGCGCGTCCCTCTCCAGCTCGCGCGCGTCCAGGAAGCGCCGTGCCAGGCGCGCGCCGTACGAGCCGCCGCCGCAGCCGCCCCACGAGAACTGCTCCGACGCCGACGTGCCGCGCCGTCTGCCAGGCAAGGACAAGACAACTTCATTATTTCAGTTATATCCTTATGTTAGTAAAGGCTTAGGCCGAAGGTAAGTGAGCAAAAGGTAAAGGAGAATTACAAAACGTGGTACCAAATTTTCTCACACCTCAAGATACACTTTCTGCGTTGGGGATTTGATTTTCGAATAAGGAATTTAATTTTAAGTAAAAAAGTTATTGTATTCC